>CM060952.1:52469256-52777565 GCA_030765055.1 Mantis religiosa | reverse complement strand
AGGTAAATAGACCGATGACGTGTTCAACAGTGGTGATTGAAACACGTTTGCTACGTAATTAAGTGCATACTTTTGAAATCAAGAGTTGTCTAGGAAAGCACAAAGAGGGCTAATGATACTAGAGAATAAGTGAAGAACGTGGCGACAACTCTAGAGCGCTCTTATTGGCATCGTGTGAGAAACCGCTCTCTCACCATATTACTGACCTAAGCCAAATCGTAAGCTGACAGAAGCAGTTCCATAGAACTCTATGTTTTATACAGGTTTATAATCTTGTCATTGCTTACTATACCAGGTGAATCAGCTGCCCCCTTATTCTCGAGTTTTATGCAATCCGCATTTTATTCTCCAACATGAAAACATCGACTCCATTACTAGGTTCTACCCGCGTATTTAATATGGATGTTAAGCACTCGATGGAATTTGTACTGATATAGTTATCACACGTTACTAGATAGCTCAGTTAGAACGATCGCAAAACTGCTATGTAACCTGTCTACTGTGAAGGAGTTTCAAATTCTCTCCATAGGAATACTAAGTCTTTTACCACGTAATACTCACAATTTAAATGTTATTCTGAAAATTGTTATTATATTTACTTTTAAATGTTTTATTTATATTTTATGGAAATTGCTTAAAAGCACCTGACAGATATGTTTAATTGAAATAAGGATAATTTATATACATTTAAACACAGAAAACAAGGAAATTACAGTTACAGAGTTAATGTGGAAGTTAAAGACAATTTTGCAGGCATAGAATTACTGTGCTATTAAAAATGTCATTTGAAATTGGTATGCTTTGTGGTGCTGGAATGAACCATTCTCTACTCCAGGAGTACATTCCTCTAACGAAGCAAGTGCTCGAACTGACGACCGTTTTGCGTAATGTACGTCCTCAGGATCTTTGTAATTAAATTATTGTGAATTCGTTTTCCCAAGTTTTGATGAACATAAATAACATAATGCTACGCTGAGTCTCGAACCTGTGTCATTGGGGGTTAGGGTACAATAGAGGTCATAATCCCATTGAGCTATTTCGAGACTTGCTTGAAAGCACGTTGTGGGTTCGGTAGTACCTACGACTTGTATGCCTGGTGCTATTGCCACCTCGCGAATTCTCATGTTTGATTTAGTCTTTTAACACACGTTTAATCATTTTCTGGGTGTTTTAAATGTTATTATATAAATGGCAAAAAGTGTTATGCATGTTAATTGGGTTCCTCGAGAAGTAGTTTAAAGCAAAAATAGGAATAAACCTTTCTTTAATAATATGTCCGTTTTGACTGTACTCGTGCATGTTCAATGAGGCGTGTCTCTAATTTTGTTCTAAATTTCGGCACCCAACTACTACTCTAAGTACAAGAATCTGCCACCTTCTTATTAACTGACGTTTGTTAGTGTACTCAAATGATTGATATTTTTTCAGAAGTGTTTACTGAATTAATTTGTCATATATACTCTAGTAAAACGTTTATAAAATCTCCTGGTAAGCGGAATTCTCTCGCAGTAAAAGGTGTCGTATGTTTTTGAGGTTTACTTTGGCGAGCAGTACATTTTGTCCCTTATATCACTATTCCTCTGAGTTTTGCGCATTATTCTTGGTAAGAACATCAAGCAATACAGTTAAGAAAGAGCAAAAACTGGACTGTGGTCCACTTGCCGTTTGATGGGTGGCCTACCTTGCAAACGAATAAGGCGTGGCTTGCTCACCTGGTATAATAGTTGTTATCAGAGATAAGTATTTTCTTTATGTTGCTAATGGCATTTAAAAACTTTGTATACTGTGTTCTCAAAAATAAACGTCACATTTTCTGAAAATTGGTTAGAATGCACGTTAATAGATAGTGCCGTAGCCCATAATGATTTTTCTTTAATTTACACGACTGGTAACTTTGTTGGTTTCTTTTTAAATATTAGCGTTTAAATGTCCCGCTGTAAGCTCACTGTACTTAAACGTACAACACATTAAAGATGTATTTTCCAAACGCTACTTCTGCATTGTCAGGGTACTAACAGGGCTGTTCATATTCATAAATAGCACCAACTATGGCCAGTAATTATCTTGAAAAAGCTTTAGCCTGGCAAATGCTTTCGGCAGTGACGTGTACAAATCAAACCTTGTTGCCCTTAACTGCGCAATGGTGTATTCCCCTAGAATGTTATTATACTCCAGCATGAGCCTTATTGAAATGCCTCTTAGTGTAAAGCTCTTAATGTATCCAATGTTAGTAGCCTATATCTAACAATGTGCTTTGACATCGCTAAGAGCAAGAACATACTTGTTATCCCAAACCCGATTAAGCTTTCGTCGTTTACTCATGTTGCACATGAACACCACCATTACACTTATAAGACTGCCACGAGACTATAACCAGAATCAACCCGTTAGTTGGCTCTGTCTACCTATATGTCGAGAGTGGTGATATTGAGAAGAAGAGTACCTTCACAGGTATAGCATGTTCCTTCACTCTCCTCTTCTAGAGAGACACCCGACGCACTATGCCTGGCTGTCAGTGGTCGCAGGTAAACTTTGAAGTGTCCACCTCATCTGTCATTCTCAATTGGCTCTATGAATATATTTTTTATTCTTTTCAGTAGTACATCAATTTAAATTCCTACCCATAGATGCGTATAGGCATTTTATTCTTCTTCCTGTTTCAAGCACTTTTGCGTAATAGATAATGACCCAGTTTTGTAATAAAAAGAAGCGTTGAATGTTTTAAATACCATGTTCTCTAAAATAAAAAAAAAAATAAAAAAAATGTAGGACAACTTGGTAAATAATTCCGGTTGACAGTCATTAAATTTCCTAAATTAATTTGCCTATTATTTTTCAGTAATACAGCTTCCTCGCTCTCCGCGAGCTCTCTCTCTCTCTCTCTTCTTCTCTTTCTTATTCTCATATTTAATTCTCTCACCACCTCTGACACTCCACTCCCTCTCCATTTTTACGCTTGATTTTCTATTTTGACAAGGGATATAACAAAATAAATATTATACTTCATATCTAAAGCCAATGTGATACTCCTGAGACAAAACAAGTTATGCCCAAATGTAAGAGAGAGAGAGAGAGAGCAGGGAGAGAGAGATAGGAGAGAGAGAGAGAGAAGAGAGAGAGAGAGAGAGAGAGTGAGAGAGAGAGAGAGAGATGAGAGAGAGAGAGAGAGAGAGAGAGAGAGAGAGAGAGAGAGGAAAAATCTGTTACACGGATAAGTCGTGGTGAAATTGACTAAGTGGGACTAGCTGATTCTGAAAACGTAGTTAAATCTTTCGCCATCACCTTTCAGTTTTTGTTATGGAGATTTTAAATGCATATATCTAAAACAGAGACTGGGATGGTCTACACTAGGTTTATACAATATATATAACATACTTAATGCCATAAAACTATCTCGCTGTAGTGTCCTGATCCTAATTTCTGTTTTTACAGGAAAAATTGCAACATTCATTTGCTCAATGATGTTGACGGTGGAGGGTGAAGTCCTTTTTATGACACTTTCTTCTGTGGGATATATGTCTTTCACGCTTCAAAATCCAACAGTAGATCCTTGGCATTGAAGGGTTTCCATCTACCTTTATAGCCGCTTTACATTTGCAAAATGTCCTGATGGAACCTTCCTCTGTGTTCGTCACTAACCGCTCCTAAAACGGTAGTGAAGAAATCTAAATGAGAATGAAGTAAGTGCATCTTTAGTGACATTCTGCATCCAAGAATTTAGTAGTTCTCTAAAAGAGTTCCTACTAATATGCCACTGATTTATGGTCTTGCATTCTCTAGAGAATCTTCAACAATACCCTTAAAAGAACGCCAACCTGCAAGTTCTAATCCCCTTTAATTTTTCTTCGAAGTTCTTGTCATGCATTAGGTTTCTAAATTGTAGCCCAATAACAATCCCCTATTTCAATTTGGCGTCACATAATTCAGAGAACACTTCACGTCGATACATAAAACCATATTCGCTTTTTTGTCCATACCTCTTGACAAAATTTTTCATAATGCCGAGCTTAGCATGCAGTGGGGGAAGGAAAACATCTTGAGAATCCACCAAAGGTACATATTTCACATTTTCTCTCTCTGGAGCCAATAACTCTCGTGGTGGCCACTGTTTAACTATATAATGTTTATCTGTTTCGCGGCTTCCCAAAGCAAAGGAAACAGTAATGCTTTTTGAAACCAATTTATACTAATTCCTGCAGTAAATTCCACAATGTTATATAACTTGCAGGTCATAACTTTTAATCCTAACGGATGGACACTTTCTGATTTCACGTTATATATAGAATTAAGTTTTTATATGTACTTTTGTACTAAATTCTCTGTTGAATATTGTTATTATTTAGTTCTACTGGACTGCCCTGAAACCTTTTTCAGACACGGTTAAAATTATTATACAAAATGACTGAGAAAGTTGAAATAAAATTAAATGTTAATCCCCTATTGCTCTTTTCTGTCCGATTAATAGCCTAATTTCAATTTTATTAAATGTTAGTCCGAGATATTTCAAATAATTCTTATAGTAATTGAACTATGTTGTCAGAATTAAGTGCAACAGATTTAGAATCAGTAATAATTCCAACTTCGATTTTAGCTTCTGTCACTGGAATTACAGAATCGATTTTGGCATTAAGAACTAGACACTTTACTTGTAGGTTCTTATATTGTACACTGAATTGTATTCATTAAATATTTTCATCTGGTTTTGCTTGCAGTGAAAAATGTATTTGTACTCTTACACAAATACTGTAACTACAACAGTAGATAAAACTGTCTGATCAGCAGCTTTTGAACCACGCCAAAAGCAAAATGCCCACATAAGACAATGTGAATTAGATACTGTTAAGTAACACCTCCATTACCGAAAACAAGGCTAATAGGAAAGAAAGGAAGGCAAAAAGGTCATAATTGTATTTACTTAGTATAAACTTTATCATAGGTTACTTTAACTGTTTGTTAGAAATTTATGTTTATGAATGAATCAATTAGTAGTGTTTAACGTCCCATTTTACTGAATGTGGCACTGCAGGGAGGTGACACTTGTGATACAAGGGATGAGGTTGGAGCACCGTTGAAATGAGATGGCGGGGGAAACTGGAGTTCCCGGAGCAAACCCACACCAGCGCAGTATTGTCCAACAAAAATCTCGGTTTGTATCGCCAGAGATCGAAACCGGGCCACCTTGGTGAGTCAAGTACGCTTACTACTCAGCCACGGAGTGGCCACATTTATCTTTATGAAGTTTGAGAAATGGTATACCCTTAATTAAATGAATTTGAAGTTTATAAAAGACCGTTACTTCTGCACTTCTGATATTAATTTGTTCTCGGCATTAAATAAAACACTAAAATTTGTACGTATTCAACTTTTGACACTTTGCCTTCATATTACTTATCCGTACTATACTTGTCTTTCTTTTAAAACGATACAGAAGGTAAACTAATTAATATAAGCCGTCTATAAGGTTATCTAAATTAGTTGTTTCAATAATCGGTCTACCATTGATTTTCTGTGCAATACATTTAACGCCTAAGAGAAAGTCTCCATTAACACATTTAAATATCATTCATTTGACCAAGGCTCATTCGTGTTGCATGCAGAAAATACAAGGAAAACGTTAGGAGTTGCGTGCCAGAGATTTTGTAGAGACGTCCGAATTGCATGTCGCAGAGAAGTGATTTAGAGCTGACAGCACAGCTTCACGCAGATGTCAAGACTGGTAGAGTAAAAAATGTTGCGTGCTTTACAAACATAGGACCAAAATTTCTGACTATAATATTCCAGACATTGTAGTTACGCGTTTAGATAAAATTTGTACTTAGTCACGTAGCTCTGCCTAACTGTCTAGTTTAATGTTAAATAAGAAGGAAACACGTCATGCAGAATAAGTTCCGTTACCACCAGATGCAAGTATAACATGACCACCACGAGATATCGTAAGAATGTGAAGGGGACTTACAAATGCCATTTCATCTATTACTGATAAAACTTACTTATTTTAAAGCTTCCTTTACAAGATGCCCTATTTGGATAAAGCATAATAAATATAAAAAGTGTCAATATGGTCAAAACAAAGTGGTCTAAAGGACAATAAGAATAGAATAATATCATACAATGACCTACACCAGTAAAAGATTTCACCCAAATATTCAACAATGAAGGAACTTTTCACATTGTAGTCAGCTTTTTCTCTCTGAATAATTCTCAGGCATTAAGATCTATTTACTTTTTACACGACTTTGTCGTGTTCTAAATGTGATGTCTTTAAATATCAGAAAGTGATTGAAGATCTGAAAGGGGTAACATATGTTTATCTGCAAATATTATATTATCCATTGCTTTCACATAATTATTTCTCAGACGCATACAACACATGGCGAAAGGGGCTAAAATAGACGATGAACCATATAATCTGTCATACACGTTTTCATTGTGTTGTTCAGGAGATGCGCCACTCCATCCTCAATATCGATAGTTTAATCTTCAATATCAAGTAGCAGGTCATGTGCACATAATTAAAGAGCTTACACGTAACGTTGCCCATCTTGAGAACTAATTCTAAGGGAATGGGGGAACATGAACATTATCAATTGTATTCTGCAATGGTTAAAGAAAATAAAGTCCTCAACTCGTTTTATGAACATGATGCTTCAGTTGCTAATCGGCAGGTGAATCGGTTTAAAGAAGTTACAGAGTTTCTTGCTTTCTTTACATCACTTTAGGCAGATCTACCTGGATTTATTTATTGAAGGTATTGAAGAAAAATGACTAACTATCCCATGGCATAACAGCCGCATCAGAGTGGACCAGTGCCGGCCAACCCAAATATAGATCTCACGCCCACATATGCAAGGCAGAAGTCGGTGATGCTTAAACCAATACGACGAAGTGATATGGTCAGCATCAAGAACCTCCAGCCAGAAATGTTGGCTTTCTAGGCCAAGGTTCCCCTACCAATCGTAGCTCCTCAATTTCCTCATGATGCTGAGCAGGCATCGGTCCTATACCCGGGTCTTAAGATCCGCATTCCCCGGGGGTGGGATCAAACCGGGCGCTTTCCAAGGCAGCGAACCAGAGTACAGCGTTCTAACTCACTATGAAACAACCACTATTCCTGGAAATTTCTTTTGAAGAGGTAGCAGAATGTAGCCGGTTACTTCAAGATAAGATAGCAAGTGCT
This sequence comes from Mantis religiosa, assembly GCA_030765055.1. Taxonomy (NCBI): domain Eukaryota; kingdom Metazoa; phylum Arthropoda; class Insecta; order Mantodea; family Mantidae; genus Mantis; species Mantis religiosa. Next base: position 52,770,388 of record CM060952.1, on the reverse strand, counting down.
GAGTCTGATAAATGCAATTGAGTAATATTAAGTAATCCAGATTTATGAACACAAAAACTATATGCTATACGCTCCGAGCGGGATGGCTCGGACGTCCGCAAACGGCATTCGTGAGGACCGGGTTCTATTTCCAAGGCCAACCCACCTAACTCAGGGGTTTCCCCGGTCACTAGGTGAATCCTGGGAGGTTAATTACATCCCCCCGAATTTTCTGCCCTTGCACTTCATCTCCATCACCATTTTGTATCATCCTCTCATTTGGTGGTTTCTTTTAGGGTAGAGGTGTCGGCGTGAGTATCGGCGGTGCATGGCGGGATCATATGCTGTAAGTGAACACTTTATCCTCCTATAGGAGAGACTCCAATCTCCGAGCCAACCTACTGAGCCGATTCAGGAACGCTAGTGGGATGCCGCTTGTGCAAGCCCGGAGTCATCCTTGATCTGGGGACTGGCCTCCGTTTTCCAAACCGTACTCGTGAATACTTCGGGGCCATGGTAGGTGAGATAGCGATTGAACCCTGCATCGCCGAGAAGTTTATATCTAGTAAAGAGTAGGGATCTACCCCTCTGTCTGTAGTGACCTTGGGGTCGACCATCCTCTTTCTCCTCTCACCTCATCCTCGCTCCTGGTGGGGCACAGTTACAAAAGATCAGTCTGGTTTGAACTTCCAAATCCCCTGCAAGCAATTCAATCAAATCAATCCAATATACAGTACCCTCAATTGTGAGTAAACCTGGGTAAGTTGGCCATTTTGTTTCCAACATTCTCCAACTGACATTCAACGTAATTTACGGTTTTGAGAAATCTGGTATCTGGTAGACCACAATATTTCTGTGTTGACATTTTGAGAAATATTTATACTTATGTGTCACCAACAATAAACCGCTTTTAAGAAATTGCGATTAAAAACTTATGATTCTTTTCAATTCAATTTTGCTGCTTATAATGTATAATTTAAGCTCCTCTTTTCCTGTCTTTTTATACTTCTGATTGCCGAAGTTCCTTTATCCTATAATATTATATATATAATTTGTTTACAGATTAGTAGGGCATATCCACTGGTTCTACTGGAACTTCTGGATCCTGATTATTAGGGATAAGTAGCCTCCTTGCGTATACGTGAAGAACACTCCCAACCACCCTGAATTCAATAGGCACTCGCTGTCAAAGATGAGTAGACATAAGGAGTACCAAAATCTTTTCTTCACATGAACACGTGAACATCTTCTTGGAACCAGGGTTGTAAGGGGGATGAAGCACTTACAATCCTAAACCACAACCAGTAACGTAGCTATCGGAAGGATTGTAAATATCAGATGGTACAGCTAATTGGTAGGATGTGAGGACATGCGAGGGGTTGGAGATGACACCTATTGTCGAACCACATTAACAAATATATTCTATGATAGAGCGAACAAGGCACTTCTCATCTTCAAGAGATCAGAGGTACACTTTGAAATATTATATAGATTATGAACATTACGAACTGTTACCTTTGGTTCAGGGTTGCATAGGTGTCTGAATAACGGATATATAAAGGTTGTGGTCTAAAGTTGATCATCTTCTTGTTTCGGGTTGGAACACACAGTAACAGTCTCAGACCGAACAGACTGAAACCGTCGACTCGATAATACCAATCCAAAAATCCTCACGCGTACCAACTTATATCATTAAAATAGGGATCCCACCAAAGTGTCCGTTAATCAACAAGTCAGCGTTTCCTCACAATCGTGCAGTCGTTCCGGTGGTTCCCATGCAAATTTCATACTTACCTGCTTCTGGCTTCCAAATATTGCACCATCTTGTGTAGTTACTGTTTACATGATTTGTCTCAACTTTCCTTTATTTTGTTGACAAAGCAGGAAGTACCCAACAGTTCAATGACTCTATCTTTTAATCCAGCGATGTGAGCCAACTGATTCACACAGACGCATTCAAACTTGCAATGCAGGAAATGAAATGTTAAGTTTCAATAATTAGAACTCTTTTCAAAATTAGTTCATACCTTATACGCAACAATACAATACCGTTTTCTGAGTCATATATGAAGTAGGAAATTGAGAAAGTAAAATAAATTAAACAACAATCCAACTTTAGTTTGACCCATATAAACCTGAACTAATTAAACAGGCCTAACTAATAATAGGACACTAGCAACTGTGGGAGAATATAATACACAATTGAGAAATTGCATTACACTATTTATATCTCAGATTAAATTTTGTAAGTGTCCTCCACTAACATCTATACATGTGTGCACTCGTCTCACCACATTCTCTGAAGTTGTAACGAGACTATCCTTGTCAACGTTACTTATTTCGGTTCGAATGGATTCCTTGAGAACATCAATTGTCCGTGGCCTACTCTTATACACTCAATTTTTAGGTAGCCCTGCAAGAAAGATATCGAGTGAGGTTAGGCAGGCGATCTGGGGGGGGGGGGCCACAGATCTTGTGAGATTATTCGATTATCAGAGAAACTGGTTACAAGTTCCATGGTGTCATTAGATGTATGGCACGTTGCTCCATCTTGCTGGAAATAACCCTCTCAATTCGATATCATCCAGCTGCTCCACAAATGTATTGAAGATAGCCATATAAAGTTCAGTGTCTACAGTCCGTATCAAAGAAATTGAGATCAACGCTCCATAGATGCTGGTGGAGGACACACACCCAACATTTTTTCTGAGATATAAATAGTTTAAAGTAATCTCCGAATTGTGTATTTCATTCTCCCAGTTTCACGTGTGTCCTATCATTGGTTCAAAAGTTATGGCCTATTGGAATGGTTCAAGTTTAATGGATCACACTATATCTTGCTCTTAGGTATAAGCTAATGGAATGATTGTACTTAAACCCCTTAGTTAAACTAAATATTTCAAGTGTTTGTAATAGTTTTAAAACTAAAATGAGGAAATTATATCTTTTAAGGTATTTTAATGCGAGAGATTCGGAACGTGCTTTCTGGGCACGCCCTCAGAGATTTACTTTTGTCTCGTTTGCTTTCATATGTTCATTGTAGAGCTCTTCCACCCGACACCTTGTCTGTTTGAGTTAGGCATATCCAGGAGAGAGAAGACGGGGAAATTTGGATTCTCTTTGTTCACTACCTTTTGTTTCTACCTAGACAAGGGTGACATGAATGATAGAAACACTCTGTGGAACGTAAGAGAACAGAATTAGTTACTTTAGGGGTAATTTAAGTGTAAAACTACCTGTGCACATCTAAGTCCTTGGCCTTTACTCTGATGATATAAAACTGAAGTTTTATATTTAGGTGACATTTCTCCACACAGTTTTTAATAATTATTTTAAAAATCTTATTACATAATCTGCGTCTTATTGTGGTATACCTTTACATTAGCATTTTTCATTTTTTTGGGTATAAGGACCTAGTAGACTAAATACAGTGTTACATTTTTAAAAATCGGTTGGATTTAATGTATATCTTCTTTGAATGACCAGAGTATAAAGAAAGAAGCACTTATAACTTCAGAATATTTATAAACTAAAACCCAAAAGATAGAATCCATACAATGTTTTCTACAGAAGTGTTAGACTTCTTATAGAACTTTAGATATGTATTGATGTAGATTTCAAAGCAGGAAGAGCACAGGATTTTAGTGAGTGTTTAATATTTCAAATGTAAGTAGTCAAATCTAATAGTTGTGCAAGACAAAATAGATTAGAACTTTAATAGATCTTCGGAAGGCAGCTGAGGATGAAGACTGACAAGGGATTTGGGCTATGGTTAGAGATATGGTTCTGTAAATTGATATAAAAGGTTAAAAGGTTCTTGTAGATTAATACTCGTGAACTATTGACATTGATTTGTGGGAGAAAGATTTTAATGTGAGCGGAAGTATTTTCAAAACGCTTTAGGATAAAGAGAGGATAAATACTAAAAGATAGCAAGGAACCATGTGATTAGTTGAAGGATTGGAGAGGTGGAATTATAGAAGCAAAATAGGAAAACTTACACACTGCAATTATGGCAATTAAGAGAAACACGACAAAAATGGTTTGGTAACATTTTGAAAATTACGAGAGAAATGCATAAGAGTAGTCCACAATGATATAGGTAAATGCAACAAGGATATCTGAAAGGTTGTGGGACCCCTAAACTGCGAGGGCTGTTCAATAAAAATGACCACAATTTTTTTGACAACGTACCCTTACTAATCCTCAGAATTTTGATGGCCCTTTTCAAAATGTTTCCACTGAATGCGATGAACATGTACCAGCGCTTCTGCCAATCTTCAAATACATGCTGGAAACTATTTTTGAGAGATCCTTCAAAATCGCCTCCGCAGCCTTCACCACTGTTTCTGATGATGGATAATGCCTACCAAGAAGGTGTTTCTTCTAGTTAGAGAATAGAAAATTGTCACATGGGGGCTAAATCCGGAATATAGGGAGGGTGAGGGCTACATTTCACGTTGATTATTGTGGGATATTCAGCAACAACTTTGGCAATAAGCGGCCGCGCAATTTTCGTGGTTCAGCATCCAGCCTGCTTCATGGAAATGAGGTCTTTTGCGCCTGATATGGACTTACTATGTTTTCAGGAGATCCCTGTAGTATTGTCCAGTTACTGATGTGTGTGCAGGTACAACATGCTGATAAACCATTCCATGAATATCAAAGAATGAGATGACCACAGCTTTCATAGCTGAAGCAACAACTTTTGCTTTTTTGAGGGTTGGTGATGAAGGATATTTCCACACTGAGCTTTGCTGTTTGTTCTCAGGATCAAAATGATGTAGCTAAGTTTCATCAGCAGTGATTACGTTTGAAGGAAACTCCGGATCTTCCTCTAACATCAGCTTTAACTGCATGTTACCTCCATTACAGCGGTAGGCGATACTGAACATGTCTGAATTTGCCTGGCTCTCACAGGCGGGAACCAGTAGTACCAACAATAAAAATACTACGGCGTGTTTTTTCATTAAGCTTACAGAATATGAGATTAAATTATAGTGCATTAATTAAGACAGAAAAAAGATATGATCACGCTTTATTGAACAGCCCTCGTAAAATGTTAAAAGGTTCTTGTAGATTAATACTCGTGAAGTATTGTTATTGATTTTTGAGAGAAGGATTTTAATGTGAGTGGAAGTATTTTCAAAACGCTTTAGGATAAAGAGAGTCTAAAAGCTAAAGGATGTAATAAAGAGAGGACCCATGTGATTGGTTGAAGGATTGGAGAGATGGAATCATAGAAGCAAAATATGATAAATTACACACGGCAATTATGGCAATTAAGAGTAAAACGCCAAAAATGGTTTGGTAACATTTTCAAAATTACGAGAGAAATGCATTAGAGTAATCCACTATGATAGAGGTAAATGCTGCAAGGAAATCTGAAGGGTTGTGGGTAATAACCAGAAGGTTGAATATGCAGCTCGTGTATCAACGTATATCCCAACCAAAAACATATGATGAGCTCAAACAACAAATCCTAAAGACCCAATTGGTCTCCATATGGACAGACAATATACTCATAAATATGAGGCATGAAAAGGCTTTTGTAAGTTATGTACTGTAACCTTTAAATTAGAAACAGACTTTCTGAGAAATATCTCAAAATATTTAGCTCCATTTTACAGACATGGTAATCTGGAACGAAATATGTTTTGCTCAGACATTAAGACATCTCTCCCTTACGTTTGCAAATTATAAAAATGTTATTCCTAATGAAGAGGTTTCTATCAAGGTGATCAACGTTTCTATAGGCACTTTTTAAAAAAATAAATAAACGGAAATTTCCCATTTAGCAATACCTGTATGGGAGAACTCCCTTAAGGATAAATATGACTGAAAATTTGAAATCCTGAACTAATAATGCTAGCCTTTCAAGATCTATATCGCAGATATAACTTAGTGTAAATGTGATACAGCCTGAATTCTGTCAATTTGACTTTGATAGTTTGGATTGAACGAGGTAAATTCTGTTTTATATTAATTGAAATTGAATATAGTCAAATTTATTTATTTTTGATTACGTCACCTAAAAAGTCACTTGGGACAAAATAACTTAAATTTTGGTCTAATATTTTAACAACACGCTCTCAAGAGATCCATTTTTTAAATATGTCCTAGATTTCTCTGTGCCTAAATAACTTTAGCCTTCAGAAATATTTAAAGGTATGAAAATGGCCTTTATTGTCCAAAATTTGAAATATTTGTGTTTTAAAGTAAACAAAGTGTGGTTAAATGCATTTCACAAATAAACCCAGGGTAATTTCTTTTCACTGTGTCTCTATTAACGCGCGTAGCAAGTTTCATTAACCTAACACTAAAACTGAGACCCAAGGAGCATTTTAAATAATGAAAAATGCTGAAAATTTCAATAGTGAGAAAATAAGGTTAAAGAATTAGAATTCCTATGTAACACTAGCATTTACGTAACCTTCAAACTAGATTAGGGCATTTAAAATTGATGCTATCCAAACATTCTTTGAATTTAGGAAGGCTTACACCATTTTATAGACTAAAAAAAGGTAAATGGGATTTTTTGAAAATGTTCATGATACTTCAGTCATACATATCTTTGAATCCTTTTGCATGCATTTTAAACCATGCATAAATTAAATCCAGTTGTTTTATTTGATGCATTTCACACATTTTAGTGATGCTGATGATACACACATAGGTCCAATTGCCCACACACATGATTTAACATTTTGTTAAATTGAACGGACAGTAATTGTTTGGTTGGAAGATTATTACTTTTCTAATTACAAGGGTTGAAAAATGACCTTTTCAATTAATTTTCATGTAGAATTGAAATATAATGTCATTGTTTCCCAAAAAAAGACTTTTTTTACACTCACTTGAATTATTTTATATTTGCTAGGGGTAACGCCCTCCGTGCCTACGGCTGACAGCCCAAAGTTTTTGCATAAAGAAGTCTAAATGAGAGTACAAGAAGTGAAATCTGATAATCATGGCAACTGATAGCTTTATAGCACGATCAGCCACTATGTCACCATAGTTTCTTGCTTTGTGGTTTCCAAGATTTTCAAGGAAATGGCAACATAAATTTATTCCTGAAACACTGCCAGGCTGCTTTTTACAGTGGACCTAACAGATCTTCAAAATGTTTATTACTGTACTATTTAGGGACCTTATAAAGATACTTTCTTTCAATTTAGCATTACTGGATCTAGGTAGTTCCGGTTTCGAGTACAAGAATCTACTGAACTATTTATCTATCACTTTTACGAAATTTTTTGTAAGTCCTAATTAGACATTCAATGAAGGTAAATATATTTTTAAGGATACATTAAAGGCACATGAGACAAGTTTTTCTAGTCAAGTGTATAAGGGTATCACGTAGGCCATACTTGTCTAACGTGGTGAGACCTACTTGTCTCTACAGCCGCATTCGCACCAAAAGCAACACTTGGTGAACCCAAGTTGCAAACCAAGCGATACAGAAGTTACCTTGAAGTCACCACTGATATTTTATTTATATTTTTCATATTGAATTTTCTCTAAAACTTGCAACATATTTTTGTCTATCATTTCAGCAGCATGCGCTACAGGGTGATGGAAGTTTGCTGCCAAATCATAGTAGCACAGCCTTCAAACTTCATAGGAGTCTCTGAACTATTGCCATTGTTCTGAGCCTGCACAGTGCTGCGTGTTGGTGCTTAAGCATAAATTACATACATATAGCCTTAAATACAGCTTGCTTTAAATTGCTACGTATAAGGTAAAAGAAAATGCCAAAAATTTGATTTTAAAAAGTAACTGTAAAAAACTGTGCCTGATGCAAAAGTTCTGACTACAATTCCACCGTCGGTTCTCCGGCTGCTATTTCTCGAGAGGGATAAGCGCTGTTGTCAGTTCTTTAGCGGGAATTTCAAGCAGAGGAACATGTGTATTTTAAATATTTCACACATTTGCAGATGGTTACTTCGTAAATATGCGTAGACAATGCGCATATACATGGTCCAATAATAGTTGCATATGGAGACAATACCATTTAATGGAAAAGATATAACAAAAAGTTTATTGAAATTGGCTATTAAACAACTTATGAAGACGCCGCAATCCTCGTAAATACCCATGCCTTCGGCTTCATCACTGGAGTCGCTGCTGTCGTCATCTTGGATGAATGAAATTATTGCTGCTCCCCAAAACGTGTTTCCTCTATGCCGTCGTCCTCCTTGACTTGTCTAAAAATTTTCAGGTATGATCCATGGCACTTTTCCACTTATACTGGGTCACTTGTTTAATACCTTGCTGCACTAATAGTTCAACATCAGAAATACGGAACGTTGTAATTACTTGTGCCCAAATAAGTTCTATGTCATTGAAATGGCAATGATGACTGAGCCTGATTACAGTGTGAACGTGAGTAGCAGCAATGGTATCTATTTCATGAGTGCAGAAACGTGGCTTCTTAAGTTTTACAATTTGCAGGAGCTTTGCTTTCGTCATTTCTGCGGACCCTCCAGGTATGTTGCTCTCCAAGCTCTGCAAACTGACGCTTTTCCTGTTGCTCATTTTGGGTGCTTTGTTTAACTGCACTGAGTGGTATGGCGCATTGTCCATAACAATAATAGAATTGACACTGCTCTTCGGTAGAAGAGATACTTGGAACCAGCTCTTGAAAGTATTTCCATTCATTTCTTCTTGAAAATCACAGCTGTTCTTTGATTTTAATAAGAGCATTGCCTCTGGAATAAAACCTTGTGCACCACCAGAAAAAAGCAGAATCAGCTTTTTCCCAAATGGTACCTTCATTGTCCCTGCCAGTGTCATCTGTCCCTGCCTTTGTCTTGGTGTGTCCAGCATTTACTCACGTTTCATCATGCCATATCACCTTTTTGGGAAATTCCTTTTAGAATTTCTCACAAAAATCTGCCTCTCCATGCCATAATGTCACTTCTTTCCATTACAGCTGTCCTCCCAAAATATTGTTCTGTCAGTTCTATACCTCTAGAGAACGCAGCAACTTCACACGAATAGGGAATTCCTCTCCCATATAATATTGATGCACATGTCGCCTTACAGCATCCTTTTGAAAAGCATCAAGTGAAGCTTTAAGGCTGCCCCGTTGCCTTTCTTTCCCAGTTTACGCAGAACTGCAGATGGCGAACTTAAATTAGCTGGGCACTGTACGTTGGACACGGTCTTCATGGTGGATTTTCCCTCCTTCAAGCCATAACAAACTCCATCCAGCACCTTGGTAGCAGGAGGTAGAGGTCCACCATTGGCACCTTCTCGAAGTACTCACAAGGCCTGCATATAGATTCAGGTCCTTGGCTCTTATAAGAGCTGATTTTGTTTATTTTATTTTGAATTCTGACGAACCAGTAGCAATATTACCATAATAGCGATGATGATAACAATAAGACTAAAAAGACGCTACAAATCGGAATTCATGCACGCACAAAATGGTAAACAAACTTCACCAGTTCAAGAACCAAACTCAACTGTATCCAAGTGGTCTAAACAAAATGAAGTAATAACACGGTGTTGGATTTGGAAGCTACGCCTAGCAGCGACCACGACATCGGATGTATGGATTCCCAGTACTACCAATTAAAGCAGTAGTTCGACTAAAAGGTGTTAATAAATATTCGAATACCGTGATATTGTAACGTATATCTTGAATGATAATGAAATTACAGGTTGAATTTCAATGTTTTAAAGCTAGTATAATCCCAAATTTTCATTATAAATATAATTCTGACTGTATGTTTTCAAATACTGATCGTTATATGTTGGTACTGTAACCCTTTCGCCTCCATCTCCTGCCAAGATCCAATGGCTGTATGTATATATTTGAATTCATTATGAAACAAATGTACTAAATCCACTTATTAAATTTGTTTTGAAGATCTTGTCGAACAGTGGTATTGTAAACTGTCTGTGGTCTGGGTACAAAGCTGCCACATTTCTTCTTCCATCATTCCGTCTGCTATCTTTCTGGCGGCTCACGTTTTGTAGCATATGACCGCACCGGATGGATGGTATCGATGTTTTCAGAAGAAAGAATATTCTTGTTAATAATAGAAGGCAGCTTAGTCGTTGCGTTGTTATTGCCCTCTGTAGGTAGTGGGAGGGGTCTTTGAGCTTTGAATTGTTCCGGATCTCTCTGTGGCCTGTCAGCCTCTTTGTTCCATCCTCCCATGGGTAGGTAATCGCGATACACATGTCTCTGCGATGCGTGAAGTGTTCCCCTGCCTTTTATAATCTGCATCATCACCTGTATTGTAGGGACGTATTGGAGTAAATAAAATACTGAACACTGCATTAATGTAAAGTAGTTTGGTTTCTCGGTTTTAACAGATTTTTGAATTCATATTCCCACACAACACAGCTCATTGAATCAAAACGGTTCTTTCACTTTTTCCCCATTGTGATTTTTTTTTTTTTTTTTTTTTTTTTTTGCATCGGGAGTAGCTAAGGATTGAATCGTTGCCAGCAAATTTGTGTCAGAAACCTCATTTTTGAAACATGCAAGCACAATTTATTTATGAAACTAAATTTAGTATTTACGTAAAGCTCAAAAAAAACAAAGAATTCGCTGTAAAGGTAGCCTCGAATTGAAAAAGTCAATGCCACGGATTCCCAACTCACTGGAATTTTTTCCGTTAGGAGTTCTCATATATTACACATGAGACAACTATTTTAACTACCTAAAACACGAAATGCCTTAAGTCCCGGGCTTACACTTATCACTTACACTGCACAACAAAAGCATGCCAAAACTTGAAACTATGTAATATCTATGTTATGATCTATCTCAACCTAGTTTAATCCTGCTGTAAACATCTGGGTGGGAAGAGAGACACAGAGATATTAGGACAGAAAAAGGTTAAGCTGTTGATTGGCTTAGCGAAGTTAATAGGCGTTTTCTCTTATTTGAATGCGTACGATAAGCCCCTCCCTTAAGAATAGTCGTGCTGCTCGAACGGTTACCATAGATTTATCTTTGGTAGTACATACCTCTCAGATAATGCACTAATTACACCACGTGGAGTGAACATATATCTGTCATGTGATTCTTGCGAATTCCATTGGCAGAAGTGATGCATTCATTGGTGCTTAGCACACGACCGGGAAGCACGGCAGTTCCCCTCTCACTCTTAAAAAAATAATAGTCAGTGAGTTATCTGAGAGGTTTCTATTAACAAAAATAAAGCCAGCGTAATTGTTCGAGCAGCGCGGCTATACAGCACTGTAATTCTTACATGGTCACTGCTCTGCCTGAACTAATGTAGGGGAGAGAAAGTTGTACAAATGTTTCGATTCTTATAAACCTAATAGCCCCACATTTTATCTTTCTACTTCACATACCACACAGATGTGCTCTATATACTATATAGAGATTAGAAGAAGAGAGGTGAAATTATACACACTCTTGACTTATTGTGTTAAATTAAGCTGCATTTTATTTAACATGTACTACAGCACACTGCTGTTATATAATACTTTTGCATTGCTATACTAGGCAGCTCACTCGCAATGAGGTCCATAATTATCGCTAATTATTTCTCGGTGCTTAAAGAAAGAAACCCGGGATCATCTATAAAAACTTTGGGAAGGAACCTAATGACATCTTTGGTGTTTCCGCAAGTAATGTACATAGTGCTGGAATGGAAAAACAAGCATCTGGAACTCTAAGAAAACCGGGAAAATTGCGTAAATGCAAACAGCGGGTGGAGAACTACACGATTTTACGAAAAGTGCTATACGCACTAAGGTTCATGTTTTGTTTTCAGAAAGAAACCAATTCATAGATTTAATAAGTTAATGTGTAACCCAAACCTATTTACTTATTGTCTAGAAGTTAACGTTGCTGTATATACTGCTAGGGTTGTAAAACTTACATGCGTGCATATAGCGTCTAGCACGTGGCGAGTTCAGTCAGCTCTGCCTTGTTGCTTGCAGCAGGATCAAACTAGCGTGAGATAGAGTAAGCATGTGCGCTGAGTTCAAAAGTGCAGCCCACATCACGTAAGGCTTTTGTTCAGTGATGTAATTCTGCTATTCTTTTTCTAATAAACACCGTGCCGTCACTCCAGGCGCAGTCTGACTGCAGATAAACCTAAGCTATTCTTAAGGTAGAGGCTAGTAGAAGCTATTGCACGACACATTTCCAGTTAACATTCTCTTCCAAGTGTATATCATATAGTTATATCCTTTCTCCACTACCATTTGTAAAGAATAAAATTAAGAGATTATAGTGATTTGTTATTGTTGAGATTGTTTACACATGATGTTCGGTCATCACGTTTCGTGCGAGGTCGGATGTTAATTTTATGGTCGTGAATAACATGCGTTTAGCGGTTTAACGGAAATGCATTAAACAGACCCTAAGTTTATAGAACTCATACGAAGGGGCGAATTTAGAGTATTAATGTTACCTCAATATGTAAATTCCCCGAACGTATCTTCTTATGTGTGTTCTGAATTCACTATAAAATCTCAAAGAAGAAGTATTAATCCTCAATTAAGCAAGAAAATAAATCTTACTTTATCTCTCAAGCAGATAAGGACAAAAGTTCTGCTCCTAATTATTACTGTAGTAGATGTTCTTGTAAATTGAGTGGCTGGCACTCGCCCTTCCATGTGGTTTGCTGTTCCTGTGATACGGACAGAACAGAAGGATCACCTTTAGACTGATCTTCTGTTTAAACAAAAACAAAACTTATGATTTCTCCTCAAAAAACAAAATACAGTCTATCCAAGTTTTCCCACAATGCAAGTATGCAATGCATTGTGTTTCAAATTACATCCAGTATAAAATGTTAGCATTTGGACTAAAGAAATGGAACCTCTTACAACTAAGCACCAAAGTGTAAATTTCTTGCAAAGCCAACATAAATTAACGAAACATTTTTATAAAAGGGATTATCTTGATTACCGCAATGATATGAGGGATCTAGGGCATGGGCTAGGCAGAGAACATATTCCTGGTGAGTGGCGTTTAACTATTGAATCCTCAAAGTCAAATCTAAAAGATGTATTGCTACACAATTGTAATATTTACCCTTTGTTACCAGTGGCTTATGGCGAATGTATGAAAGAAATGTACGAAAACATGGATATCCTCTTAAAAGCAGTAAGTTTGGAATGACTACGTATGGCCAATATGAGGAGACCCAAAGTTATAAATCTATTAACCGGAATGCCACCAGGTTATACCAAATATTGTATTTTGTGTGAACGGAACTCTCAGAACAGAGTGAAGGAATGGCATTTCAGACAAAGTTTAGTATCAAGCAAGTAAAATGTAAATTTCATCCACTTGCAGATTCTGAGAAAATGTAATTATCACCACTCCATATAAAGCTCGGCTTATTGAAGAATTTAATAAAAGCAGCAAACAAAAATAAGAATGAACTTCAGTATTTAAGAGACAAATTTCCCGGGTTACTTGATGGAAAAGTAAGCGAGCCTTTTTATTTGCCCTCGAATCCGGAAACTCCAGCAGGATTCTATTTTGAAGGAAAAACTCACCAAAGGAGAAAAAGTAATATGGGTCCATTCAAAGACATATGTTCAAAATTCCTGAGAAATTATAGAGCAAAACTACATTGAAGGTGTGGAAAATCTGTTAAGGGCATATGAGGTAATGGTGTGCAGTGTGTACTTTAAAATTCATTTCATACACTCCCATCCTAACATATTTCCACTGAACCTGGGAATGGTGAGGGACGAGCATGGACAAAGATTACAAATAGAAGGGCTACATGTATTAAAACTGGTTTCTAACATAGTTGTTGATTACTGCTGGTGACTAGTCTCTGAGTGTTCAGGGCCCAGCCACACAGGAAAGGCTTCCGATAAAACATTTTAAAATTATAAGCTTTTTAATTTCTTTTTTCAAATTATTTGCTCATTTGTTCCAGTTTTTAAACTATTCGACATTTTATTGGTAATCCCCATATCTTTTTCAATACAATTGACAATTTTGAACCCTGAATGTAGTAAAAGTTTGAGTCATTAACGAAACTTATTTTAAAAATAGGAAATTTCAACCAAAATATTAAATATAATTGCCAAAGAAAACACTGTGTGATAGGGAATTTTTTAATTCAAATTAGAATTTAAAAGACTCTAATTAGTAAAATCTACATATTTTCATTTCATGGCATGAAAAAACATAAAAATTTGCTGTACAGGGCTGTTAGGTCTACTTATCAATGCACCTAAACACATGTCGTCTCGAGTTAAGCCTTTGTAACCCTTAGCTCGAATGGAAAATCTTCCAATTTCTCTACTATTATATGATCATGGCAACGCCTGATGCTGCCACTGTGGGGAGATTAAGTTCTAGTCAATCCATTACATCGCCAGCGAGAAAAAAAAAACGCAGCAATAAAATACAATTATTATGTGTTTCAAATGGGAAGAGTTATGGAGTCCAGCTAATCAGATGCCGTATCACACTCAGCGTTGCCAGCTTGTTGACCCACTCTTTCTATATTTCCCTCTCTCTAGCACACTCATACAACAGGCAGGTCTGCTTGGCGCAGACATAAGAGTAAATAAATTATATTTAAAATCTTTTACAATGATGCAGTAGCCAAAATAAAAATTGGAAAAAAGCATTTTCACAAATAGTGTATATTTTAAATTCTATAACTATAATTATAGTTTATGAATTACCTGTATTTCTATTACAATGGAACTGCCAGTGGTTATCCATATCGCTGTCAATGTCATTTCCGGTAAGAGGTAATTCGTCATTGTCATTGTCTTCATCGTCTCAGTCTTGCAAATTTATGATTATAGCTCCCAAAATCTCGTCACGTGCGATTTCTTTCTAAAAACCTTCTACCTGAAGATTTTCTACATGCCTTACGCAGTTTTCCCAGTCCTGTTGTGTTAACTTGTCAATTTCTTCGTGAACAAGTCGTTTAACGTCCGTCAGTTTAAAAGCATTATTTCTGTTTGCAAACCCCCTTTTTATTTCAGGCCCGCACCAACTCAGTTGGATTATATTGGCAGTGGTAAGGTGGGAGGCGCATTACCTCGTGCTCCATTTCAATTGAAAGTTGATCCAGCTGATATATTTTTTCCGTGTTTTTGAACGGAAGTACTCTTTGCAATAGCTCATTTTTAGTTTCTGTTTCCGAAAAGTTTTTGAAGAACGTTTGCACCTTAAAAATAATACTTTTAGCCTGACTTCGCCAAACCTGCCTTTTTGACTCGCCACTAAATTCACCGCTAGAGGCCATTGCACTATTTAACTCTTACTCTACTGTTGTGTAAAGAACAACTAAATGATATTGATCTGAACTCTCCAGAGTAAATAAATACTTCTTATCCAGAATTCATTCATAAACATAAGTATACAACATTCCTCAGGCTAACAGGAAATGAAGTGTTTGCTCTTTCTCGAATTTAACGACTTCACTTATTCACAGTAATTCTTTTATCACGTCATGTCGCAGTTTAAATTTCAGTTCTGACTAATTAGCCAGGGCAGCAGTACTTCTTTTATCACGTCATGTCAAACATCTACGTTACAGTTCTGAGTAATTACAAATATACGTCCACGCATACATTTCAACCAAAAATGATATTCAGTACAGTCCTTACGTCGCGATTTATTTTTATAATGCAGGTAATAGTGGTTTATTTATTTGTATTAGAAAACTGTTTGAGCTAAAAATATGGTTTTTTTCTGGTTATGTTAGATACACTGCTCTCTACCTTCCACCTTTTGGAAAAATCTGAATTTTGTCTTAGCGCGAATAGTATTTATTAGAAATTGATTAGGTTGGCGCTCGTCATACACGACATAGCGGGAATGCAATACAACACCGCAGGCCTCAGATTGGTTGCTTACCTAGTAGCGCTCAGGAACAAACACCTTCCCATTTGAAACACATAATAGTAATTGACATCGCGAAGTCGGAATTGGGCCTTTTGTTGTATGCGCTATACGTTTTCTAGATCGCTACATTTCCAACATTCTAGAGGATTCGACTTCCGGATACTCCTCGCCTCGACCGCCAATGTATAAGGATGGTACAGTATCTAGCTTTAATAGCTCTACCCCAAAGATCCTAAGACAAATGTCAAACCTACGGTTGAGGATGGGCACACAGCAAAAGCATTCATGCTATAAATAGCCTCCCAGGACTTTGGTTGGTTAATAGACAGTTCAGTCAGTCTTTATAGCGAATAGGCGTGAATTTGCAGACAGTATTGTGACTTTGTGAGCTCGTAAAATTAAAAGTGTATGCAGAAATTAAAAAATCCCTTTATTTCCGTAGAAAGACAATTTGTACAGCCCTTTGCAGCAGATGGCGTAGCGTACACCAACACGGTCTCTTGTGGCTTTACCACACGTAAATAAACAAAATAGTTCACTTTAAAATTACTACACGATTATCAGTTCTCAACTTCAACTCGGTACAGTTCAAATGTGCACACAGCTCACATAGTGCACGAAAACTCACAGGTCTAATTACAACTGACTAGCAGCTTCGTTGACTCCTAGCAGCTCCCTGTACGACAGACTAGCAACAGCTTCCACCGCAGCATGTACACAGGAGCCGCTGTTTCTCGAAAGTTGCCGAAGCCACACGATCTTTCTTGATTTATCGAGAACACAATAGAACTCTCCCAGTCTCTTTTTCCCTATGTTTCTCTCTCTCTCTCTCTCTCTCTCTCTCTCTCTCTCTCTCTCTCTCTCTCTCTCTCTCTCTCTCTCTCTCTCTCTCTCTCTCTCTCTGCAAGGGTAAAGCGCTCATCGCTCCGGGGGCGTGTTTCGGACTCAATCTTTCTCTTTCACTCCCCGCTCTTTCACTCCCCGCTCTCCCGGCGCTCGTCTAAGCAGCAACAAAATAATGCCTCACGACATTATGTATACTGTATACTTTTTCCGTATCCCTACATTGTCCAATAAAATGACAATTATAACATAATCTGCTATGATTAGTGCATCTCTCTACTTTTTACAGCCTCTTCATAACACCTGTCCTTGTTAGTTCAAGTACTCTGACTTGGTCTGTTTGTTGCACATTTCAGTATACTTTTTCCTCCTCCATTCTATGCTCATACATCTATAATCTATTAATGATCGTTCCCTAATTTCGAGTGCTTAGAACTTCTTGCTTCCTAATACATGTACTTCACTCCTACTTCACTCACAAAAGGTCTTTCTTTTGTTTTTTCTCTCCGCTCATATTCCCTCCAATCCTGTTTCTTCAAACATCATCTGTACCTTGTGTGGAAGTTTTTTTATTCATATGATATTTACAACGAAATCATCTTCTTCTAATTTATTTATTCTGAAAGATAATTTGACTATACTTTCTACCATTTGATCTCTTCTGCCCTTCTCAGTAGCTCTACTCGAGCTACTCCTTTATTAACTTCTTGGTTACCTCAGAGCTAGTAT
This sequence comes from Mantis religiosa, assembly GCA_030765055.1. Classification (NCBI taxonomy): domain Eukaryota; kingdom Metazoa; phylum Arthropoda; class Insecta; order Mantodea; family Mantidae; genus Mantis; species Mantis religiosa. Next base: position 52,753,005 of record CM060952.1, on the reverse strand, counting down.
AAAATACTCCTTTCTTCGATATGACTTTTCTTATGTTTAACATCACAGCTATTCTAAGACATTTCTGCAAGAATTAAAATCATGAACAATACTAATTTAAGCTATGTACTGGTGATCGGAAATTACAACTTTAGGAAAAGTTTTAGAAATTGGATGAGTACCTACGAACAATGGTTGTATAGCACAAACATGGATTAAAAGTTTCTCATGAAAAGCAGAGTTTTGAAGCTTAACTACAAATTCCCCATTTCATATACGCCGTCATTCGTAAACTCCTGGACTAAGTGGAAGGGAACGGAAAAAGGAAACAGCTTCTGAGCTTCATAAAGCGGTTAATAAAACAACTCATTACAAGAACTTTTAAAATGAAACTTTTTTGGTTTCATTAAAACTCTTCTGCCACTTTTGATTATTAAGTAGAGCATATTTAACTGTTTAAAAGAGTGTATAATTAGGACAGTTACCTTGTTAATTCTGTCTCTACAACTTGGAATATTCAATGTTTGGACAAACGAAGGCGCCTTATCAAAATGCAAAGTACTCTTTAAAAGTAACTCAAAGAAAACGAGAGAAGGAAAATCATGAATGAGACGGAGAGAGCCATGTTAGAAATTCAAAAGAAAATGAGTGTCGAAGAACTAAAATCAGTATCAAACACTTAGATACCTTTGTATTGAGTTATCAAGTTATATTTCTCTAATAAAGGAATTTAATAAAGCTGTTCGGGCAGACTGTAAGTTATCATTAAGAAACACAGTACACGAAACGAAAGTAACACGGTATTCCCACAGCATTAACAAATGGGATTTTAAGTTAGCAGCTATCAACCATTACTTTAGGCCCGTGATGTGGGTATGCTGATGATGTATATATAAGGGCGATCAACTACGGCGGTCATCAGCGCCCTTTAAAAAACTAGTCATGGCAAAAGCCAGATATAAAACTTTCTAAAAACTATACAAGTGTAACAAAACCTATTAAACATTCACGTACATAAAAAAGTCAATCAAAACCTACTAAAAATTTCGTTCACTAAATCCCAAACTCTAAACTAGACAAGAATCCAAAAACCTTCTCCACCCGTCTCCACGCACGGCCCACACGTGGATGGGCCTGTTGACCGTCTCCCTCAACCAAGAAGAGGAACCCACACGAGGGAGACTTTTGGCTCGGGACCCCAGGTGCGCCAAACCCTTAACTACCGAAGTAGGCCCCTGGGGGGACCGTGATGTGGTCGGCTTAACTAAGTTGTTTGCTGTATTCTTTCATATTTTTAGTACGTTTATTTCTCATGGTTGCATATCGGAAAACCAAGGATGCGGAAAGAAACGTGCAGTTGTAAACAGTCAGATATGCAGAAGGAACTTGAGAACCTACGTTAATGAAACACGAACAGTGCTTTATTTCCATATACTTATTAATATATCAACTAGAATCTAAATTCCTTTAGTTTCCTTTCATGCGCAAAAAAGAAAAGAAAAAAAAAAAGAATAGACCCCGTTTCTAATTCTTTACTTAAAGTGTTCTAACACTGTCACCGCTTACGAAGCAGATATCTTGATTGCTGATTGTGCAAAGTGTGCTGATTTCCCTCATCAGAGGGAAAGGTGCAAATATTTTAACAAATAAAACGGCATGGTAGGAATGAATAATAAGTAAACAAATAAGTAAATAAACTAAATAAGTGCAACATATGTAATGTACGTATATATGTTACACTTATTTAGTTTATATATGTATATATAATGATTCCTTCCTTAATCCGAACATTAGTTCCACCAAAACATTAAATTACCAACAATTCTCTGATCTTACAAGCACAAGGCATCAGTCTAAGAACCTAAAGCACCTTTTAAAGGTAAACTAATTATTACATGATAGATGTCCGCCACTCACTACTTACCGATCATGTGAGCCGCTTATGCCGACTGACACAAGGGCACAGACCGGTAAATGGGGACAGCGCCACCTGGTACATAAAAGGAAAGCAACAGCTACGATAGTTTAGACCACCCGGCCGATAAAGCAGTGAACGATCGGCTCATGATATTTAGCTTTAATTATTGCAAGGGACTGGGATGCCATTTGTTTATTATCAGTTTCATGTGTGCAGTACCACTTTAGTGCCTTACTTTTTTATTTATAAATTTTTCTAAGCCCTTTACAATTGAGTGTGACCGGTATTCAGCCCTAGCTCTGTACCAGTTATACCCATTTTTACAGTACATCCTTATTTCTAATCACTTATTCATTATTAGTTCTCTTCACTGTCCATAATCACTTTTTGAACTTTGAAAAGAATTGCAAAGATCTTCGTACTATCTGTTACAAATATTTCAGCTATCGCTATATTTCTATCTAAATTAAACCATTTCTTTTTAATATACTATTTCCTCCAAATTTCTGTCCATTTATACTCAAACATATATCTTCTAAGTTTTCATATCCCTCACATATGGAAATGGGACAGTAATTTTGTTCAATACACTTTCTCATACCTTTTAGTGACCATACTCTTGCTCTCACTCATGCAATACGTTCTCTCTCCGCTTTATTCGTCACATCTATGTACTTTTCTCTTCCCCAAGGCTCCTTCATTGGTATGTAAAAAATTAAAGACCTCTTATCATCTATTTCACTAAATATTTTCTGCACCTGTAGGTCTTCGAATCTTTTTTTGCAGATTTCCAGGAATTTTTTACATATTTTGACTTTTTCCACATTTGTCCTAATCCACTGCTCCCTATGTTGTTTCTTAGACAATCTACACATCCCTTTTTCTTTAAACTCTTATCTTGATAAATTAAATATTGTTTTAGCAAATTCTTTTCCTCCAGATTCAATTATCTGTACTAGAGCTTCAATGCCCTTTCCATAATCTTCCCTTTGCTGGCAACACTACCCATGTCTATACTGCATTAGTCATAAGAAAACACTCTGTGTTACTCTGTGCCCACGTGCACAAGCGTGACCGACGACAGTGACACTTTCGGCCATGTGTTACGCCATATTACATTAAAACATGTTGTATGCACAAGAGTAGCTTACCAGTAGATTTTGTTTTGTAGGTTTTGTTCGTGGATTTGCTCACAGGAACACTGTGTTTATTAGGACGGCAGGAGTATATTTGTGCTATCTGCCTTATACTTGCATTTGTTGGAACGGTTACCATGGATTTATTATTGGTAAAAAATGCCTCTCAGATAACGCACTGATTACTCCACGTGGAGTGAACATATAATCAGTCATTTGTGATTTCTGCGAATTCCATTGGTTAAGATGATACGTTCATTGGTGCTTAGCACTCGACCAGGAGGCCCACTAGTACTCTCACTCTTACAAGAATAATCACTGCGTTATCAGAGAGGTTTCTTTTAACAAAGCTAAATCCATGGTAACCGTTCCACCAGGGTGACTACTAGCAAATTACTTGTAATAAGTGTGTAGTAATAGTCCACAGCAGTGGTACATCTTTGGGAAACGGTATGCTTTATGATAACACCATTCCAGTTATAGGCAATAGTTGGCATAGTTTTCACATTGGTTGTGATCTGTGGAACTGTTACTTTTCATGGTGGCTTCTAATGAAAATCCTTAACCCAAGCATTTCTTTACAGCACCTTCTATCTCCTACCTCATCTATAACTTTTCATCCTCCTTTTAGTCTCCATACTTTTATCGCATATAACATATTTACCTCTACCGCCATATTATAAAGTTTTTCTAACCTTTTAATATTTATATCTTTTGCTTTGTACTTTCAGCTTTTGCTGGCTGGTAAAGCTCCATTTCCCTTTGCTAAGGGAAATTTCTTTTGTTTCTCCCCATTTTCCTCTGCCATATTAATTCCTAACCAAATTCTACCACTAACTACCCTATATTCTTCTTCTTCTTCTTTTTTTTTTTTTTTTTTTTTTTTTTTTTTTTTTTTTTTTGTTTTCATTCATAAAATTTTAACATTTTCTTAATTTCTCTCCTTTTGAAACACTATGATCTGTGTCTTATCTCGGTTTACTTTTGCACTCCATTCTTTAGAGTATAATGCTTATAATATTAATACAAATATAATATTCCGTAAAACATTGAAGTATAAAAAGGCGACAACTGCACTTGTTTATTACCTTTATATCTGGTGGAAATGCTACACTGATCGACCTTCAAACCAAAAGGATCGTGATTTAATTCCACTAAAGCTCTGAAATGAGCTTCTTTTCTCTTTCACATATTTATATTAAATTATTTTTGTGAATCTTCTTTTAGATGGATGAATCAATTTGTGCTAAAATGGTGGAATGCCCGTCACTACCATGTTCGGTGCGTTTGGAATTATATGCTATTTTGCTAAGAAGTGATATTAAAGTTTGCCATGAGTTTTTACTTTGCAGCGAATTTCGTTTGTGTCTATGCAAAAACTGGTTTGCAATTCTATCATTTTTAATATCCCTATAAAAAGAACTTAGTTGATTCGCTGAGGTAAAGATATCTAAGTAAAGCAAAAATAGAAATCAATGACGTGAAAGCCGAACACAAAGCACGTGTCTTCAACATCTGTCTACAGAAATATCTCGCAACGGTAACATCCTTCTGTTATACGTCTGGAACGTGTAGGAGAGGAAACGAGTGTAGGACGTTAGGTGTACCAAACTGAACTGAAACCCCAAGTTAACCTTAGTAGTGGATTGTTTCTGAATCTCTAGACGAAGTCACGTAGGAAAGTTCCAGCCGCCAAATTACTTAATCTCTGTTTCATATAACCTTGTCCCGCTGACATGTATCGCTCCGCGTACAACTACCTTCGCCCTCACTCTAATTGGCTAATGCTTTCGCGCCATAGGCCATAGATGGTGCTTTCCCGTCACATTTAAAACTGCATTACACGTCATAATAATTGCCAGGAAGATAGATAAAATCATACAAATAAGAATATTAAGGCATGCAAAAATACAAGTTTATAAAGAAACTGAGCAAGTTGAAACTGAATGAATGAGCAATGAAAGTGAAACAAGTTTATAATGAAAGACCTTTGGCCTTTCCCACTAGAATTATTTTAAACCAGCTCACATATCTTACAAAAATACTTGTCTTTCAGTCTTAAAACGCCATACTTGTAGTGTGTCCTTCATTCACTCAAGTCTCTTCAAGGTAGTATATTTTGCAACTTGTGTCCCGGTACAGTCTGATTGTCATTAAATAACGTCTTTGCCACACAGCAATATCGCCCGTGCAGTGGTAAATTTTCCTGTTGTCTCAATTTCATGTCGCGATATTCCTACGGATCTAACACTCACACCAGTAAGTTCAGAGCACAGCTGTTCAACTTCTCTCACTGACAAAGACGAATTCTACTCTGTGAGTGCATTAAACACATGCACCTCAATTCTTTTCTCGCCTGTTTGTAAATAATTATCCTTGTGATGCTTCAGCAAAAAACTGGCGGTAGACTCTGCTACTATACATATAAGTACACGCGCAATGAACGACCAATAAAGTAATTTAGTTCTCGCACTTGGCACAACACACCTTCGAATGACGATATATGACTAATCCGGTTTAAAACAAGGTCAGTGATAAAAGTCATAAATATAAACAAATATGTCATCACTATCACTAAAGCACATGCTATCGTGTCATATAAAAGGCGAGCTTCAGAGCAAAGGAACCTCCTCTTTACTTTGCTTAAGAATTAACATGCATTTCAGATAAATCAGCTCTGTTGCGTAATATATTTTATTCAAACAGTTACGAAAATATAAATTTGACAATTTTCTTCCAACATATAAAGGTATATCACGATGTTAATTAACGGACTAATTTTTACCGCACAACAGTCTTTACTACAACAGCAGTCAATGAGAGGTCATTAGGTCACGTAACCGTTAAGAGATACGGGGTAAGCTTATGTGAAACAAGGATTAAGTTACACATAATTTCATTAATATAATTTTGTGTCTATTTCTTAGCGTCTTCCACACACAGACACACACACACACACACACACACACACACACACAAAAACACACGCACACACACATATATATACGCTAAATATAATTATAACCTCAGTTATATATGAAAAAGACAAAATCTGTTATAACTGCATATAAATATATAAGTCGTAAATCATTTGTTTGTTTATTCCTCTTAATCCAGCAAAAATTATATTTGATATAAAAGCTCTTGTCTTAGCCAAACAAGGCATTAGGTGAAAAGAATAAGATGAAAATTTAAATAGCAGAACTTTACAAATTCTCCTATTTCCCAATACTTATTTACGTATATACGAAGGTGTACATTGTCTGTATACAAACATATGTAGGTGAATGTTTAATAAACAATGAGAACCTATTTTACCATAGAGAAAATGTTATTTATTAGAATATTTGCGCATAAATCACTTCATATCAAATAATACGTAAGTACACGTTTAAAAAATAGTGGAATGAATTACAAATTGTTTATACCAGAAGTATGAAGGTCGTATAAGAAAGGTGCAACTATTAGCTATTGCGAAGGAAAGTAAATTTGGAGTAACAGAAACTATTAACGACGTATATAAACTTGCAGTATAAAATATATCGGGCGCTTTTAACGCCAAGAAACGTGTATTGTAATTAAGCTCTGTTTGCTAGTTTATACGCCATAAAAGTACTAGTCGCATTTATAGGAACTCACACTAATCTGAGAAAAATTCAGTTATTCCATATGTCTGCATTATAAGCAAGTTAAACTCTTATCTTTTCAAAATCAAATAAAACATAAAGATTTCTCCATGTAAATAGTGTCTTTTAGCAGTAATATGGTTTAAAGAATTCACTGCATATTCTATAAATATGTGATATAGGCAGTTTCGATCAGATTGTTTCTAATTTCTAATTCAGGCCTAATATTTAAATAAAGTGTAGACCACCGCGCATGCTGGCACACTCACATATTTACATTAGACGTGAATCAGTATATCCGATTAAATTGTATCATCTTTCCATTTGTCGGGAACAATTTCCTTTTTAACTCCACTAAATATATTGTCCGGGCTTGTAGGCCGTGGTCCATTTGTATTTCTTTCCGACGTTTCGCCGAAAACTGCGTTCGGCATCTTCAGGGTTCTAAGTCAAGAGACCCGGAGTCCCACGCAAGACGAGAATAATACTCCGCCCTCTGTAAGAGTGCGGTTAGTAAGGTTGACCACAACGCGTGACGGATCCAACCCAGGCGTGTTGTGGGTCTTAGCGAAGTTGTTGAACATCCTCTTATGTCGCTTCCTTTTTACCTGTATTATATTAAATGCAGTTACTCAATGTCGGAAAGTTCAGTGAACACTAATAAACCATCAAGACCTAAAACATAAATATATACTCGTAGGCAATAATAAATTATTTTATGTGACAGACATCAGTTGAGGCCTGCTGTTGTCATGTTGGCTTCGCATAGTCTTGTATTAAGTAGAGGAAAGTTTCGTGGAGTAATAATCACCTTTAAGGTTACCGGAATATGTGAAAGGATATAAAAGCGGTTTACAAAATCGGGGCTAGAAAAATAAAAATTTTGAACTCATTTTCGTTGACCTTGAAAAGACATACGACAATGTCCCCAGAAAATTATTGTAGAAAGCATTAGAAATGGAAGCAATAAACAAGTGTGTTATACTTGTAATTAAAGATATATACAACAACACCTGTCAAGTAAAACAAGAGACAAAATTGTCAAAATCATTTTATACAAGCAAAGGGCTTTTACAAGGGTGCTACTTACCTCCCTTATTATCTCAAATTTTTATTGATGTAAGCTCAAGAGACTAGACAAAAAAGTGGAGAAATGGGCTACCAAAATAAGGGATAATATATTTATCTATAATTTGTTATTTGCCGACGACCAAGTAATTGTCGCCCAAGATGTCGAAGATTCCTATTACATGTGTAGGAAATTACTAAAAGAATATGGGAATTGGGGACTGAAAATAAATTTGAAGAAAACTGTACATCTGACAGCTGGTATTTAAGATATAGAAATTGAAGGGCAAAAAATTAACAAAGTCAAATGTTTGAAGTATTTAGGCTCATCAAGAAGGATCATCAAAATTAGAAATAGACAGAAGAATATGTTTAGGAAAAAGAGCTATTGGGATTCAATCTTATGGAGTAGTAATATATTGGCCAAAAAAAAAGAAAAAACTAATTTATAAAGCATTCGTGGAAAGTGTGATTGTCTATTGAGCAGAAACTTGGACAATCAGCAAACTACAACAGGATAAATTAAGAGCAACGGAAATGGACTTCTGGAGAAGATCTGTCATGGCAATTCATATGCTCTTCAGAACACACAGAAAACTGTTTCAGGATTTGTATTCCGCTCTGCATTTACCCTCGAGGTTTGTAGACATCTGCAACGTGCAAGACATCTATTGCAAGGAACGCTCCCCCAGACACTCATCTCTCTGCACTCAAATCTCACGAGTAGATGTCACATACCGTCTTTACGCACTACTTAAAATAATTTTGGACTATGTATGGACGTAAAGTTTAAACTACAATTACCCACAAACCTCCTAGTAGTTCTTTACTAAATACGGTTCATAAATGACTCCGATACACTGATTGCATTAAATATTGAGACCCTTCTCTTCCCTTCTACTGACACTTTCTTACTATGCCTCATTTTATTCTAGTTTTAGAGCTTCTCCCTCCACTAGCTTCTCTGTCTTAGTTTCTTTTTTCTGGACTGCAATCTTTCCATCTCTTATTGTATATAATTGGCTCTTTGCCCAAGCTCTATGTTGGGATGATGTAATAACTTATACTCAAATCAAACATAATAAAATTGGGGATGGACATTATATCTTAACCGGTGTATTCTCATTTCCTTAACCTCAAATTTCCTTTCCGCAACAACTTAAAAATTATAAATATTCGTATTTAAGGAGCACTTACTTATAAGTCATTGAGCGTTTGGTTAGGAAACCACATGTTAACTGCTTTTTCAGCTCACTTTTTTGAGGCGATTTAAAATTAGTGATTAAAATCTGATGTGTTGACTTCACATGAACTTCTCTATGGACCCTGCTACTAGTATACTTACATCAGCGTATTGCCCTACGAGACTGTGTTGGGCTACGTTACGGCACGGAGATCCAAACTTGGGGTATTGTACCTATGCCCCCAAGCAGGGCATCCCCACGAGGAAGGATGGGGCGAGATTAGATAGAGGGTGGTCGTCCCAAGGAGCCACGGCAGTGCAGAGGGCAGGGTGCCTAATTCTACCAGTTGGAAACTCCCGGCAGGCCAGTAAAACGGCATGACACACTACTGTGAAACTATTATAGAAGAGATAGGAGACCTTCTAGCGGAAGAGGAAGCTTTACCAAGAACATATCATAATCCTGCCATACAACGTCAACACACTTCTACCCGTAAGAGGCTCCCAGATGAGATGTGACATGATATTGGAGATAAAATGAAGGGGAATTTTATCTCGTAAATTCGGGGGATGTAATTAAGCTACCCACAATTCACATGGCGAAACGGGAAAACCCCGAATAGACTATGGGTCAAGTAGGTCGGCCACGGGAATAGAACTTGGACCCCCCGAATGCGGGCCACAGAAGGCCACCTGAGCCATCCCGGTAGGTGTTGCACGAGACATCATGAGATCTATGTTTTAGTTTCTTTTTTTTCTATAAATGCAGTTTATTGTTATACAAAGTCACTCAGGATGTAGACTTCCATGATCAAAATATGCATTTAATTGGTCATAGGAGCATCTTTAACATACTGTATATTGTTAAGACATTGAAAGAGTAATTTCTGAATGAATAAAAATGTTTCCTTTAAGTTTCGGATGATCATCAATCATGCATTTACACTGTAAGTTGGCTATGAACTTTTGAGTGGAATGATTTAAGTACCTACAGGTAAGCGTGGAGAAATTATAAAGGGATGATCATGTTAGCGTGCTACAATGCAGTACCTACCGTTTCATTCTGTCGTTGCAGAGCCAAAGCTTGAAGTTCCGCTAGACGCCAAGTGACTGCAGTATTCAAATGATTTCAGAGAGCTTTATGACTTATTCAGGATGACAGTTCCGTAGCTGTAAACTCTCATAGAAGCGTGTTAATATCTGATTCCGACGAGGAAGAGTGTCATTTGGACACCGCAACCTTCCTTAGGAAGCGCTAACTTACACAAGCAACACGACATGTTTGTCTAACAAAGGCTACATTTGACATTCTCCGGCACTTTCGCCGAATCTACGAGCTGCTGCAAAGTGACAAATGAACGGGCAGAGAGGGTATAAATATGCAAATTTGTGTGTGTTTACTTTGTACTCACATAAAGTTTTCTAACGTGAGATTTGTATACGTATATGCTATAAAGTTTCATGAAATAAAACGCACTTTGCTAGAACATAGCCTTTTATATGTTTAATATGTTTCACTATTTTAATTTTACTTTTTTATCTGGGATAAAAGAAAATCTAAAATATGCCTCTCTTTTTCAGAATGTACGTACGTAAATGGTTGTGCTACACAGTATTTTTAGTAAGAACCTAATAATCGCTAAAAGGTAAGCCAATCATCAGAAGGCTCGAGGAGCATGCCATTATCTTAGTCAATTTGAATGACTAAGTAAAGTTATCTATATTCACGGCTGACACAATGCCCTCCTGGAACAAAAAGCTATATGTGAACAACGTATCCTTGTCGTATCCAAATGCAATTCCAAAGGAGTTTGAATACCACTTTACGGTATACATCATTTTAGGGGGATTATGGGTAGAAGTATCACAAAATGAGTTATTGCCAAAATAAATTACCCTGGTGTATGCAGAAGCAAATACCAATATATATTTTCCTGTCTCATAGTTTTAAAAGACTGCATAGTGAGCCACGCCCCCTAAGTAACTGTGTTCTCTCCTTGGTTGAAAATATATTCCAGAGCACATCCTGATACGAAAGGTAGTCCTTGTTTTTTTCCATTAATATCAATATGTGCATCTGATATTAATTCTTCCATGCTTCGTTTAGTAAGTTTTGAATTACTAATGCTGTTTTCAGAATGGGAAGGAGAAATCATTGTGGTGTAAGAAATCGTCATGACAACCAGTATAAACAGTTTAAATAATCAAAATTACGTAATTAAAGAGTTAGCACCCCTAAAATGGAAACAATATATTGACTTCATCAAACCCAACCTCAACATTGGTGAGTGAAGTGAAAATTGGTTCTTCAAGGAAAGAAATTGGTTTCTTCATTGTATAATGGCAGTGGTGACAATTTAAATAAAGTAAGTCATGATATTAGATCAACAAGTTTCCAGTTCGTAGATATAGCAGCTTTGTATACTGAAAATTTTTTGAAAATGAAAATTGTTTTCATATCAGAGGACACCAAGAAACGAAACGGACTGTTAGCTACATTATCGGTCAGTTACAAAAAGTGTAGTAAAGAATACACATTTGAATCTTCCAGAACTATTGAAAGTTGTGTAGAAGTAAATGTAAGCATTGGCATAAATGTAAGCAAGTAGGCATTAGAAGCATTGGCAAGCGAACTAAGGCAGGTAAGCCACTGGCTGCTGTTCTCAATTTACCTGTCCCTCCCGCCAAATTTAACAAAATAATTAATAATACCATACAGCAAGTGACCATTGGGTCTAGGAAGAGGAGAAGGTGTGAAATAAAGAAAGAGGAAGGTTACAGACGATGAAAAAGATGCATAATATGAATCTGGGTTAATTGAGAGATGTACCTCCAACATAGCATAACTTGAATGCTGTTTTTCTCTGTTATATGATTTCTTTAGCTGCGTTCATCTGTAAAACTACTGCAACTACAAGTCTACATTTTTCATGGAATTAAAGCAATGCTTAGACTGTTTTTAAAGGTGCTTGTAGAAATATATGAGATAATTTCAATTTAAAAAGAAAACTCTTGAATTTTTGTGGAAGTAAATTCAAGACGTTTCTTTAAAAAATCACATATCCTTTATTAAAACTCCAAAATAAGATCTATTATCTTTAATGAATTGTAAAGGTTTTCTACAATAACAAGTGAATGTTTCAAAATGATGCGTTCAGTTGTTCTTGAGCTAAGCGCACTAGAAAACTCTCATTTCAATATTGGTGAGATAGGCTTTTCCGACACCCCTTAAACATGGTTTTACTCGACGCACCCAAACTGCATGTATAGGCAGGTGATGGCTGATAACTAGGACCCGGAATTTGTTGACCTAAAAATTCTCCAAAAATGAGCTATAAAATCACCTTAAAACATAAAAGGTACACATAAAATGTAAAAAAGACCTAACAAAATTATCAATTTATTTCATAATAATAAATTAATAAGTGTCACAGAAAAATAATTTATATATGTTTCCAATAACCACATTTTAAAATTAACTTTCTTAGTAAATAATGCAATTATTGCTACTAAATAATAAATGAATTTAAAATTGATCAGGTCATTTTCAATTTTATAAAGTATAAAAAATGAGTTACTATACCCATTAGCCAAAACATACCTTTCATAGCATTGCAGTACACCACCAGGGCCATCTTCAAGTTATCAAAAGTAAATGAACGGCGGTTGTCAGCTAAACCTCTTTTATACTACACAAATATATTTACCAACAAGGCTCCACTTATCTTAAGAAATTGTAATATTTATTGCTTCACTGTAGCTAGCTTCATTTTCTAAGTAATCACTGTTTTATACTTTGAGAAGCTTCTCTCTATTTCCACAGATGCTATAGTTGCATATTTGGAAAACACTATGTCACTGCCTGTTAAATCTGTTCAAAAATATCAGTTCTGACGTTTTCTCCTGACAAGATATCGGCAACTTGATAAATTGTTTGGTATTCCTTTTGTCTAACACAAATTTCGTCCCCAATATCTCACCTTTTTATTTATTTATTATTTTTTGTGTAATTTACGTCCTCCAGCCTTAAGTCATATCGGACGATGAATTAAATGGGTGAAATGATGCTCAAATTTGTCCGGGCTCCACGGAGCTTAGAGTTACCTGACATTCGTCATTTAGGATAAGGGAAAACCCTGGAAAGAACCTTATCCAGGTAACTCACCCTGACCGAGATTCGAACTCGGGACCTCTTGAACGTGAGACAGACGTGCTACCATCTACGCTACCGAGGCGGGCACGTTTCCTATCCTCTCTTCCACAATCCCGACTAACTCATTCGACCTATCTAATGTCCTGCCACTTTCTTCAAGGCGAGTTATGCTATCCGTTAAAAATGCAAATTTTAATTTAATGAAAGCTAATTTACCTTGAATTTGAGTATCAGAAAACAGATCCTTTGCCCTCTCAACTGCCGTTGAATCTACCATATCAAAGCTATTCACTACTTCTCTCACTATTTGAAAATTGTCACAGTGGTGTATACATGCAGCTAACCACGTACCTCACTGTCTTAAAATTGGTGCCGGAGGCAAAGCTATATTAGAGGCTAGGAAGCCGACCAGTGTTAATTGCATGTTTTCCACACTTACACTCATAAAAGACGATATAAATGAACTTTCCATTACAATACATTCGTAAAAAGGAAAGAAAATGACCTGAAAATGCATCTAAATGTTAAAAAATGACTTTATTATAAAAATGTGGAAAAAATGCATTTTTATGACCTATAAAAGCATGTATATAAGGTATTTGTTCCAGAATGCACTTAATTTCCAATAAGCATCATCTGTGACTACTCAGGAGAAGGATGACTTTTCATCAAAATCCGGGCCTTACTGATAACTCTCCAAGCGTTGATATCTCTTACGTTAGATTTTGCCAACCAATTTAGATGTTTAGAAATTTTGGATTAACTTAAGTCATATATTTTACAAGCATATATTTTCTGTCGGAAAAGTACCCTACGTCTTGCCTTGTTTTAGTTTAATTACTCAGAACACTTCATATTTCTTATTAATTAACCTGTATTTCGTTTGTTTTCAAGCCTTTATGAGGACGACAATAAAAATACAGACTTTTTCTGAATATTCTTGTCAAATTTTATTTAAAAATATATGTGGATATATGTATTAGTATATTCATAACTTTATAATAAAGGCAAAACAATGACTATTGCAAATCAAGGTTTTCTTTACCACTGACAGGTCTAATAGTACACAATGTTATATAATTATTACAAACCAAGCAAAACGTATCAAAACCATTAAAAACCAACGTTTAGCGCGAAAGGTGTTGTTATTGACCCGTGATTAAAATAGCAACATCAAGAACAATGCAACTTAACTTCACTCTTAAGTTCTCAACATTAATTCTCTTTCTATGTAATTCACTTTCTTTCACTCTCACACAAGTGACTTGTAACAAACAACATCAAACATAGCAGAGCTCGTCAGAAGCTCATTTGGTACTCTGTTTTACATCCCACCTAGAATATTTATCCTTAAAACTTCTTTCACGGAACTATTTTCCATTACATCGATAAAATATTCGTGAAATACCAACTGATTTGTTAAGCCGCCCAAAAAATGTTCTGATCCAGTACAATTTGGAATAATCTTTGAAGAAATATCTATAAAAATCTTTTAGAAGAGCTTCCATGTGAACTATGGTATCAGCAACCACATCTGGCATTGGAGATATTTCATGTTATTAAAAATTGATGATACATAGGAAATACAAATTAATTTTCCTTCCGTTTTTGAACCAAACAAGACCAACTTTCTCTTGAAGATGTTAATTTTGTCATTGAAGCTGCTGTGTTTGGACCCTGAAGTCCATTGTTGAGCGTGTTGGGTTTTGCATAGCATTTATTATTTTCGTTTAGAAACATAAAAGATTCCGGCCTCAATTCGAAGACACCGCCAGTTTTCTTCGAGATAACAATCTCATTTCTCTGTGTGGGAGTGGAGTCTTCAACTTGCCATCCATATATTTACTTAACAAGGATAATCTTGATTTGAGTGTCCAAGCCTTTATGAAGTTAATAACTTTTACAGGATCAGGTAAAATGGAATTTTGATTTTCCGTCATACTATAACAGCTAATGATTTACGATAACTCTTTTTTTTTAAATTACCTCCTCCAAGGTTGTCATATCGGACGATGAACGGAATAGGTGAAAATGATGCTCAAATGGGTCCACAGCCCATAGAGCTTACAGTTATCCGACATTCGTCTTTCAGCATATGGGAGACCCAGGAAAAAACTTATCCAGGTAACTTAGCCTGACAAGAACTTGGAACTCGAACTCGGAACCTCTGGAACGTGAGGCAGATACGCTACCATCTACGCTAACAAGGTGGGATTTTCGATAGCTAGAGGGATAAGACACCTTTATTAACTTAGTGTCATATCGACAAACGTTGGCATTACATTTATTTTCTCTCTGTAAAGAGTAGATTTTATACATGCGGTTTTGAGGACCCGCAGGGGAGCAGTGCGCCAATTACTATATTATACCCAATTTCTTCCTATTATTTTCGACCTTTTATGCGAAAGCATATTTTTGCAAACTCTGAATTTCGTGGTCAAGTTGTAACTAATTATGATGTTATGCAGTTTATTACTGTTATTTAACCTATGTAAACTGTATCAAATGTTCAAGTCTCTTCACTTTCTCCATAGGAAGTCAAATACAACATTTGTCTTAATCCTTTTCAGTGGCAACATTCCTGTACGTCACACCCAAACTATGAGGCGACACAATTATTTTAGATTTAATTTTATTTATAATTATTTGTGATTGTAATGGATAAGGAACGAAGCTAAAGATGATAATTGAAAGTGTGAAAGTGATCAGATAGATAAAAGAAAAGGAAACTGAACATTAATCATTTAATAATAATATTAATATAAATTTTAAATAAATATTATTTTAATGTTAAAGTGTGTGAAAATTAATTTAAAATAAAAGTTATAAAATAGTATTAAATGTTACAATGGACATAGTTATAATTGGATGTGACGTAAACCAACAGAAAGATATGTTGCCATACAAGGCAGGACCAATAATTTTTAATTCGCTGATGGTCCTTCTGCATTTAACCCCAACAATACCTCAACAATGCGTTCGCGACATTATGTTAAAGAAAGTGTTCGGATATAGAGCTATGTTACGCGCCTGAGTATTTGAATGGCGCACACGGTTTTCAGAGGGTCAGGAAGAGGTTGAAGATGAAGAACGTGCGTAGCTAAAAGTGAAGCAATGCTTTTAATCTCCTTTTTATAAGGGATGCTATCTAGACTGAATGGCTGCCTTAGGATCTATCAGAAATCCTATAAAGAAGACCTAATCAAGCTGAGGGAAAGAGTAAGAAAGAAAAGACGGGATATGTGGAAGAATGACGCGCGGATTCTGCATCAGGACATCGTGCTAGCGTACAATGCCATATCTGTGCAACAGTTTTTAGCGGACAGGCGCATTCCTGAGCTCGAACATCCTACAATTCACTAAATTCACCTCTCTGTGACCTTTCTTCTGTTCCCAAAAGTTAAAAGTTTATTAAAGGTAACATATTTTCAATATTTTGAAGAGCTAAAAGTAATAAAGGCAAAGTTCTTAAAGAGGTTAACAACGGATGACTTACAGTATTACTTTGAATAATGGAAGACACGTTTGCAGCGGTGTATAGTCAGGGGAGGGGAGCATGTGGAACAATATAAAAGTCAGTTGTAGCTTTTTATTGCAAAAAATCATATTTCTGACGTCATTCTCATTATTTAATTGCCATATATAACAAACAAGTAAGAGATAAGTCTCTTAGTTATAATATTTATGTCACAACTGCAGTTATGCAGTAATTGAAATATCTCTAACATAATTTATATAAACCCTCTCTTTATTTGACTCAGAAACATAAACAGTAATAAATCCTGGAGCTTTAACTTGAAATGACAGTAACATTTCAATTCTTCATTAATTTTCAATTTAAAATAAATTAAGTTATCTCTGTTATTAGATTGGATAAATCTTAAACTTCAAATGCCAAAGGGTAAAAATTTTAAAACATCCTCTTCCAAAAATTCCAAACAGTCGTTTAGGGCGTATGTGTTTCTTGTCCTTACATATATCTACCACGATTAAGCGCAAATTGCTGTATCCATTTCTTTTATCTCGTGTCTTTTCCAAGGAGCATATTCTCATGCTTTTAAAAATTTAGGAGCGTCTTGCATGACTAGAATATATCGAGTGGGGAACAACTTCCATGTATAAAACAACTGTATAGGCAAGATACGGTGATGCGCATATATTTTGTTCCACTGTAAAGAACGGAATTCATTATTTATGCAGAAGTTATGTCGAGAAATTTCACCTCTGCCGTAGCTTCCCTCAGAAAAGATGGAATATCGCTGTTCGGGGCAGATTTATCACCGAGTAGAGTTCTGACAAAGAGAGGGACGTGAAGCTGAGAAAGGCATCGCTGTGAGCCATTAAAATTGCATGTAATCAATATTACGCTCATTTATTGTTGCAAGCCGTTTGACATAAAAGAGCTGGAATCATAATCCTATTCCATACGAGATTGCAGAAAATAAAAATAAAAATTAACATAAAAACTTAACGTAAAATTAACAAGAAGAGCAGTGTCCAACAAATAACACTCAACAAGTGGTGTGGGCATTCTTAACTGCTAAGCATCATCATTATCACCATCACCAACATTACAATCATTATCCCTAGAAGCAGTACCGGTACCGGCTCATTTCATCTAAAAGGTCCCAACGGAATCGTAGTCAATCAATAGTTGAAGTTCAACATTTTCCAAGCATGGGGCACAATTCAAGAAATTTACTCTAAAGGGCACTTTATAAAATATTCTGAATATATTGATTAAAATACTGCATACGAGTATTTAAGCTGTTTTTATTACAGAGCATATATACACGGGTCATTCAAAAATTAGTGGCAGCACTGCCTGCATTTGTCTATCTCAGCTCTAAATCATGTAAGCTGGTAACAATGAAAAATAAGAGTATCTAATCGTATTCTGTTATATTTAGTGCTCTAAATATGTTTAGTAAATATGAACAAATATGCTTGATTAAAATTCAGTTTTAAGAGGTATTAATGCTCGACAATGCCATGGAGAATTATTGGAACCTTATGGTAGACACAGTTTACCAAATCGTGTCGTGGCTGGTTTGGCGTATGCATTTCCTAGAAGGGAAGGCGTTCATTAGAAACAAGGAGCTGGCAGAACGTAATCAGCTTGGGCTTCTTTCAATACGATGAATGAATTGGGTGAAATGATGCTCAAATGAGTCAGGGGCCCATGGAGCTTAGAGCTATCCAACATTCGTCTTTTGGGATAGGGGAAAACCCTGGAAAAACCCTTATCCAAGTAGCTCACCATAACCGAGTTTGAACTCGGGACCTCTTGAACATGCACAGACACGCTACAATCTACTCTACAGAGGCGGACATAATAATCAAGTCATGATCTCCTGTGAATGCTGTTAGAGCACTGTTAGCAGAACATCGTTGTTCAACATGTACCGAACTAGCAAGGAAGTTGGAGTTGTTCCCGGTACTGTTCTCCACATACTTAAGAAGTTAAAAATAAGCAAAATCTGCGCTAGATGGGTTCCACACAATCTTATAGAGGAAATAATGTGGCAGAGGATGCAAACAGCGAGATTACACTTAGAACGCTATGAACGTTAAGGCAAGCATTTCATTTGACGTATCATGTTCTTTTCACTCATTCAGTCCCTCAACGAAATCTTGTGAATGGTGCATATCAATGTCATTTTATGGAACACTATATACAGCCAGCTGTGCATCATAAACGTCCAAATCTCCTTAGTTCTTATCCCATTGTGCTACATGATGGTGCTTGCTGTCACACCTCTGCTCCTGTTGTTAGTTTACTTCGCAGGTGGAACTGGGGAATTCTGGAGCATCCTCCATGCTCCCCAGATATGAGCCCATGTGATTTCGAACCTTTTGCGAAAATTAAATTACCACTTCGAGGTGTTCGCTTTAGAATCATTCAGACAATTACAGCAGTAGTAGGGCAGTCTGTTCGTATATTAGGACAACAAGACGCTGTGGATGGCTTCCGTCGGTTCCTGATGTGCGAAGGCGAGTCTTTATGTTGGAGGAAATTACTTCTAAGCACTGAAATAATGTGACTGCTCTAAATAATTTTATTTTTTGATAATTCAAATGTTGCCACTAATTATTGAATAACCAAAGTATTTAAAATTCATGAATGCTAAACATGGCCCGTACAGCTCATTTACCCACACTCTCAAAACCACGGACATGTATCCCTAAAACTTTCTTTGAAATCTCAGCTTATCAGATATTTAAAAGTTCAGGTCTTTAGCATAATTTATTATATACAGCACAACTAACAATGAAGGCGCAAAAAATCCAAACTGCGGTTAACTGGAAATCTGAAGTAGGAATATATCCTTTTAAAGCAGTTCTGGGAATCTTTTCATTGTCAAAAGGAGAAATTAAGGTATTATAGATCTGGTCAGCTTCCTATTTAATATTCTTTCATTCAGAGCTTTCGTATGTGAATTGAAAGGAAATTTCAGCATCAATATTCAGTAATGAATATGTGTTGCATAGTTTTATTTCACGCTCTTCATTTCATATGTAGACTGAATAAGCCAAATTCAGTAGTTCTGATATCATCATCATCATCATCATCATCATCATCATCATCATCATCATCATCATCATCTTCAAAGATTGGGTCCTGTGACCCGTTCCGTTCTCTTCAAGAGTCATCTGATTCTTCCAGCGTAGATCCTTCCACCTCTGTCTTTCCCTTCGGCATATAATCTAAAACTCTTCTTGGAGGTCATTCCGCGTACATTCTTAAAATATGATTTTTCCATTTATTTTTTTCTTTATTATTTTACTGTTTAAACTAAAATTCCAAGCTCTCCTCTTATTTTTTCGTTTCTTACTTGGTCTATTCTTTTATAACCTGCCACGCTTCTCAAAAATCTCATCTCTGCCGATTCTAGCTGTTTCCGTTGGTTCTTTGCCAGTGTCCATATTTCGGAATCGTATGTTAACGTTGGGACTGCCATTATCTTATAAAATTCATCTGTGTTTTCTTTCGTGCTTTCCTGTTCAGTGTTCTTTTTTGTTGTCCCACACATTTGATTGAATCTATTTAATTTCTCCTCCATATCCTTGTTGTTATTTGCTACTGCTACTGTGTAGCCTAGATACTTACAACTATTAACCACTTCTATTATTTTATTGTTTACAACAATTTTTTATTTTATGTTGTTCTTTCCTCTAAAAGCCATTACTTTAGTTTTGTGGTCTGAAAATTTAAAGGTTATATGTTTCCGCTATGTTGTTTAAACTATATACTGCTCTTTGCATGTAATCTTCTGAGTGGGATATTATCACTTAAAGAGTACAAGCGATAGAGGACATCCTTGTTGTACTCCTTTATTTATGTCTGATGTCTTTACACTAATTTTAAAATTCAACGTTTTTTTGCAACGATGATTTCTCTTCCTGTATTCACTAGGCTTTGAGAACGCTTCTCTTGCCGGTTCTACGAAGGTGAACTATGAGAACACTCTTCCAGGATATTCGTGGGTGGCTTAGAACAGGAAATGCCATTTAAGTTGGCTTATGAATGTAACGGAGGCTGCTAAATTAACTAAGTGAAGCCAGTTACTCACAGTCTGAGGTTGAAGGAGCCGAATCTTACTGCTAAAACTGTAACTAACGAAGTATTATACTCGTATCTGATAACTTCTAAGTTTCAATTACTTATATTTTAGGGATTAAAATAACCGTTTCGGTAAGAACAATGAGAAGTTTGAGTTACTTTAAGCTGCTGAAAAGTTAAAGGGATATCCCCCTTGCTATTATCAGCAAGTATGGTATATCTCGAGAGTAATCCTTAGGTCATCCGGAATGGCCATTAATAGATAAGAGCAAAAAACTTCTGTAAAATTGTAAGATAAATACAGCAATGAAAATATAGAAACTTTAAAAATACGTGCTCTTTTAATAACACAAGTCCCCAATACTTCATGATTATTCCAAAAAATTCTCTATACTCTCACAAATCACAAGTTTCTAAGTTGTATTTCAAACAAAATGTTTACTCTGTAACTTGTTAAATTCAAGTAATTCGTTTTCTTTTTATTTACAGAAATGGCATGCATGTGCGTTTGAATACTTGACTTCTGAACTTGCTGATATGCGGGTACAAGACCCTACGGCCTTTATCCTCCAGACCAACAACATTTAGCTATGAACCCTACAACTCTTAACCCTAGAGCTCCAAATTATACCGCAGGACATAGCCTCTAAATCCTACAGCTCTCAACCATCCAGACAACAGACTTCACCTGTGAAAACTCTTAACCCTAGAGCCTCACATCATACCGTAAGAGCTAACCATTAAATCCTACAGCTATTAACCTCCCATACCTGCAGCCCTACCTGCTAAAAACCTGCAACTCTTAACCCCAGAGCCCCAGATCATACCTCAAGACCTAATGTCTAAATCCTACAGTTATTGACCTCCCAAACCAACAGCCTCAATTGTGACAACCCTACAACTCTTAGACAGATCATACCTCAAGACCTAACGTCTAAGTCCTATAGCTATTAACCTCCCAGACTAACACCATGAACTGTGAAAACCCTGCAACTGTTAGGCAGATCATACCTCAAGACCTAACCTCTAAGTCCTATAGCTATTAACCTCCCAGATCAACGGCTTCAATTGTGAAAACCCTGCAACTGCTAAGTAGATCATATCTCAAGACCTAACCTCTAAGTCCTATAGCTATTAACCTCCCAGACCAACAGTCTTTATCTAAGAAACCCTGCAAGTCTTAACCCTAGAGCCTCAGATCATAGCTCAAGAGAAGCCCTTATCATACCTCAAGACACAGCATTATAACTTACAACAAATTAAGAGGATTGACTGCCTGCCTAAACACTGTCTACATCCTGTATATATACACAGATTGCGCATGGCCGCCATCTTACTCTTTTTGGTCTGCGCTGGAACACTCTCTATTACCCCACTTGTTAATAGCTACCTTATGGCCCCTCAAAATCCAACCTCTGTGGTCCTCGTCCCGAGGGGTGGGCAACAGGAAGTAGGGGACCGACTGATGGGGTGATGTACGGTGGGGACTTGGTGTACCCCACGACCGCTACGGCTGCCGAGAAGGCCCATCAGTAACCCCGAAAACTGGCAGAAGAAGCTCTGGTATTTTCCCCCAGGGACCTACTACGGTAGGTACGGGATTGGCGATCCCGGGGTCCCTAGCCATTCACCCTCAATTCATCCCCTTCATCTCCATCAACTGTGCCACGTGTGCATCACATTCTTCCTCTTCTAGTTCTTTATTATTCTTATTAGCACGTAAGGTCTTAGGTTTATAACTCCTGTCTCACCAGCAGGGATCTCTCCTATCTCCGTGGTTCTGTCCCACGGTTTTCAGCGCGGCTTCCGACATGTGTGCTCTCCGGAGGTCTCAAAAGTGAAGGTTGAGCGGACCCTTCGCACTGCCCCTATGTGTAGCCTTAGGTGCGGAGCCCGTCCACACCGTCAAGTACACCCACGTAGCTCCTTGAGGGCCTGGTCTGTGGTAATCTCCCGACGGCCGCGTTTTGCCGTTGGGTTAGTATCACGGACCGGACGTGTTACCGCTGACGGAACCCCAGTGTAATCAACCACAAGTCCCCTGAATCCGCGTGTGCCCTTTATGCGCAGCGCGGCCTAAAGTGGGGAGCCACAGGCGGTTATTCCTGTGGTAGGGGCATAAAGCCGGGGTGTGCGTGGTGAACGGTTTACCCATACGGACAAGCAGTGGATATTGAAGGGTTGCTTTTCTGAGGTACAAATGAGATCGGTCATGGGTGGGGTCCCCATGACGGCACAGACCGTGAAGATTCGGTGTCTTTCTTTCTTTAACCCCCGGATGGCAGGCTGACGCCGACGGTTCCGGATGGGGGTTTATATCATCATGTCTCCGCGCAAAACTTCCTTCATTGACCCTTATTTGTTGATGACCTTGGCATGTGATGGCAAAACCTTTAAGGATATTAGTCCATTTTATATTAAACGTGAGCTCGATAAGATCAGTGGCCCTGTGAAAAACGCTACCGGTCTCCGAGACGGCAGCTTACTATTAGAGACCACAACAGCGGACCAATCTAAAAAACTGCAGAAAGCGTCTTTGTTGGCCTCCTACCCTATCCGGGTAGCCCCACACAAAACGCTCAATACCTGCAGAGGAGTAGTCACCACCTCCAGTTTAGATGGTCTAGCAAATGAAGAAATAGTAAGTTGCCTCTCCGACCAACTCGTTTGTCAGGCGTACCGGCTAACACGAAAGTAAGATGGCAAGGAGTACCCACTACATACGGTTTTTCTAACTTTTGCTGGGACTAAGTTACCCGAGTACATCTATTGCGGCTATGAGCGTGCGAGTGTCCGCCAGTATGTCCCGAACCCCATGCGCTGTTTCCAATGTCAGCGGTTCGGACATACTAAGGTCGCGTGTACCAATGCTGCGCTTAGTGAGCAATGTGGCCTAGCTAAACACGACGACCCAAACTGCAGCCGAACACCTTGCTGCGTGAACTGTGGCGGTAGTCATCCCTCCAGCTCGCGACAGTGTCCTAGATGCATGGACGAAAAAAGCATTCAGGAGCTACGTGTCAAAGAACGCCTGACTTTTCTAGAGGCACGACGACGCTTTGAACAACTAAAGCCTGCTACCACTACTACTGGATATGCATCAGCAGCTCGCCGTACTCCTAATACCACTGTTGCTGTTCAACACGTCCCTGTCGCCCACGCATCCACGCAGACTGACTTTCTAGCCGTTAAACTCACGCCTCAGACTGTTTGTGTATCCACCAGCACAGCCTCCGCTTCAACCGTACAGACTCCAGCCACCAAGCAATCAGCGGGTAACAACCATCCCGTAGTAAATGCGAAAAACCGATCCCGACCACAACATAGATCGCGAAGTCGCTCGCCTTCTGTTAGATCCCGATCTCGTTCTACGAGCCGTAGGAGTTCTGACTCCTGATCATCAGCGGAGTCACAGGAGGCTAACGATTTTCGAATCGTAGGGCCCAGGTCAGCCAAGGTCAAGAAAAAGGTTAAAACGGCCCATTAAAAACTCTTCATGGAAATAATCCAGTGGAATGTCAATGGTTTTCGAGCTCGTGCTCAAGACCTACAACATTTAGTTTCTCAACGGTCACCGTCAATAATTTGCCTCCAGGAAACCCACTTACATCCCAATCACTCGTTACACCTTCACTCTTTTTCGGCATTTAGAAGCGATTCTCTTGCAGGTATGCGTGCAAGCGGTGGCGTTGCTACCTTAGTGGCGCCTAACATTTCCGCCGCCCACGTTCCTCTCACCACACCATTGCAAGCTGTGGCCGTCCGGATACAGCTGGAGAGCATCAGTTTTACCATCTGTAAAAGATACCTGCCGCCGCTCAGTATAGTTACAGAGCGGGATCTTCTAGCTCTATTGGCTCAGCTCCCCTCACCACTACTCCTTGTGGGAGATTTGAATGCCAAGCACACGCTCTGGGGATCAGACACAGATGACGCCCGTGGATGCCTCCTCGTAGACGTCTTCGATAAGTCTGACCTGCTTCTGCTAAATACTGGTGACCCGACATTCCTATCATCCGCTTACGGTACACATTCCGTACTAGACATTTCTTTCTGCAGTCCGTCATTAGTACCACTACTTGAGTGGTCAGTACTTTCCGACCTCTTCGGCAGTGATCATTACTCCATTAACATTCATTTTTCTGGCCGCCAATGTGTACCTTCTCGACATCCTCGCTGGATTATTTCCAAAGCTAACTGGGGAAAATTCCAATCCCTCATACACCTCATCGACCATGGTTTCGACACCATCGACGAAATGGTCGAATATTTTACTTGCTCGATCCTGCTCGCAGCAGAATCCAGCATTCCTCGAGGCTCACCTACACCACGTCGTATTCCTGTACCGTGGTGGTCCGAGGAATGTAGTTTGGCTGTCAAAGCACGCAAACGTGCTTTGCGCATTTTTCAGCGGCACCCGACGGAAGCGAACTTCGTCGCCTTCAAACGTTCTCGCGCTAGGGCACGCTTTATACTGCGCAACGCAAAGCGTAAATCTTGGGAAGCATTTGTGTCTTCGCTTTCCCGGCGCAGCTCTACCCAACAAGTATGGTCAGCTGTTCGGCGGCTGTATGGCAAGTATCGCCGGACGGTAATTCCCGGCCTTGCCATCAACGGATCCATGTGCACCACCGAGCAGGACATAGCTGAAGCCCTTGCTACCACATTTGCTGCCACGAGCCAAACTGCCCGCTATGACGCTCTCTTCCTGCCTATTAAGGAAAAGGCGGAGCGGGTACCACTTAATTTTAATAGTGACTGCACCGAGCCGTACAACCAACCCTTTACCGCAGCCGAGCTCGCCCATTCTCTGGCGTTAGCAAAGGATTCCTCTCCAGGTCCCGATGACGTACACCGATAGATGCTGCTACATCTTCCATCTGAGGCGCTATGTTTCCTTCTAAACATCTATAACCGCATTTGGCATGAGCGGGTTTTCCCTTCCTCCTGGCGAGAGGGTATTGTCATCCCCATCCCTCGACCCGGAAAGGACCGCAAGCTACCATCTAGCTACCGCCCCATTTGCCTGACGAGTGTCATCTGTAAGACGTTGGAGCGAATGATAAACGCTCGGTTAAATTGGTGGCTCGAAAAACATAACCATCTGTCCAACTTGCAATGCGGTTTTCGTCGCCATCGCTCAAGTGTCGATAATCTAACACGCCTTGAGGGGTATGTTTCCGATGCGTTTCTACTGAAGCAACATACCGTGGGCGTGTTCCTCGACCTGGAGAAGGCCTATGACACCACTTGGCGGTACGGCATACTCCGTAGCCTACATGGTTACGGCATGCGTGGTCATCTGCCCGAGTTTTTATGCAATTTTTTAAAACTTCGCCGTTTTCGTGTGCGGATAGGGAAAACGATATCCCAGGAGCGGATACAGGAGAACGGTGTACCTCAAGGGTCGATTTTGAGCGTCACCCTTTTTGCCGTAGCGATTAACGGCATCACTAGTGCCGTTCGAAGTGGAATTCCATCATCCCTCTATGTTGACGACTTCGCAGTCTATTATAGGTCCGCCAACATAGATCACATTGAGCGCCAACTGCAGCTGACCATTACCCAGCTAGCAGCTTGGGCGCTTCAAACCGGCTTCCGTTTTTCAGCTGCGAAGACGCAGTGTATCCACTTTCACCGCCTACGAGGTATTCACCCGCCTCCTGATCTTCATTTGAACGGCACACCCCTGCCATTTGTCTCACACCTGAAGTTCTTGGGCCTCTACTTGGACCGACAACTCAATTGGGAGCACCACATTCGTCACCTTCGAGCCTCTTGCGATCGTTCTCTTCGGGTGCTGAAGGTATTATCTGGAGCATCTTGGGGGGGGCGATCGCACGGTAATGCTGAGGCTGTACCGCTCTCTGGTTCGGTCCAAGCTGGACTATGGCAGTTTTATTTATGGCGCAGCGACCGCCTCTAAACTTCGCCTTTTAGACAACGTGCATCACACTGGCATCCGCCTTGCCACAGGAGCTTTTTGCACCAGTCGAGTCGACTGCCTGTATGCAGACTCAGGCGAACCTCCACTCCATATTCGTCGCTCGCTGTTACTCTGCTCGTACGTCTCGAAGTTGGCAAGTTATCCCAATCGTCCTTCTTTTTAACCAGTTCTGTGTCCAGATTTAGTCCACCGTTATATGCGCCCTGGTGCTCGGACACGCCCCATGGGAATAAGATTTCGGGATCTCCTACATTCCCATGGGCTCCGAATGCCTCGCGTAGAGAGGTCGTCCATCTGCCCTTATCCTGCATGGCAGCTCAATCGTGCGCAGTTCGATCTAACACTTTCAAGCAACACTAGACTCGCTACCCCACATTCGGTGTTCCAACAACCTTTTGCCGAATTACTGGGCCGTTACCCTAACTATGTTCCGGTCTTTACAGACGGTTCCCAGTTAGGTAACGCTACGGGTTGCGCATTCTTCATTAACGGTGAGGCTCATAAATTTAGACTTCTGGACTCCACTTCGGTCTTCTCAGCAGAGCTGTATGCCATCTTTTATTTGCTCCTTTTTATTTGCAAGTTAGCTCCTGGCTCTTTTATCGTCTGCACTGACTGCCTAAGTGCGCTTCAGTCCTTGCAACAGCACACAGCCGCTCACACCCTCGTTTTAAAAATACAGGCCCAGATCTCGCAAATGCTCAGTCGCGGATACAATTTTGCATTTACTTGGATCCCAGGCCATGCGGGCATTTCCGGGAACGAGGAGGCGGACGCGGCTGCTAAGTCAGCTTGCCGTTTACCCCGGAGTTTAACAACTACGGTGCCGTACCAGGATGTGCAACGTTTTTTCCGTCGCCACCTTCTATCTGCTTGGCAGCAATCCTGGACAGCTTTGGAAGGCACACAACTCCGGGCAATAAAGGAGAGCGTACAACCCTGGCCAACTTCCTGCAGGGATAACCGGCGAGCCGAGGTGATACTCACCCGGCTGAGAATTGGGCACACACGAGCGACACATTTCGCCAGTCAATAGGCTTGGGAGCTAACTTGCCAAGCATTTTAGGGGACGACCCAGTGGCCGTGATTAAGGCACTGCGGTTTGTTACCGAAATCGGTTTTAACCAGCGAGTCTGACTTGCATTTTATCTTTACTACTTTTAGAGTTTTTTAAAGTATGGCTTTAGATCGTTTTTAATGTCCTTTTAACAGTTGAGTGTTTTATTATATTTTACCTTTTTTTAGCTAAATGTTTATAGCTTTTAGGTTTTAGTATTGACTTGGGGCCCAAATGACCTTGTTGTCGACGGGCCCTTAAACACCACACTCACTCACTCACTCACTCACTCACCGCTACCTTATGACATGATTTTACTAGAACGGCTAATCGCCTTAGCTACTCTGACACAACTTTTGGTTTATCCTCAACGTGTGACTTGCTAATGTCTTCTTATTCACTGAACGAATTGTAACTCTTGCTTTTTATATTAGGTATATACTGAACTTAATAGACAAGCATGATTAATTTCAATTCGTTAGCGATGCATATGTTATTTTATTGACACGCATTATTCGGTATCTATTTTATGTCAAATAAAATCTTTACTAACCGAAAACCCTAAAGAAAGGGTATCTATATTACATCGAACATTGTACCAAAAAATCTTGAAGCCGCTTGTGTGTCTGGAGCTCTGTATCCAGCTTTATGCTGAAGTAAATGAAAATGTTAGATATATAGATATATGAACAGATATTTGTTCACGCAGATCAGTTCCCAAACGCGTGTACCGGTGGTGTCTCAACAATTTAATAGTATAATTAAATCATTGTCATTTCCCTCCGAAAACAATTATTACAGTTGATGCTAACATTCTATTGATATTGTCACGCAAACGTTGGAACACCCTATAGAAGCAGCTGGGAGCGGACAGCAAGGGAGGTCCGTGTTAGCCACGCCCCCCCTCGTTTGTCTTATAGTGGTGACAGGCAATGGCTGGGAGAAAAAGCATCATTGTGCCGTCTGTTTCTGTCCACCTGGTTCTCGAAATTACGGGATCTTTCATCTACTGGAACCTTCCTGTGGAAACTAGAAGGCGGCGATATTCCTATAAAAAGGGGCTGCCGTGAGCGAAGTGAAGTCAGTCAGTTAGTTAGTGTGAAGATTCAGTCAGTTCTTGGTGTAAGAATGCAGTGCTAGTGTGCGACGAGAAGACTGTGTGAGAGCATCGGAAGATTGTACGTAATTACGAGTGCAAGTGAAATTGTAACGGACGAACTGGTGATTCGTAATTGTGTGCATTACGTAATTCTGTGTAATTGGCAAGAGTTTAACTGTAAGTCGGTGGAAATAAAGAACATTTTTGAGTGGTGTAATTGGACTTTTCATTTCACGAACCCACAAAGTCACAATATCTATTCCTGAAAATGTTACATGCCCGCCTCTCTAGCGAAGTGGTAGCCTGTCTGTCTCATGTTAAAGAGGTATCGAGTGAGGGTGACTTATCTGGATAAGGCTTTTCCGGGGATTTCCCTCATCCTGAAAGATATGTGAGGGGCAGCTCTTTGCTCTCATTTGAACGTCATTTCATCTATTTCATTCATTGTCCGACATGACTTATTTTGGAGCACGTTAAATTAAACAAAAACAAAATGTCTGTGACCCTATTCCTTATACTCTTATACTTTCATCCATGAATATAAGTATTTTCATACTCTTACAATGTATTTAATAAGTGTTTCAGTCATTAAAGCCTCCTCTAATAAAGATATTAAGCTTATCATTTCGACATCTTAACTTTATTTAATTCGCACTCAAGAATGTATATCTCCTAACCATTCAATATTGTACGAAATGCTAATACATTCTAAAATATTGATGTATATTCTATTATGTATATAAAGCATTACATTCTTATCATAATGGTGTTAATTGATGACCCAAGTTTATAAGAAATTGCTTTTAATTGTACTACATGTTCATTAAATATGTTTCTGCCATTTGCTTGAATCGTTTTAGGTTTATTTATCGAAAAATCTTCCTCCAGCTTCCATGGATATGTTCATTCACTCATAACACACACACACACACACACACACACACACACACACACACACACACACACACACACACACACACGCACACACGCATATACTCATATACACGCACACACAAGACAGCAAAATGAAAAAGAAAATCCTGATACAGCTGTTGCGAATATTTTAGTTCCAATTTGAAACACAGTATAACACGTACATGCCCGATAGCCTTAGAAATATAGAACATCATCGCATGCCTTTTAATTCTTTTTTTTTTTTTCAAAATTTTATAGTTGGTATATCTTAATTGGTACATCTATTCTAGATGTCTGTTGTGAGGAAAGAAAACTTGTGCTTTGGGTTTCCAATATTGAAAGAGATAATTGATGACAAGATAAAAGATGTGTATTTCGTTCTTGTGTCATACTGAGAGAATACTTAGGTACAACCATAATATAAAAATAGAATTCCGTTTAACTAAACATTAGGATCTATGTTTTAACAGTAATTAATGGAGATCTGTTTACTAGCATAGGTAAATTATCCACGCGTACCACGTTGCCAGTGGTGGTAGGTGGGACAAGCATTAAGTACTTGCAGTTTTCTTTGTCATGTCTTTATCTACCGTTTTATTTACTTTCAACAACTTTGTAATAAAAAAACTCAAGTTCTTAGGTGTTCCCGGACCGAAAATGATATTATTATAATCACGCACTCCAGCGTGAGGGATTAGGGTATCATGGTTCTCTTGGGTGTTCTAGAACTTTGGCCTCATATGTGCATTCTGGCATCAACATTTCCATAATAAAGGGTAAGAGTACTTATATCTATAGAAAGGTGATCTGAAAAGGTTTCAACCTAATAAAGATACAAAATACTCTTTCAGAATTTGTTTTTTCAACATAGTCTCCCTTTAAGTATAAACACTTTTCCCAGCGATGCTCCCTTCTCTGTAACCCGTACATATAGTACTCCATGTTTTTCTCTGCAAAATAATTGTTTACATAGGTGATTCCTCTTCATTTGACGATAATCACTGTCCTCCAAGTGGAACTTTCAGATGAGGGAACAAAAAGAAGTCGCTTTGGGCTAGATGTGGTGAGTAAGGTGAAGGGACAAGCAGTTCAAACCGTAATTCGTGGATTTTCGCCATTGCAACCGCTGAGGTGTAAGAGGTCTGTTTTCTTGGTGAAGCAGGATTCACGTTTACTGCAAGTATGGCCGAATTTCCGCAAGTTCTACCTTCAGTTTATCAAGTAATTATACGTAGTATGCTCCTGTAATGTTCTCCTTTTTGAAGATAATCGATTAAAACAACTTCATTACTATCCCTAAAAGCAGTCGCCATCACTTACATAGCCGAAAAAAAATCATTTTTTGCTGTTTTAGGAGCCGGTTCCACCTTTGCAGTCCCCTGTTAGGACTATACTTTTGTTTCGGGCGTATATTGGTGTATCCAAGTTTCATCTACAGTAATTAATTGGTGCCAAAACTCTGATTTATTGCACCTAAACTGCGCCAACAGTGCGTTGTAATTGTTAATTCAAACACCTTTTTGGTTTAACGTGAGCAAATGCGGCACCCAACGCATGGAGAGCTTTCTCATGTCTAAATGTTGATTTAATATGTGACAAACACGTTTTTTGACATGTTCATAACCTCTGCTGTCTCTCTCTCGTTTATTCGGCGGGCGTCTCGCACCATTTGGCGAACTTTGGCGATTTTTTCGTCGGTAGTTGCAGTTTCTGGACTTAACGAACGTTCGTCTCCCAAGCTCTTACGGCCACGTTTAAATTTAGCTGCTTAAAATTTCACTTTGGTAAATGATGTTGCAGAGTCCCCATATAGAGAATGTAACTCATCTTTAATTTGCGTAGCCGTATTGCCTTTCAAAAACGAATATTTAATTACAGCTCAATACTCGAATTTGTCCATTTTCATAAAAGCACTAATATCAACTCACTCAAGCGACTGTTACATAAAAACTGATCGTCCCAAATAGCTGAAACTTTGGCGAGTAACTGTCAACAGGTAGACAACGAAATTCATTAGCTTTTAATTACGAGTGCTGCCATCTTCATGTTGCGGCCGGAAACTTTTTAGACCACTATCGCATGCATAAACTTATACATATATACCTATGCAGTAGATAAAAGTTCAGCAACTTAACGACGCTATTCTGAACCTTGTATATAATCTCCGTTATTTAAGCAATGCCATTGTAATTATAGTAGTGATTTTCATTGATTAGATTCTAAGAGTCTGTTGCCGCTATAGATTTTAACTGCAATATTTAGCTTATTAAAATACTTTTGAAGATTTCAGTAAGTTATCTTAAAATTCAGTGCAAGTTTTTATAATGTTTATAATCTGTTTTTGATCTAATATTTAGCCTCGGTAGCTTAGATGACAACGTGTCTGCCTCACATCCAAGAGGTCGCGAGTTCGAATCTCGGTCAGTGTGAGTTAGCTGTATAAGGTATTTTCCGAGGTTTTCACTTATCCTGAAAGACCAATGTCGGGTAACTCTAACCTCCATGCACCCTGAGCTCATTTGAGCATCATTTCACCCATTTCGTTCATCGTCCGATATGCCTTAATGTTGGATAATCTAGGTCTTGCAGAATGCACTTGAAATCCCTTCATTTTTATCATGAGGCCGGCTTTAGGTCGAGTTGCACCTCATGGTCACAACAAACCTGGAGCTTAGCCTGTGAACATACTAATTTTAATAGGTAAGGTATATGTCCGCGGAGAAGCAGGCATCCATATAATTAGACTGTCCTCAACTGGCAATATAAATTTCTGCATTTATACATTTTTGTTTTGTAATTTACCTGCAACGTTAAGTCATATCGGACTATGAATGAAATGGGTCAAACGATGCTCAAATGAGCCCGGGGTCCATAGAGCTTAGAGTTACCTAACATTTGTCTTTCAAGATAAGGTAAACACCCCAAAAAATTTATCCAGGTAATTAGCCCAGTCAGAGATTCGAACTCTGGACCTCTTGAACGTGAGGCAGACACGCTACCATCTACGCTACTGAGGCGAGCTGTATCTTCTTGTTTACCTTTATCACCTGTCCCTCTCATCATAGTTTCCGTCTTCTAAGTCTTTCTTTGGCACTTATTTGATGATTTACTTGCCTTTTTAATCTTTGGTCTATCGGTCTCACTTTTGCTGCTAGTATCTATACCAAAATGCGTCACGATACATTTTCATTCTCCATTCATACAACATAAACTTAACAGATTAATTGCTGGCAATCGATAAGGTTCATTAGTGAAAGTTGGTAATTATTATTTCAATCAGATGTTTTTAATGTGTAAATCAATTATATTTAGCTATTAGTTTGTGTATATCAGGATTTAAAATGAAATTGATGGATATACACGTCTTATACACGTGTCAAAATTGAATAATTGTAATGCTGCAAAGAGCTCTAATTCATAGTAAACAGTCTGCAGAGCGGAAAGCACTTCACAGTTTTATATTACGTTGCTTTTGTTGCTCGTGTAACACCTTAAAAGCAGCACTGTTGAAGCTGCAGTAAATTGCCCGTTTCGGTAAACTCGTTCCGTTTTCATCATCCCTTGGATAATTGTCTCCCATTCTCGTACCACTTACACAATTTTAATTTTTAACAAACCCCAGACATTAACATTTCAGGTTGCTAAATGCAGATGTATGTAGCACATCTCTGTTACACATGTTGCTCTTATGCGTGCTGCTGGCTTAACAATACAGGCGTTTAGAGTTTTGCACATTTTTGCACAAGTGTGTTTTAATGAAAGCCTGCCTGTTAGCGCCGATTACACAGTTGAGTCTGCCTTTGATAAATCTACAAATTTTTAAGTCATCTTAGAGATTCTAAATATTGAAAATTTTACTTAATTTTAGATCAAAAGACTAATGCCTACCATTTTGAACTTTCAACTTTCAAAAGCCCCAACTGTACTAATAAATAAATAAGATTTATTTTCAAGACCTGAAGTTTAAGAAGGAATAATTAAAGCTATCAAGAGCTAAATGAATGACACATTTGAAATTCTTAAATTTCAATGTTAACCATGGCGTATCTCCGTAATGTAGCAGATAAATTACCTTGCATATGATGTATAGAGGTTTCTGATATTACTGTAGAAAATCTGGAAGATTTGTTGTGCGATTATGATGGAGATGTTTAGGATATAGGTAACATGGAGGTGTACTGGTCTACAGATGGCATTTTAGCTACCCCATTGTTTGGGGGAAGTGGCGGGTCAAATATGGGTGATGTGGATCAGCTATTACTAGCTATGCCTCTTTACGAAAAACAGTTAAATGGTAAAAACGTCTTTTTATACCACTGGATGTAACCATTCACAATTGTTTAGTAATTTTCAGAGCTGTAAATAATGCAAGACATTCATCTATCTGTATTTGCGCGTATAAATAGCTCGTAACCTAATTGAGTATTATAATACTCAGGGACCTCTTTATACTGGGAGGTAAGAAATTCGCATCACCCCTCATACTTGACAGAAAACACTTTCCTAAAAGGATACCACCCACAACCAAAAAAGTCACAACCATGTCGAAAATGTGTAGTGTGTTGCGAAAAAGAAGTTCGCAAGGAAACCAATATTATTTGGTGTGAATCTGCAGATGTGCCCTTGGGAGCTTATCGAGGTTTGGAGGTGCACAATTCAAAAAGAAATCTTTAAGAGTACGTTTACATTCCTTATAGAACTACTTTAAATTTATTGTAAAATAGGATGATTAAAATAATTGGCGTTAAATGAGCATTAAATGCATGTATGCGCAGGACGTCTATACACGTCCATATCGATTTGGGGCATTTTAACTTGGACGTCACATGACTTCCATATCGGTGAAAGGGCTAGAGTCTAGATTATCTTTCGACCAACTTGGCCCGGACAAAATCGGTCTAACTTTTTGTTATTCATAGACGAATAAAAGCCTCGGACCAAGTAAAGCCGTGGAACACTGTGGACTTCTCTGGGATAATTTCACAGCTGTTTGTTAATCATTCTTACGGTAGCTGCTGCTGGTTGAGGTTCGGTAACAAAGCTTGGTTTGATATGAATATGGATAATTTGAAGAAGCGTGGAATTATTTGTTCAGAGGAAGACCAATGTTTGCTCTAGTCCAAAAAAGAGTGAACATTATAGAAAATATATTCCTGTCGACAAATACAAATAGATATATGAAAGGCGGAGACATGGAGGGAAATTTAAAAGACGTTTGTTGATAATGCGGCTTACTGATGCAGGTCAGCAGTGTAGTCTTGATGTCCTTCTTTTGCATAATACCGAAGTGCTGTTAGGCTTTGAGTGTCATTTGAGATACTCAGGCCTTGCTTATCGTCCCTGACGTACAGGTTAGGACGAATCGTTTCTATCAGCATTCTGGCGTTAGCTTTACTAAACCGGCATTTGCTTTTGAAGTTTAATGGCCGTACTTCACAGTAATTTCTATTCTTGGTAGATAAGTCTTCCTCGGTCGTCTTATTTCACGAACTCTACGCACCACAGCTACATTCATAACTTCACTGTCTTCCATGTTGCAAAGATAGTCCGCCTTTAATCTACCCCTCGGAGGCGGACCAAAATTTCAGCCGGACCAACCTGTTTGTTTCCGGAATTATCACTAATACAGGTTTATAAATAAGAAAATAGATGGTCCAGAATTAGTCCACCAGAAGTAGCAAGTTGGTCCGGACCAAGTCGGACTATGAATATGGTCCTCAGGTACTATGTAACGGTCGTTTCAGTGAGTTGATGTGAGTGATTTTATGAAAATGGACAATATCGAGTACTTAGCTGCTGTTAAATATTTGTTTCTGAAAGGCATTACGCCTAAATAAATCAAATATGTGCTGAATTATGTGTATGGGGACTCTGCACCATTATTTATCACAGTGAAATTTTAAGCAGTTGAATTTTAACGTGGTCGTCATAGCTTAGGAGACGATGAATGTTCGGGACGTTGAAAACCGGCAATTACGGACGAAAACATCGCTGAAGTTCACCAAATGGTGCTAGACGACCACCGAATTAAAGTGGGAGAGATAGCCGACTTCGAATGAACATTTCCAACGCTCTGTTGGCACAGTTTAGGCGCAATAAATCCGAGTTTTGGAACCGATTAATTATTGTAGATGAAACTTAGATACCCCATTATGCACCAGAAACAAAATGGCGGTCCAAGCAGTGGACTGTATTGGGGGAACCAGCTCTAAAAGGAGCAAAACCTGTTCGTTTGACTGGGACAGTGAAGGCGACTGTTTTTTTTTTTTTTTTTGGTGGGGGGATAGTTATGGAGGTATTTTAATCGATTACCTCATAAAATTAAAATAAACACATTACAGGAGCATAGTACGCATCATTAGTTGACAATCTGAAGGCAGAACCTGCAGAAAAAGAAAACCCTGTTTCACCAAGACAAGTATCGTCTCACGCCTCAGAGGTTACAATGGCGAAAATCCACAAATTACGGTTTGAATTGCTTAACCGTCACCTTACTCACCATATCCAGCCCCAAGGACTTCTTTTTGTTCCCTCACCTGAAAATTATGCTCAGAGGACAGAGGTTTTCGTCAAACAAAGAGGCAATCTCCTTCGTGAATAATTATTTTGCAGAGAAAAACGCCTAGTACTATTTGGACGGTTTATAGAGATGGGAGCATCTCTGCGAGAAATGTGTAGAATTATAGGGAAGCTATGTTGAAGAAGAAAAGAAAATACCAAATTATGAAAAATGTCTTGTATCTTTTATCGGTCGGAAAATTTTCAGATCACCTGTGTATATCTTGTTTCTTTGGCGTCGTCTTTTCGAAAAAGACAATAACACGAATTATATCTTTAGCGTAATTTTACAGAAGAAGATACAATTAAGGAATGACATTTATATGCTCATTTAGAAGGAGGCCCAGGATTACTGATTCGTGTTGCGTTAACGACCAACGCCTACATACATATTTCATATTCGTAACTCGCTCTGAACTACATGTCCTTTTTCACTCATTGGTTAATCTAATTCCTATCATAAACACTTACAACATTTTATCATGCTTTCTTTCAAAATGAAATTAAAAATAAATTTGGTGTAAAAACTACAAAAGGTATAATAATATTTTGGGGCTGATATTTAAAACTACTGTTTCAATGGCTTAAACTAACATGAATTTAATGTGGCTGCGTAATTTCCCCGAAAATTGTGTTACAGCTGACCTCCGCTGGGGTTCGGCCATACTTGTTCAGAAAGGAAAACAATGTCACCTCTCTGCATGTTAATAAATGAAGCGTAGCTTGCGTGTGTCTTAGACCATCATGTTTTCTCTCTAGATCTAGCTTTCGTAGACTGAAAATTTATTACTTTAAATAATATAAAATTATTTGAACATTCAGTTATTACACTCTGATTACCCAAATAAAATTATTAAACTTAAAAGTCTGACATTTGCTTCCCGATATATAGTTGCACAGTGTGTATGTGCTCACTATGTAGGCTATTCGTAATTATGATATCCAAAGAATTGGCAGTGAGTCTCCGATTGACAAGAAGTTTTTGTATGACGAGTTACATACCGTGGAGAGACCTACACGGGAATTTCATCGTTTGGTCGCCAAGCTTCGAGCTCTAGAAAATTCTGGGGAGTGACTGGAGAAGTTTCTTACTACCAAGAACCTCTATCGTCACTTGATGGAGCCAGGTATTCAACGACCTAATGTAGAAACAAAATACTGTCGTGATTGGAAATGCGTTTGGGCCAATGCGACCAACTGTAACCTTCCGTCGATCTGGAGAGAAACTGTTTATGAAGTTGTTAATGAAACGGTTACAACCGCAGAAAAGATGTGGCGCCATGGGAGAGTGAATTCGAAGATCTGTGGCGTATGTGTGGAAGATTATACACTTGAGCATCGCTTGTGTAACTGTCAGCAGGCTGACTTGATTTGGACCTCCATAAACTTCGTCCAGAAGAATGTTTACGTTCGGTACCACAGCCGGTACTACTGGAGTTTCGCTTAAAGACGCGACATTTCATAAATTTGCAGTGTGGTTGGTTGCTAATGCTCTACATTGGCTGCTGAAAGTACAGCGAGGAGACACTGTGTTAGGAAAGTAATTAGGTATATTTTTAAAGGAGCGGAGATGGACCTATATACGGCAGAAAACCTTGCGTTCTCTGGAGCCATAAATTTATCACTTATAACAAATGCAAATCTAATAACCATTTAAGCAAATAGAACCCTTCATATTGTCCCAGAGTACAAGCCCATAAAACAAGAAATTTTCTAAAGACTTACCCTGTACCCGTTCCCGTCTTTAAAATAAAAAATACAAAATAAAATTATGAAATTATATATATATTATATATATATTATATATAATTATATATATAAAAGAATAAAATAAATAACTTAGGATACACTTTTCAATAGTCTTTCTTTCCTTAGAGACATTTAAAATGGTTGCTTAAGACACAAAGAGTTAAGTAACATACAAAATAAAGACAGTAAAACAAAAACAAACAAAAAGACGTGCGGAAAAAAAGAAGCAAGACTTTACTGTTCTAATTCAATCCTAGCTCAGATAAGACTGTCAAAACTGGCTTACACTGTTTTGCGATAGGGACCTTTAACGTACAATATGTACTATTAGGCAAATAAAAATCCTTACTGGATCACTGTGTGGCACAGTTTCCCTATATGGAGCGTGATTCTCTAGGCCACCTAATTCTTTTTCCAGCGTCGTCTGACTGACATCTGACATTTATTGCTTTCTGCCGCCAAAGTTAAATAATTGCACTGACCGGCAAGAGATTGGAGGTCACACAAGCTCACTGCTATACATGCGTGGTACAACACCTCGATTAAGTGATCCGGAGAGATGGTCCTATTTCCTTCATATAGGCATCCCTGAAGAGCGAAGTGGCAGAGCACCAAGCGAATATAGAATAAAACCCATTTCTTATTTTACAGCATCCGCGGTATGGAAATACTGCAGTGCAGAAGTAAAGAAGTCACTTCCGTAGGATGATGAAGGTGACGATGATACAAGTAAATCATGGTAAATGATTTTCTTAGTTATTAAATGGGTCCTTGGAAACTCTTTCTGGAAGTAATCATGTCTTAAACCAAGTTTCATATTGGTAAAAGCAGAAAAAGGTTTACCCGGGGAAGTTGATTTAATAGCTTCTAAGACGCTTTAGCACTTTTGGCAGAGGACTTAACACCAAGAACCTCTATAACAATATTCGCTTCGTTTCATTTTTACCCCTTTTGTCTTCGACATGAACTACAAACTTTATAATTTATGAATGAGTAGAGACAGACTGAAAAATTCAATGCCATAGCCGGGATTTGGACCACGTATCTCCCACTCTCCTTGGGGTTGCTCTAAACCACTGAGCTACTATGGCCAACATGCCGACATGACATTAAATTCTCCAACTGACTCATATGTTTTCGCGGTAGATCACTAGGGGTTATATGCTATGAGACACGCACCTTTTGTTGCTACTTACTATGCTGTAAGTACTTAAGTCCCAGGCTTTGGCATTGAATTATTCAGTCTGGCTCTACTGATTCAAACTTAAGCCTACTCAAGGCTAGAGTGGAAGAAATGATTATCTCTAATTTATCTTCTTGCATTGACCACTTACCACGAAGCGATCATCGCTAACATCGCTCGCAACGCCGTTGTCAAATTTTTTGACTCAGAAGAACACACCTATGCTCAAAGTTGTCGTCAGTGTCAGACACCTTTTTAAAGGTGCAATTTCCTACCTTGTACTCTGTGATTAGCTCCACCTAGAATCCACGGGACTGGATTACAGCACTGACTGAGCTCCTATGCAGCTTTTGGAAGTTTTACTTTTAATATCCGTTGCACTATGTTGGTGTTAACACAGAATAAAAACCTAATATGTCGTCACTAAACATATGAGATCATATACATGAATCACAGTTGTCTAAGCAAATTCCAAATTACGAAAACATATACTTTACCCAAGTCATTGTTTTCAAATGAAATATCAGCTATAATGCTATTGGTATCAGCAACAATAAATTATTAGCAATATAGCACTCCGTCATTATTAAAGGAATCAACATAAACACATACTTAAGGGTGAGAAAAATGAGGAATATGCTAACATGATACAAACAAAAGTTTCCCTACTTTTCTGCAGATATCGCTACACAGAAATCCTCTAAGGGGCAGGCAGAAGAGAGCTGGAGACAATTTTTATAGTTCTTCAAGAAAGTTGGCCAATTATCAAGTATTAAAGGGAGGGGAACAGAAGCAAAGTTTTCTCTGCCTGCATTCTATCTATAGAATAGCTATGTCAAGTACATCTATTGCAAAGCACCATTTCAAGACCAATCGTAGAAAATATAGAATTAACGTTGCAGAATATATGAATTACT
Organism: Mantis religiosa; assembly: GCA_030765055.1. NCBI lineage: Eukaryota > Metazoa > Arthropoda > Insecta > Mantodea > Mantidae > Mantis > Mantis religiosa. The sequence continues at coordinate 52,712,953 of CM060952.1, read as the reverse complement.
TCAAAATAACATGTCATTTGATGCTGTACTGTAATTTTGTAATTGTTTGTGCTTATATGCCGAGGTGATCTGAAAGGATAAGTACTATTGTTACATATGTCCGCTTTGGTACCATAAATAGTAACGTCTGCCTCATGTTCAAGAGGTCCCGGGTTCGAATCTCGGTTAGGGTCGGCTACTTGGATAAGGTTTTTTAGAATACGAACATCGGGTAAAGTAAGCTCTCTGGACTCAGAGCATATTTGAGCATAATTTCACCATTTTCATTCATTGACCTATATGATATAACTTCGGAGGATGTAGGTACCTTATCGCCTGCCTCGGTAGCGTAGACAGTAGCGTCTCTGCCTCACGTTCAAAAGGTCCCGAGTTCGAATATCGGTTAGGTTGAGCTACCTGGATACGGCTTTTCCGGGTTTTCTCTTATCCTGCTAGACGAATGTCAGGTAGCTCAAAGCTCCATGGATCCTGGACTCTTTTGAGCATTATTTCACACATTTCATTCATCGCCCGATGTGACTTAACGTTGGAGGACGTAAATGAACAGCTTCTTTTGGTGGTAAATAAAGGTAGAAAAGGTAATTAATGATAATATGCGTTGGATGTCTACTCTAATCACACAAGAGATTCTCCATCACTAATTTAGGGGTATCGCCTTTCCCCAAAAGGCTTTAATTACTGATTGCACTTTCTTGTCCCTTTTAAAATTGTACTAATGACAAAATAGTCTATGGCTACTTACGGCGCCATAATGAAAGAAAACAAGTTTACGGTTTTGGTGAATCAGTAAAATCCAGAAGTGGCATTCTCCGACGCCCGTGCACTAAGAGGAGTCGTAAGAATGCCAAAGCCATCTTATTAGCCAGCAACCACTTCCTTAAATGTCGTTCTGTTAATCGAGATAACGCACTTACAGATCACCGTGACATGCTGGATTCTGCTCCGGATCGAGGAGCAGAATCCAGCTTATTCCAGAATATTCTTATATTCTTATTTCGTAATCCAGAGTATTCTTCCACCAGTTGTGCACATTCAATTTCGATAAAGGAACTCATGATAAGAACCACAACAATACAAACCGGGAACGAACAACGTGGTACAAAAGTAATTTCACATAAATGCTCCAACTTCAACCAATGCGATACAAAGACCCACATATCTACATAGTTTGTAGAAGTAACATTAGCTAAAGAATAAAGGATACAACCACAGGCACCTTTTCTCTTTGCTTCAATCAGGGTTTGTCTTATGCCCATAGTGAAGCAACATACAACCACAGTTACATTCCTAACTGTGAGGAAACCCGTTAACACTCACCGCTGATACCGGAGGTGCGTCAGAGAAACTTCACCAACATACGCTTAGCTTCTATATCCCATTTAATTTTCCCAACTTTACATATCCCCTTGTTTTTACGACTTTTACCCCCCTTCTCCAAAGGGTCGCGTCTCATCAGAAGAAGAAGCCTTAAAGTGAACAAAAACAAAGAAGGGCGATTGTCGATGTGAGCTGGCAATAGAGAAACAGCCCCTGAGAGAAAAAGTAGGGGATAAGTATGTGTGACTTAGGCAATACTAATTTAGGCGACCTTTATAAGGACTCTGACAAAATTAAAAGGAATCTCCATATATTCATTCTACTGCTGCAGCCCTTACGGTTATTTCAGCATAGGGAAATATTTCTCAACCGACTTATTGTATGTTTTATGTTCTGTAAACGAAAGTTGACGTCACCGGTTCCTTGTACCCATCCTCACCGTTATAGCATTTTGTTCCAAATTGAAATACTAACGAGAAGTTAGTTGAATTTGCACATTTATACTGCACGAATCAAATATACGATCATCCTTATGAACTACACAATATTTGAACTTTTCTTCGAGATTGAGTTGTCATTCAAATTTTATCATCATCATTATCATCATCGTTATCATACGACGTCCAATGTTCAGAGAGTAAAACCACTTCTCCCACAAAAGAAATGCTAATTTTGTATTACAAAAGAGGCTAAATTCAAAATTCCATTTTGAAATTTTTGTCACTCTCAAGGTATGGTTAATTCGATATTAACTTCGAGGCATAACGTACCCTATATGTACAGTTTCGATAGCAATATATCAAATTAGTATGAAACATTATAACATATCCGTTCAGTAGTAAAATGCATGAACGAGCTAGATTTGCTCTGAAGTTACACTTAAATTACAGTTTCATATATTTGCAGAAACAAGCTCTGTGTTTTATGAAAAATAAGAGCTCCCTAGCTGCACTGAATATACATTTTAGCATATTTAAGCCTCATCCTGCTCGAGTTTGATAGAACATTAATTTATAAACATTGTTAATTTATTGTACAGTTTATATATCTTTGTTTGTTTCCTTGTGTCTTTCTGTCTTACCTTTAGGTTCATAATTGTTCGAATATCTCTACGTAACTTCATCACTAGTTCAGTTCAAATGTTAACTTGCATGCTTCTCTAACCTCTGTTTCATATAACCTCTCCCCGCTGACAGGTATCACTCCGCGTGGAACTGCCTTCCCGCTTATCCTAATTGGCTAATGCTTTCGCGCCATAGGCCATAGGCGGTGCCTTCCCGTCTCATTTAAACCTGCAGTAAACGACATAATAATTGCCAGGAAGATAGATAAAATTATACAAATAAGAACATGAAGGCATGCAAAAGTACAATTTACTAATATCACTGGGAAAGATGAAACTGAATGAGCGAGCAATAAAACTGAAACAAGTTTATAATGAAAGGCCTTCGGCCTTTTCCACTGGGATTTTTTAAATCAGCACACATTCCTTGCAAACATACTTGTCTTTCAGTCTTAAATGTCGTGTCACGCAATACTTGTCGTGTGCTCTTCATTCACCCAAGTGTCGTCGGGTATCCCGGCTTGTATCCTGGTACAATCTGATTGTCCTTAAATAACGTCTTCGCCACACAGCAATATCGCTCCTGGAGTGGTAAGTTTTCCTGTTGTCTCAATTTCATGTCGCGATGTTCCTACACATCCAACACTCACACCTGTAAGTTCAGAGCACAGCTGTTCGACTTCTCTCACTGACAAAGACGGATTCTTTTCTGTGAGTGCATTAAACACATGCACCACAATTCCTTTTTCGCCGCTTTGTAAAGGTTTTCCCTTGCGATGCTTAAGCGAAAAACCGGCAGTAGACTCTGCCATTATACATATAATTAGCACACGCGCAATAAACGATCAATAAAATAATTTAGCCCTCGTACTCGTTACAACACACCTTCGAATGGCAATATATGACTAATCCAGTTCAAAACAAGGTCAGTGATAAAAGTCATATAAGCAAATTTCATTACTACCGCTAAATCACGTGCTATCGTACCATGTGCTTGAGGACAAAGGAACCTCCTCTTTACTTCGTTTAAGAATTAACATGCATTTTAGATAAATCAACTCTGTTGCGTAATATATTTAATTAAAAGAGTTACAAAATATAATTTTGACAATTCTCTTCCCGCATATAAAGATATATCACCATGTTAAATAACGAACTAAATTTTACCGCAAAACAGTCTGTACCACAATAGCATCCAATGAGAGTTGATAAGGTCACGTGACCGTTTAGAGATACGGGGCAAGCTTAGGTGAAACAAGGATTAGTGGGTTAGATGACTGATGACTAACCTGACACCCACTTTTACGACAAATAAGCAAGTGCACTCGACCATAAACTACGGCACATTATTACGTCTTACGCCACGTCTAAAAATACCTCTGTAGCTTAGTTTTGAACCACAGAAGATATAAAGTTGTTTCGAAATTGGTAGTGTGTCATGTAATGACGTAATATATGGAATTGAATCATCATAATGTATATTGGTAATGATGGTAGCTATGGGAAGAGAAAAATCAATCTTCCTTGTTGAAAAAGTACACGGATAAGAGGAAAGTTTTGTAGTGATGAGTGGACATGCAGGAGAGCGATCTAACAGAAAAGATATTCTGTAATAATGCATTTTTTAAATTTTGTTATTTTATTTTTTATTTATTTTTTTATTTTTTTGTATTTATGTCCTTCAACATTTAGCCATACCAGTCGATGAATGAAATGAGTCCGGGGTCCATGAAACTTAGAGTTACCTGACATTCGTCTTTCAGGATAAGCGAAATCCTCGAAAAAAACCTCATCCAGGTAACTCACCCTGACCGAGATTCGAATTCGGGACCTGTATGTTCAGTGTTCTGAAGAAAAAGTAAATGATATTGCCGAAGAATCTTGGAGAGAAATAATCTTTCGATCAACGTACTCAGGAGTGAGTAGACGTCTTTTATTCTTTAATCCATCAATATAATACTTTAAAAATGTAAGTTATATTTCAGATTAGTAGTGGCTAAAGGATGCACACTGTATTGTTAAGTATCATTTTATTACAAATGGTGGAAAATTAATTTAGATTACATTTGGAAACATCGAAGTTGTGGAAAATAAACTTAAATTACATATTATGAGATTTAACCTAATTAAATTGTATTTCTTTCACTCGTAACCCTCCTTGAAAAGAACAGATCGTATGACTCATATTTAAGGAGATACAATAGAAGAATTAACAACTAGTTGTGGAGTAGTCGACGATATCCTGGACGGCTGATAGACGACGCTCGAAAAGCAAAGGACGTGAGATACCATTTCGTCATGCTACATATGGCTTCCCAACTTTGGAAAAAACCCTACAACGAATTAATCCTATGTCATGTATTACCGTTTGAATCTGTGTGGAAAGTAATTTTTCTCCAGGATTGATGTTCCATGCAGAGGAAAATGGACGGACATTATATCTAATAAACAGAAAGTGCAGTGTATAGGTTTACTTTTTAAAAGTTAAAGGAATGAAGTCGAGAGACATACCCTGTACCTATTTGGATATATGATACGACACTTCCATTCTGTAACAATTTAAGCTTAACGCAACCACATTCTCAAAATAATGAAGTTACTAGCAGTCCCTTAATTCGAGACGTGACTTATTGACCGTGCTCTGTCAGGAGTTTGCTTCCATTGGCCCACTTGGGGCAAATGAATCTTTAACTTCAACAAGTTTATTTACATGCAAATGGAGTGCTCCCCAACCACAATGCAGCTATACAGTCCTCGAGCAATACAGTTATTTTATATAATTACAACCGCTTCCCTGGTCCAGGGACGTATGTATCTCATTCTAAATCTCATGTTCGGGATCCATTTTTTGTTAAGCTAAGTATTTATGACTCTTTTTCGGTATGCTTTTATCTGCATTAAACAACTGAGCACAAGACAATTCAAATACCTGTTTTCGGAGTTATTCTGTATATATTTGGACTATTCATCTTGAATTTGTTAAGAAAAGCTTTGTTTTCACTATTATTTCGCGCACCGTTATTTGGAAATAAAGAGATGGGAGGCGATTTAGAAGTCAGTAAGTATAAACGAGAAAGCTTACGGATATGAGTAGATAGTGTTAGATTTGCATTCAGTGTTCACACTTGTAGGAACGAAGCACTGTGGACATTTGAACATTTCCATAGGTATTTGTGTACAGTTCCATAACATATGCACTTGAAAATTTAACATTAGAGACAGGTTATATACAGGCAATATAAAACCATTTGGAAAACAAGGGAGGAATAATTATAAATGATACAAAATCAAACACTTTTTAATCAACTTTCCCTTGGCTTTTGACAGTGCTTCTTAGTATTTTACACTGGATTTGCAATGGTTACCATTTATTGTTATTTTTCATTACATATACATGTAGATTCAATAATACTACACCTGAAGAATGGAATATATCAATAGTTACACCAATATTTAAAAATATTGACAGAGAAAAAGTGAAAACCATCGAGGCATACGTTTACTGAATACCACGTATAAAATATAATGTCGCGAACACGTTATCTACGATAGCCCGGATTGTGTACACAAAGAGCTGGCAAATAAAGATAGCGGAGATAAAAAAACTTACTGACACAGATAAGTGACGTAAATGGAAATTTCTAGTGATTCTTGATTGATAGAGTTTATTCGGTTTCTGGTTTGTTTTAAACACTCTAGAAATTATCAGTGCAAACATCAGTGGAAATTATCAGTGTCACTGAGATTGTGACACGCTGAAGGAGTCGTAAACAAGTCGTTAACAGATTTAACGCGAGCCTATGTTGTAAACAGGAGTAATCAAAAGCTGTTGTTGTGGTCATCAACCTTGGTATATTGTGTATGTGATGTAATACTGCTACTGTGAGTGTATTTCTTCGCAAATAAAGAACATTTAGAATTTCGGCAATTTGTACTTTGAATTCTAAGAACCCACAAAGTTACAAACAAAAATAACAACGGAACGACTAAACCCAATATTAGTAGTAATATTATTAGAAGATCAAAGTGTCCTCAGAGTAGGAAGGTCCTGCATAGACAATATATTTATACTACAGCAAGTGATAGAGAAACAGAGAATTCAACAGAGAAACGTATATTTCATTTATAGAGTATATTAAGGATTTTGATAAGATAAAGAGAGAAATACTATGGAAAATTATGAAAAAATAGGTATTGCACTCCACCTAATATAAACTATTAAAAATCTATATAAGAACACAAAAATACAAATACCTGGAGCACATCACAAAAGGGAAAAAAGAAATCCAGACTTAAGACAAGGATGCAGTATGTCCCCGCTACTTCTTAACATTTATATGGACGAAATTATGAGATAATGGATTGGTAGGATAGGAATATATACCACAAATCTTAACGTAAAGAACTTTGTAATATCCCTTACAATCGCTGTTGACCAGGTTACTATCTCAAAACACAGAAAATAATATTCAGAAGGCAATAAACGAGCTAAACGAAACCTGTGATTATATTGCCAAATAAAAGGAAAGCAATGGCTTTTCAAGGTAAAGAGAGAATTAGATCCGAAATTGTGATAGAACAGACAGACGAGTTCAAATACTTGGGTTATTACGATAGCTGCTCAATAAAGAATGATCATAATTTTTTACGGTCATAATTTTTCGCACTAAAATCCGATCTTATTATATCCTGTTAGCTTAATGTGAAACACACATGGCGTTGTAGTTTCATTGTTGGTACTCCTGGTTCCCACCTGTGAAAACTAGACAAATTCAGACATGTTCTGTATCACCTACCGCTGCAATGTAGTTAAATTTTATGTTAGAGGAAGATCCGGAGTTTCTTTCAAACGTAATCACTGCTGATGAAACTTGGCTACATCATTTTGATCCTGAGAGCAAACAGCAGAGCCCAGTGTGGAAATCTCCTTCATCACAAACCCCCCCAAAAGCAAAAGTGGTTGCTTCTGAAGGGAAAGTTATGGTCATCTCATTCTTTGATATTCCGGAATGGTTTATCAGCATGTTGTACCTGCACACGCACCAGTAATTGGACAGTACTACAGGAATGTCCTGAAGGCATTGTAAGTTCATATCAAGCGCAAAAGACCACATTTCCATGAAGCAGGCTGGACGCTGCACCACGATAATGCGCGGATCTCTCAAAAACAAGTTTCTCAGCATGTCTTTGAAGACTGGGAAAAGTGCATCGCATTCAGGGAGGACTATTTGGAGCAGTACCAGGCATAAATAAACAACGATTTGCTAAAATGATATTTCTGTACCTATTCTTGAACCAACTATTCTTGAAAACTACCTCCCAGGTACAGTAGCGCCTGTTGGACCAAGGTCTATAACCATAGACAAGAGTTTTTTTTTCCTTTTTTTCGAAAACAATATCTTTTAGCGACAAATGAGAAAATGTCTATCGTTTTTAATTTGCATAGAAAAATTTACTTTTATTTCAAATTGCATAAATATAATTTTAATTTAACATTCATAACTTCCTGGCATGAAGCTAGAGTCATGGAAAAAATACTCGTATTTACATATTTAACGGAAGCAGGATAAAATTTAACACTTAACAAAGCCAATACAATGACATTATGTGCACTGAAATAACAGCTAAGTGGTGCAACAATAAACTGACACCACAGCATCCGACTGGTCCGTGATACTGAGAAATGTTTGTCATATGCTAACTGGAAATGTTATTTATTTGATACCACACCGTACACAGCAAAATCTCCTATTATGCTGATTAAAGTACTGAGAAGGTACTGACCTTTATATTAGCATGAAAATATTGTCCCTCAGGGCTTAAAATGTGTACCGAAATTTCCGAAATTAAAAAAAAACGAATATATCCCAAAAATACCTCACTGAAAACCACCCAGATTCATAAGTTAAATGTGTTTCCATTGTCTGTACTGACACACTGGTCTAGCTGATTCAATTCAGTAGTATACATTGCCAGCTATTTTGTTGCAATTGTCGATTTTTTTTTTCCTAAAAGAAAAACTTTCAGTTGCTGCACAAAATTTGTTAAGTGATCACTTTTGCGATGCCAAGTGTAGCAATACCTTAAAGGTACAAAAGCAACAATATTTCTTTCTGAAAAATTGCAGATTGATAACAGATCCAATAAGAGAATTTCAATAAAAAAAACTGTGGTTCATGTTTTATCCCCAACTAACCTGCTGAGGACCAAATGCGAATTATTAGAGAGCGGTCACTTAGGAAACAGAGTAAGTGCAGTTGTAAATAATATCATGTGTTAGAAAAGCGGTTGAAGAGAATCTGAAAGTTTGCTGTCGTATGACTTGTGTAAATTAAACTACATTATACAAAAGAAACTGACGATGTAATAACCATAAAACCTATATAATTTGTTTGAACCTTCTAGTCTAGTTACTAAATCAAGCATAGGTGATTTAAATCAGTGGTATTACTTGTGATTCTGATTTGTTTGTTTATTACAAAGAACTTTGTAACATTTTTGAACAGCAAAGCCATGATGGTAAGGATAACAGATTAGATGTAGTAACAGCACTCATAGCATTGAAGGCAAAAGCTGATTATTACCGCAATTTCTGTGAGACGTCCCTTCAATGTCTTTGGTTGCCGATGTCAAACACAGACAGGGAGTGATGTTTCTCTACATATAACTTAGTTGTGACAGACTACAGAATAAGTATGAAAAGCGAAAATGTCAGAACTTGTTTTATGCTGCAATTTGGCGATGTCTGTTTTATGATATTTCATATTATTCAGGTTACCTATCTGCTGATTTCAAATAAAATATTTTAATTTGGAAAAAAGGCGTTTTAACAGTTGTGCTACTCTGGTTACCTGTTACTTTTCATTTGAGCCATGTCATAAATCTTTAATTCTTCCCCAAACATTTGCGCGACATTGGTGCGAATAATGGTAAAAAACCACAAAACACATTCAATTAAAATTATTAATGTGAATTTTATAAATAATTTTCACCACAAAATCTTGCCTCTGGCTATAACCATAGCGTTGTGACTCACCTCTCACCACCGCAGAAGTCTGAGTGGATGGAGGGTATGATGTCATCGTCAAGGTTCCTCCCAGCCTGTAATGCGGTCTTGGCAAGATGGACAGTTACTTCTCGTTGGCAATTCAGGGACCTAATGAATCGGAATACACCCCTGCTTTACAAAAACGTATTCGTATATCTAAAATGCGTTAATCGAGATAGGAATTTATAGAAATGGTTTGTTACATATACCCTGGTAAATACAATAGGCCCAGAAGAAAACAAAGTTTAAATATTAGTCAAATCTTTTAAAAGGTGGTCGCTCTTAACCTTTGAAATTCCGTTCTCTGCATACGGCCAGGACATATAGAAGGAATGACGGATTCCTGTTTGGAAAAAGATTAAGCATTTGAATATTTAAACCAATAACAAGGAATATCTTGAAAGCAGTCATGCCATCAGCAACAAGAATATTAATAAAGAGATTTGTACGTATGTTTGAAGAGGTAATAAGACACTATCTACATCTACTGCTATGAAAAGGCATTCAAAATGAATGTGACCAAAGTGGTTATTCTCATCAAATTGAAAGTCATACATTTCATTTCGGAAAATAGATAAAACCTATGATACCTTAACCAAACATTTTCAGAGGAATTTTGAGAAAATCAAAGAATTAAACTTTTTTCATGAAAAGGATAGCTTCATCAGGGAAGTTCTAGAAATAATTCTTTTCCATCTTTACAAGATGAAATTAAAATATTACACCTTCCGTATGTTATACTTTCATGTTTAAGTTATGTTTTTGTCAGAGTTATAAACATCAACACACACATACACACCCGAGGACTTTTTTCTAAAAATGCAGTATTTAAATCTGAAAAACTGAAAAGACGACGAAAAAATTTTAGGTGAAAGGCAATAAATAACCTTCCTGGATCTTGTAGTAAAATTAAAAGTAATATATTTAAAAACTTCTATCAGAATTAAAGCATAGGAGATTCAATGAGCAACGGTGGTCTCATGTGAAGGTGAAGGTGATGATGAATATAAAGGAGGTGATGATAAAAAATATTTCTATAGCCTGATTATTAGCTTACATACTTAGTGTTTAATAACACTGTGCGCTTAGGTAATACAATTAGCTGGTTTTTTCTGGAATAACACAGTGAGCAAGCTTTGTTTTGAGTAAAAAGTACATTTAAAATTTTCAAGACTGTTTCTAGCCTTTCCTACTTCGTGTTCTTTTAAAGCAAATTGTTGGAACCTCTTTGATGTCCTTTTTATAGGATGTTTAATATTTGTTCATGGCTAATTTAGTTTATCTAAATCATTGTTTTATATGTTGTACCTTATGCAAACACTTCGACCTTTCAAATAAGTTTCTCTAATTTTCTCGGGATCAGCCCATACCGAAGTCGAGATAACATACACATTCCAAAAAAATTGTTTAAAACCATCAATTTTCCAGTACTAAGTAAATAAGAAAATACAATACGTTTAAGTTTTAATAGTACGTATAATATTCATTGTGTTAATTTTAAAGACCAATTAGTGCTGAATATTTACTCCACAAACGAGATAATACTTTGATAATTTAGTTTTTCAGATTTTAAAACGTTAGAGAAGAATTCCAAGAGATATTGCATATTGTGGAATCTATTTTTACTTCAGTAGTAAAATTAGTAGTGTATTAAATAAATTAAGAAAGTGAGAAAATAATCATATCTAAAGCAATAGTTAGGAATAGTGTGAAACTGGGGAATTGAATTCTATAGAGTTTCGCCGTTAGGTTCAAAGTACCCGTGACTACAATTTGCATATTTTATTATTCTGGACATATTTAAAAAGGTGTATAACACATTATGCTATACTAGTTTTTATGAAGCAGAAGTAGTGGAGCATACATTCATCTATACTCTGCCATGTATTTTCATTGTAAAACGTGAATATGCTTTATTTTCCATTACACCTCAAATGACTAACGTGTCGGAAAATTAACCGCTTGTGTGGATTTAGCTTAAGCTTCTGCACGTGTGTGAAGTCTATTCAAACAAAATGTATTTGCTCGTTTATATAGAGAAGTATTTGACAGCCGAGTTATGTTTGTTTAACCTTGCTCGAGTTTTCAACCAAGATGGTTTGTTAAAGTGCCACGTATCATATGGGAACTAGACTTCTTTTGATAAGGTATCAAATTTCTCTTTTGTTTGCGTTTACCAAACACGCCAAGCCAACCTCTCAGATCCTCTCGCTTTTCTTTTCCCTTCTCCACACCATCAACTGAAAGGAAATGTTTCTTCTCTCGGCTTTGTAAACACTTGGAGCGCACTGAATGTTATTTGGATTTGTGTCTACTTCCATTTTTCCTCAATATGTGATAGAAAGTGGTTACATATGTGGCAAAATTGCTTATTTTCCAAATGGAGTTCGTTTTTAATATTAAAATATGAGTCTGATAATCAAAATAAGGGATAGCGCCTCTGAAAACAAGAGATAACACCTCTAGCAGAAGTATGAAGTAAACGATTTTGTACCATGAAAACTACAAGAGCCATAAGGAGGAGGGGTAGAGGAGGGTAGGGGAAGTCAGAAGAGGGGGAGGTGGATGAGGAGGGGAGGAGGATTTGTAGGAGGAGGAGGGGGAGAGCCCAACAATTATGACATTGAGAGGGTAGAGCCAGACTGAAAAATTCAATGCCATAACTGGGATTTGAACAACGGCTAGTCTGAAAGAACAATTAATTTCCATTAATTGTACCTAATGCTGGTCCGAACTATAAAGCCCGAGCCTTAAAGTACTAACAGCATAGTATGTCGCCGTTGAGGTAGTTGTCTCATGTATTTATGAGAACTCCTAGTGGTTTACCGGGAGAAACACGAGTCAGATGGAGAATTTAATGCCATGTTGGCACGTTGGCCATAGAAGCTCAATGGTTTAGAGCGGCTGGACGGAAACCAGAAGATCCGTGGTTCAAATATCGGCTATGGCATTGAAGTTTTCAGTCTGGCTCGACCCTTTCATAGTGCGTCCTACACACAGCTAGCGTAAAATAACAATTGATTACCATTTATTACATTGCTTATTCACATAAACAACGCAATTATATTTGTAATGAATTAAATAAATAGAATGAATGAGAGGCGTGTAATTCCCTCGAGGGCAAAGGACTCTTGCTGTGCAGGGAGTAGGAATTTGGAAACACATTATTCCTAAGAGCCTTCTGCAGTTGCGGCGCTCCAGTAACGGCGTATTTTCGTGCCGTCAGCACTGCCACTGTTTATTTCTCACACTTATCTAAATAAACTCTACTAGAAAAGTAAAACGAACTGCCAAAACTGATAAACACAGAAGCTTAAATGGGAGATAAAGACGATGATTATTATCAAAACTGATCTTCACCTAATATTTTAAACATCATATATTTGAACAGATATTCCAAGAGTATTTTGTTTGTTTTCCACTTCTAACTGCAAATAGTATATACATACCTTAAATCATATACCAAACATATTTTTGAAACAACTCTATGCTTATGCGAGTTTGTTATTAGTTATTCTACCAAAAGATACATAAATTTTAATAACGCTAAAACCATAGCTCAAAATGCAACACTATTTTAAAAAGTAACAATAGCAGTTTGGAAATTTAGAATTAGTGTGAAACATACGATGGCATACCCCTAGTAGTCTAAACTAAAAAGCCAAAGACTTAAAACTACTTACAGCACTGTAAGTCGTCATTGAGGTAGTTGCCAAAATTGTATATGAGAACTTATAATGGTTTACCGGAAAAAGAAATGCGAATCAGTTGGAGAATTAAGCATCCTACCGGTAGGTTGTGTTGGTAGCACAGTGCTTAGAAAACCGACGGAGAGCGGGTGATACGTGATTCAGATCCCGGGACTCAAGTACTTACGATAGTAAGTCGCCACAAACGGTGTATCTCGAATGCGAGAGCCCCTAGTGGTTTACCGGGGTAATATATGAGTCAAATGGAGAATTTAATGTCAGGACGGCACGTTGGCCATGGTAGCTCAAGGGCTAGAGCGACTGGACGGAAACCAGGAGATCTGTGATTCAAATCCCGGCCATGGCATTGAATTTTTCATGTTGACTCTATCAACCTTAGCCTATATATGGCTAGTGTGGAGAAATGATTAATTTCCATCAATTAACTAAAAAAACTTTATTTTTATGTTTTATTTATTGATACATTTATTTTTTAAGTAACCAGTTTTTAAACTTTCAGTGTTTTTGTGCAATTATAAGTGCTTATATCAATGATTGTTTAATTATTTTGAAACAAGATTTACAATCATGGTTTTAAGCATTAAACAACTTCGAAGGTAAATGGGAAAGTTTTAAATTAATTATGACAAATGGTAGCTCTGTATGTAGTTATACCTCTCATCAGATACACAACAGTTAAACAATAAATGTGATTAATGCAATATCTGCAGCACAATATATTCAAAACATGAGGTCAGTATTACAACTCATAGCTCTCGCTACAAACTCGAGCAAACGGTAACACCACCCATTCATTCTTTTCTCAAAAGGATTACGTAGGCGGCCTCTGAGACTCCACACCCACCATCTACCAAACCTCCCAAAACTGGCTTTCATACCCAACACAAATTTTAATTTGCGAAATTGAAATACTAATTTATTTGCTGAAATTAAGCTTATTAAGAATTCCTCAGTGAGAGCGGCATTAAAATACACTTCCCTTCCTGTTCCAGAGGGTAAAATCAGGTAATGTCGTGTCCTGTAATCCTGTCATCCTTCACTCGGGAGGCAGGAAGTCGCCTCCAGGGCTTTTGCCCACGCAGCAAGAGCACTAACGCAATTAACCAATTTCGGGGAACATAGAAACTGCTTAGAATTACCCCAGGCCCAAGATTACAACGTACAGTTTTCTGTCAACCGGAAAAAAGGTAAAACGACAACGCTCAAAACTTGAAGTTTCATACTCACACCAAAGAGAAAATGTCTACAGCGTCATCCTGATGCACTGTAAATATATAAGGTGCCGCAATATCAATAATAAGGTAACTGTACCCCATATGGCCTACCTAAGGATAATTATGTTTTACATTTTTGAGAGTGGCAATAAATTATGGCGTTTGGTTACAATATGAAGTTCATCAAACTGGGCATATAATATTATGATTTGGAGCAACTAAAATGACTACACAAGCCACAACAACAAATATACAAAACAGTTTAATTTTGGGCCTATTGAGTGCACTATATTCCCAATATGGCCTATTTAACTTATTTTAGTAGCACATTTAAAACAATGGAAACTAATAAATCTAATGAAATGTGATTAAGGGTATGCATTATGTTTATTATCACCAGATAATGTTGTTGCGTGTATAGGCTGAGCAAGATTTGGAAATTTATGTAATCATTATTCTGTAACGTGTATTTTCGATGCCTTGAGTCTGGGCACAGCTGTGTATCAAAGTTGCATGATTAAGTTTAAATTCTGCTGACTGGCAAAACATGTACTTTGGACTGTTGAATCATACATCCTGCTGGCTTAGGGAAATAATTCACAGGTGGCCTGTAACAGGTCTCAACTTGTTCTCCATGTTTTAAACAATGAATCATACATCCTGCTGACCAAGGGAAATAATGCTTAGTTGGTCAGTAACAGGTTTAAGCATGTTCTCAATGATGTAAAAATGATTGCATAATATGGTGCAAATTAACAGTTAGCGTGGGAATCGCTGGGTTGACCTTTTGGTAGGACCCCTATTTAAGCTTGGTTGAGTTAGCTCTCGGGTGACAGACTTGACAGAGATTTCAGAGGGGACTTGCTACTGGTCTCTGTAAGAATCAACAAGAGTTTATTTCAAAGTGCTACAAAGTAAGATAGCCAGCAGGGCGTTCCGGATCGTACACCTTTTGACAGTCACAAGGTTCAAGCCATACAAACAACACAACGCCAAAGGTAAATTTGCATTATGTTATTATGTATTTATAGGTTACCAAAGCGCCCCTGATCTCATCCAGATCCAGGGAGTGCCCTGTAGAAGCACTAGGCATGTTTGAAATATAGTTATTCAGTTCAGTTTGACTTAGATGTTTCTTTCGATCTACCCTTTCAGTAGCTACACCCCCAGTTGCAGATTAGGTTTGTAAGTCTTTCACCCCCCCCCTTGCAATCCTGGTCCACAACAATATAGACTGAACTTTCAGCTCCGGCGATGGGCTGGATCACCCATCCTGGAATCTCTGATCGAGATACTCCTGAATCTCAACCCGTTGCCTTCGCGCCTAGGGGTTGCATGGTTCAGAAGGACCTGTGTTCCATTTAGGAATTACAGGAATTCATTCATTCAATATAAACTTACATTATGTAATAAAGGTGATTTAAGCAATTTGAGACAGATGTGAGAAGTTTAAACATCTCAAACGATTAAGCTATGACCAAATTGTTTCACAGAATATGTAATGGTTTCCGGAGGGCTTTTATTGTTTATATAATTGTTTATTAACCTGAACAGAAAGCTGTTTACATTTTGTTACAATTCTCCTCACAGCTTGGGCATATAAAATGGTGCTTGTCTTCTTCAGTTCAACACATTCCTCATAAATATAATGATTGCACTATATATATTTTCAGGTATGGGTTCCTCGGACCAAAAGAAGCAAAAAGATTTCGCGTTATTCCTGTCACAGTAAAAACGTGAGTTTAACGGCCTTCGGGGTCCAAACTCAAAACTTCATTTCTCTACGCGTTCATAGAAGGCGTTGACCTATTTTACTACATACAGTAGATGGCGAAGTGTTGCCATGGAGACTTGTTTACGTTTCCCATTTGTTACCATTCTGTCTTCAACGTTTCAATTGTGTACATACAATGTTTCGTTACACTAGGGCCGGATGTTCATTTGGTTAAGAGGCAGACAAGACTTTTGTGTATGGTCGCGCGAATGGTAATGGCTGTGAGGCTGCACGGCTCTATCAGATGGAGTTTCCAGATCGAAGACATCTGAGTCATCCAACATTTGTTGCTGTTTATTGTCGCCTTGCTGAGACAGGAACCATTGCACCACAGACTTCTGATGGAAGAAGACCAAGAGCTGCTATACCGGATGCACAAACACTTCATCGAAGGGTCATGGAAGCCTGCGAAGCCATTGGCCCCCATCTCGGAATTTTTTAAAGGGTGTGACATTCCATAATTCGACGAGTAAGCCATGTATAGAAACAAGAGGAGGACATTTCGAACATTTATGAGTTTTGTGCGTTATAAGTGTACCACTGTGTTTAACACCTCCTAACGAGAAAACCAAGGTTTATGGGACATATGTTCATGAACTTTTTTCCTTCTTTTGGTGTGAGGAAAACATACGCGAAGTTTGTAAAAGTATATTGAAACAACCTATATATATATATATTTAGAAACTGGTATGCACATATAAGCTTTGATCGATGGACACACACACACACACACACACACACACACACACACACATACACACACACAAACACACACTTGGGATAGTGAAAAAAATGTTTATAGTGAAACTACTTTACTTCCTGCCCACCACAAGAAGGAATCGAGGCTTGAAGAGGGAGAGGGATTTCAACTGTTTATCTGCTCTGGTAGTTCACCTGTTTATTACGAAATGAGTGTATGAGAGTGCAATGAGTCACCCATGTTGAAAAATGTAATACTCCATGGCTGCCTGGGTTTGATCCCAGGCGATCACATGTGAGATTTGTGGTGCAGAATACGGCGCTGGGACAGATTTTCTCCGGGATCTTCGGTTTCCCTCACCATCTCATTCAATCTGTACTCCATCTTAAACTTAAGTACCCCCAGTCTCACTGCGATGCCGCATGTGGTAAAAGTGGGTATTTAACACTACACATTTCATCAGATCAAATGTTCGTTTCAGTAATGCAGTGATAGGTAATACGCATAACTGAATAATGTGACAACACTAGTTCTAGCATCCTTATCATATGTGGAAGGTGAGCATAAACATCACTTTTCTCTGCCTTGCCTTCTTGTGGTGAGTGGCTAGCATTTAAGTGTTAGGCTTTCATTAACTTCTCTGCTCGCTTTTCTACAGAAAATTACAAAAGCGTGGGCTTCTACCTCTAGTTAGGGAGATAAAGTTACACATTAACAAATGTCTTTGTAGGCAGTAGACTAAACCAGTTATATTTTAAAGCCGAGAGACTGTGTGCCTTTGACATTCTGAGCTCTGTGCAACTGGCAAACCTACACCAAAAATTACATCGGAAACTATTAGCATCATAAAAACATTTATTGGTACGATTTAACGTGAGATACATTTGATGTGCATTAAGAGTTCGCCTTTACCCAACATTTTATCAATTGTACATCTTTATTCATATTAAGGAGGACCTTGCAGGTCATTTTACGAAACAAAATTAAGTATGTGTCTCTCATAAAATATTTCAACTATATAATATTTGTAAGACTTGATGCATTCACGGCGAGCATTACCAATCAAGGCTTTGCGGGTGATCAGCCGTGTCAAATTAATAAACGTGAGCTTTCGGCCATTGCAAATTCCATGGCCTATTTCAGATACTGAATCTGAAGAAGGCCATGGAGTTCGCAATGGTCGAAATCTCGACGTTTATTAATTTGACACGGCGGATCACTCGCGAAGCCTTGATTAGTATATAATGTTAAATCACAAACATTACAGTCATTCTACGTAAAATAAAAATATAATACTAATACCTTAGAGAGAGGGTAGTTCTGGTTTAAGAGACCTTCTTATAAATCTTGTACTCGTATTTTTGGAAGAGAGTGAACTTAAATAATTCTTATGTTTACTGAAAACATAATTTTTCAGATATGCTCCTCACACAGAGATACATACACAGGCTCCTACATGATATTTTTCTAGAAGACTTTCTTTTGGAAAGGGGAATTCCAAGGAAATTTAGACATCTGTTTCGGTGACCCATACTACTTTTCTTTACGCATTATAGTTTGGAGGCAGAGAAAATAATAATCAGTGCGGACAAGTTGCACCAATATAAATAAATGTAGAAAGATTACTGTGGGTCCGTTCAGTGAAAAGTTATGCTGTTTGTAGCACTGCACCCCACGGATATGATTCCTCTTGGAATGACATTGACATATTTCCGAAAGTGGCTTCACAAAGATAAAGTGGCTGTACTTTCTTCCTTTCAATAGTTTTTAAACACCTCTATGGTAAAAAAAGAACTAAGCGCGGGGATACATTTAATGACACATTAAACGAAACGCAATTAGGAAAATAACATGTATGATTTAAACAATTAGGTGCTTCAACATTTGCTATCTATGCGGAATGACAAGTTTTGGCATGACTGGATCCCACAATCTCACGTTTTAGATGGCATATGAAACGACCTCGGCCAGTGTGTTGGTATAATACCTGGTTAAAAATCATGAGCAGACATTAGATAAACCAGATTTTAACGAAATGACCTATATCATTCTAATGACATCGTTAATACAGTAAACTAATTCAATATTTACATGTTCGTGCTTAACACCTGTTAAGGCTTCATAGAATAATTCCTGGAAGAAAATGTTTGTGACTACAGATTATGTTGAGTCCAGAGAAAAAATAAATGTTTATATGGAATTCTTATCAACAAGTAAGGAATTTTTCATTGTGCTTTAAATATTAGTGTGAAATTTCAGGAAGTAACTGTCAAGACAGTTATTTTTGTGACGGGCAGAGACGAATAAAACATCAATATAACTCAATGCGCAATAGTATTGTGAAGAAAGCTAGAAATGAAGGAATAAATTTTCTTATTATTTATAAGTGAAGAAAATGCATTTTCATGACATTAGGAGCAAATTTATAATACGTTAGATAAAATAAACATGAAAAATTCAATGCCATTGCCGGAATTTGAGCCACGAATCTCCTGGTTTCCATCCAGACGCTCTAACCCATTGAGCTACCATGGCCAACGTGCGTATATTTCCCCGGTAATGCCTCTCTCTAATGCCTCTCGCATCCGAGATACACCCATTGTGGCAACTTACTATTGTAAGTACTTAAATCCCAGGCTTCGTCATTTAACTTATTATTTTAGTTATTTGATGGAAATAAAACATTTCTCCACACTTGCCGTATATAGGCTAAGGTCTCTGAAGAGTCAACATGAAGAATTCAATGGCATTGCCGGTATTCGAACCAACTAAAATAATAAGAGTTAAATGATGAAGCCTGGGATTTCAGTACTTACAATAGTAAGTCGCCACAAACGGTGTATCTTGGTTGCGGGTGCCCCTAGTGGTCTACCGGGGAAATATACGAGTCAAATGGAGAATTTAATGTCAGGAAGGCACGTTGGCGATGGTAGCTCAATGGGTTAGAGCGACTGGACGGAAACCAGGGGATCCATGGTTCAGATGCCGGCCATGGCATTGAATTTTTCATCTTGACTCTGTCAAAGACCTTACGACTAGTGTGAGGAAATGATTAATTTCCATCAATTAACTAAAATATGATATTATATGTTGTTAGAAATGCTATAAATCGCTCTCCAATTTAGCCAAAAGAAAAAAAAAAGACCTACTTAAGTTCCATTTATCTCAAAGGTGATTAAAGAGTGTTTATGTGTTGATCAATAGTAACTCCGCAAGGGCTAATGCAGCATCGATGTAAACCTTTTACGCGGCTCTAAAGCTATACTTTCATTGCTATAGTAAGTGGCTTTATCTAGTTATCTTCCCTTTTAGTCATCTTTCCTTTTAGTTTTCTGCTATATTAACTATTCACTTTTGAATTTTAGAAGTAAAGAGACCACAACAGTTTGAGACGAACTACATATATTTTATATTTTTACGGTAAACATCAATGTCATTCTCCCAAAGGGAACGATTTTCCGCAGATAATAAGTTACATTAAATTCAAATACCGTGTCTACTTGTTCATTTTTTTGCTTATTTGCTTATTTATGATACTGTAATCATTGGCTCATAGCATTTACCTATACTTTAGATCCACAACAGGAACATTCTTGGACTAAATATTTCAGAGTTCTTATAATTTTATTTATTCATATTACACCACTTACACGAAGGCAAGAGCTCACGATCACTATTTCTATTAATGTTTCAGAAGGAATTTCTATATATTTAAGAAGGAACAAAGTTCTCGCCCCCAGCTACCGATAATGTTTGCTCAATAAATATAATTATTAATTTTATCCTGGCAGCCAAGAAACGGTGCTAAGTGAGCCTTGAATATCTTTGAAACAAACATCGCTTCAGGCTTGAGAAATGTAATATCACCCAGTAGATATTGCAAATAAAGGTATAGATATCTTTAGGTTTATCCTGTTTGATGAGCGAACGCAAATCCCACCAATTTCCTTGCCCCCAATCTCTTGTTATTTCATTGATATCCAGGATTGAGGCAGTGTTAATCGGGACTGGATTATGGTGTCAGAAGTGGCCTCGAGACACTTGGGGAGGGATTGGCCCATAGAGATCCTTCTCTAGTGGAGACCATTAGGCCCCTAGGGAGCGATTATGTTTGATTTTGGGACACCTCAGGGATACAGTTGCCTCCTTTGCTTCCCTCCTTCTCCTCCTCCTGGAAGATTTCAGAAGCAGAAACAATGAATGCGTGTCAATCTTGTAAGATTGATTAGTGACTCAAGTTGTGTGTCACTCTTGTATGATTATTCTTTTGCGTTTGAGTATTGTTGCATACATGCAACCAGATGCATCAATATAGAGTGAGATGATGGCCGGATACACAAATTTATAGACAGATGAGCAATAATTCCATTGCTCCCAAATTCACGATCGTAGAGTGACTATAGCTGACCAAAACTAAAACATTCTTTCATAGTATTTGTATGTGAACGAAATGGTTGTCCAAAGAATTCATACCGCAGTCAAACTTAACCGTAGTAAGTCCTTACTACCATGTGTTCTGAAATATAGTTATGCACGGTACTTTAAAACTAATTTCTGCCCTTCACTTTCTAAATACACATATAGAACATGGCTTGAGTTAACAAGTATCAAAAGTGTTACATATATTGAGTTATATATTACGTCTACGAAATTGAAACCTTCACTCATTACACTCCATCGACGGTGGTGAAGTCTGAAGCTCTCTGTTCAAGTTGTACACCATCTTGTTTGCACAGACTTATTATTGATCTGCACTCAAATCTGAGAGCTGTTTCTGAATTCCCACATGCATTTCTTACACGGAATGTATTCTTTTATCTGAGTCTTTCAACGATGTTCAACGAGACACAAACCGTCCCGTCAGTTTTGTTTGTGTGAGTTGCAAAGTTCAGATAATCCTTTCAAGAATAAATATTTCCTGTATAAAGCAGAGAGATTCACAGCAAGTGGAGAATTTGTAGATAACGGAGGCATGGAGAAACAGTAATTCAGGTAATTGACAAATGTCTGAATTTAGAGTCAGCAAAGTCTTAAATTACAATACATTCACTTTTATAATGCCTGCACATGCATGATGAAAATTTAAATGGTTTCAGGCTCTACAAATTAAAATTTGTCGACAATTTCTTGGCCTATTTAAGTAAATTTTCATCTATAGATCATAGGGGCAGGTGTTTTCTGACCTCAATGAACAGTTAATCAGTTTTTTTCTAGCCTTCTTACTGTATACTATATTAGATGTTTTCTAAACATTAAAAATATTGAGACGCTTTAAGTTTCTATCTCTTACGGTTTTCCAGTAGGAATTTCACTATGAACTAATAAAGACTATGTGTAAAAGAATACGTGACTTTTATTAATAATGCAAGTATCTTACTCATTTGATGACTAAATTAATATTTTTCAGCCACTTCTGAGGAATAACAATTGCAGAAATGTGTTCCATTTAATGGGTTAATTGCCATGCTGGAATTTGTCATTGATTTTGTAATGACATTGGAAAATGATTAACATAATGCCAGTGGTGACACTTATCGTTTTAGACCTGCGAAGGTTGTAAATAAAGTAACGGCTACATACTCCAACCACTCGCAGGAAAGCCGATATGTGCCAGTAGGTTATGGGAGTGATCAGGTGACTATTATCGATATGTAGTATGCATTTGATGGGCATCCGGTTGGAAATACGTTGTTGCTGTGCAGCATTGAACTGAAAATGTCGATTTCACCGTTCTAGATCACGTTAACAAAATGCAATCAATGTTCGAGGGTTAAAATCGATGCACCAAGATGCACCAAAATGTATGCAAGATAACGGAAGCCAGTGGCGAGAATGCTTTACCATACCGGGTGGTTGCACAATAGGTGAAGGCGGTGAAGGTGCGGGTCGGAATGAGTCTGCGGATTTGCACCGCACAGATCAGCCGTCCATTCCTGAAGATCAGATTGACATCGTGATTGATCTCGTTTCCGTAGACCGTCGATGGATATCCGGGAATTATCTGTAGAGGGTTTGGTCTCAGTCATCAAACGGTGTGGCACATATTGACGAAATGTCTTAACACGAGGAAAGTTGCTCGAAAGGATAGCGTCACCCAGTTTCACCACGTTCACAGAAAGTTCGGCAGGAACCCTGGCGGGTGAAGCTTATGCTCCTTGTGGTATAGGACTACGAGGGTGTTATTTTTACGCATGCTCTTCCTGAGGTTCAAACCGTCAACAGTGACTACTATTGCCGATTTCTGGAGCGACATCTGCGTCCGGCTTTGCGGCTTAAATGTCCACGTTTATTGCGAGACTGTCACCCTATGGTGTTGCATGGAAACAATGTTAGCCATTATTGCAATGTTGGAATACTCTCCGCCCTTACCCGTACATAGTCCTTGTGACTTTGAACAGTATCTGAGCTTGAGGGAACCCCTCCGAAGCCGCCGATTTCCTAATGTGACATCTGTACTTCGAGCATCTGTAGGGCGTCCGTCGCTGTCAACATGAGAGATAGCCCTGCCTACATACCCCAACGGCTTCCCTACATTTGGTAAGAGGACATGGAATTTGCAGGTGACTATAACGAAGGAATGTAATGTAATTCTAGTGATTTATTTCCTAACTGACCTGGAAGACAATTGTGCTGTGAAATAGTTTTAAGTCATTTCGAAGTGTCCATATATTGAGTGGCTATTACTTGAGATTATGCATAAAAGTTACATTAATGAGCTTCATAAGATATGTACCGGATACTTATAACAGCAGTTTATTACGTTTTAATTAGAACATACCGAAACAGTTATTTATTAAATTTGGCTGTCATATCTTAAGGATCACGATGTAACAGGCATTTTCAATGCTCTCAAATACCTGAAGTATCACAATTGTGACAATTTGTTTGAGAATTTCACATCTAAGCCTACATTATATATATTTAATTCATAAAACGCTTAACACTGATAAACCATATCTCTAAAAATTGCAATAAATAGAAACAAATTAAATATATAATAAAAGCTCTAAATTCCTTTTCCCCATCTGTTCAAAGTGTTTTTCTACTACACAAAAATGCTCATAATGAATACCAGTTAACTCAATGACAAATTATCATTATCCTAATAATTATTATAATTTAATACTATATTTGTGTTTACAGCCATTTAATCATATATTCTTTAAAGTGTTGCCTCACTACCCTATACTTCTGTTTTTTGAGTAACTGTAGTGTGGGGTTTTAATTGTCACTTCATTACAACCTTTTAAGTTTAACGTCCATTAACCTGATATGTCACATCGAGTCATCAATGAAAGAAATGGGTGGAATGTTGCCCAAATGAGCCCGCGTTCCGTTAAATTTAAAGTTTTCCGGCATCTCATTCTTTCAGCAGTTCCATTATATTCGGGTGTATGAAGTATGGTAGCGGCTATTGCTATTCCTTTATTTCTGCACCAATTCCTAATATTATTACTTCCATATTCTTCTCCATCCTCACAGCGCATTTCAGAAACATTTAAGTTGAAACGGGCTTCTACTTCATGTACATATCTTTTAAGAAAATCTACAGCGTCATCTTTGCTTTCCAAAAATTATACCATTTTAAAATGTGTGTAATGGACAAATGTAATGAATTAATTTTGGCCATCATCAGTGAAACGGCTAATCTTGCCATATATATCAATATGTAGCAAGTGTGATGCTCTTGTTGCCTTACCATCTTGGCTGGATAGTATATTTTAAATCAGGTACATATGTGACGTTTGTCAATATTACACTATGTGTCTTCACTTCTCCCTCCATTTCCCTTAATATTCACCATCGTTCTCAAAGTTGATTTTGATATTTCTTGTATTTCTTAAACTTGAAAGTTGTTTCACATTGTAATGTTGCCATTACAGCCACTATCCACAACGAAGACCATATCACTTTTCTCACTATTTAAGTACTTCTTCAATACTTCTTTCTTTAGTTGGCAGAAAAGCATCGTTTCATTCTGCCTATTATTATTATTATTATTATTATTATTATTATTATTATTATTATTATTATTATTATTATTATTATTATTATTATTATTATTATTATTATTATTATTATTATTATTATTATTATTATTATTATTATTATTATTGTTATTGTTATTGTTATTGTTATTGTTATTGTTATTATCATCATCATTATTATCATTATCGCTGTTATTCTTCTTCTCATAGCAGCACTTTTCTACTGGATGATTTGATCTCCTCCAAAGCTGGATATGCCTTTTCATTCCTGTCAACACAATTTCTTTTCCACGACTAACAATTTTATGCCACATGGTTAAATTTCTTGCATATTTTACATTGCTTCTGCTGGAAAGGTAGAGTCAGACTGAAAAATTCAATGCCATAGCCGGGATTTGAACCATGGACCTTCTGTTCTCCGTCCAGTTGCGCTAACCATTGAGCTACTATGGCCAACGTGCCGTTATGACATTAAATTGTCCAACTGACGTGTTTTTCCCAGTAAACCAATTAAGAGTTCTCATAAACACATGAGACAAATGCCTTAATGGCGGCTTACTATGCTGTAAATTCTTTAAGGCTGGCTCGTTAGCGTGGTGGTAGCGTGTCTGCCTCACGTTCAAGAGGTCCCGAGTTCGAATCTCGGTCAGGGTGAGTTACATGGATACGATTTTTCCGGGGTTTCCCTTATCCTGAAAGATAAATGTCAGGTATCTCTAATTTCTATGGACCGTGGGCTCATTTGAATATTATTTCATCCATCCTATTCATCGTCCGATATGACTTAACGTTGGAGGACATAAAATTACAGAATAATGTAATTTAAGGCCGGGGCTTTATAGATAGCCAATATCAGGTCAATTAATGGAAATTATTTTTTCTTTCACAGTGGCCATGTGTAGGCTAAAGTACGGAAAGGTAGAGTCAGACTGAAAACTTCAATGCCATAACCGGGATTTGAACCATTGAGGTAGTTGTCTCATGTGTTTAAGAGAACTCCTAAGTGATTTACCGGTAAAAATACATATAAGTTAGAGAATTTAATGTCATATCGGCACGTTGATCATAGTACCTCAATTGTGGCGGCTGGACGGAGATCAGAAAATCCGTGGTTCAAATCCCGGCTATGGCATTGAATCTTTCAGTCTGACTCTACCTTTCCATACATTATCCTACACACGGCCAGTGGGAAAGAACAATTAATTTCCATTAATTGACCTAATAGTGTTTAACTATAAAGCCCAGGCCTTAAAGTACTTACAAGTTGTAAGTCACCATTAAGGTAGTTGTCTCATGTGTTTATGACAACTCCTAGTGGTTTACCGGAAAAAATACGAGTCAGTTGGAGAATTTAAAGTGATATCGGTACGTTGGCCATAGTAGCTCAATGGTTAGAGCGGCTAGACGGAGACCAGTAGATCCGTGGCTCAAATCCCGGCTATGGCATTGAATTTTTCAATCTGACTCTACCTTTCCGTACTTTAGCCTACACACGCCAGTGTGAAAGAACAATTAATTTCCATTGCTTCTCCTGTATTTCAGGGAATTACGTTTGCATCCAAAACATTCCATTGGTTTTTACCTTTTATTGTCGTGTCATCCACAGTTGTGTGTTGATTTCTCAATCAACATAAGGAATTGCAAAGGCTAAACTAGCAAACGTTGGAAGCTCCATTTTATAACTAAAACCTTAACCCCTTTCACACCACTGGTTAACACCGGTATCCCAAGGGTCGTGAAATGTTCTATCACACGATTTTAGTTTACTTTAAGTAGTGTAGATACCAAGGTATTGCAGTAATGAGTGACTCTGATATTGGACAAAAATGAAGTCATATACATCCTTAATCAATGATTGTGTCTGCAGTCACAGATGTGATGTATCAGTAATCGAAGGGTTGCTCTATACAAAAGTAGAAAACGTAGGTAACTCAAGAGTTCTAAATTTGCCTTGCTGGATAATAAACCAGTAAATAATTCATGCCATAACTTCTACATAATAATAACTTTACTAAACGAAATAGTTAGACCAAAACTAAGACTGTTCTAGGTAAAACATCAACTCAAAGAAATTAAGTGTCAGATTTATTAACTGTGATATAATTATGGCCTACAAGCCGTAGAATCTCTATTTATTTCTTCAAGAGAAATTTAATTCGCACTTTAAGGATGGGAATGAAAATCATTTTGTCCTCACATTTCCTAGGAGGATGACGGTGGATCCGCTTTCCTTTTCTCAAACGTCCCTTCGTGAGGAACCTTAGCTGCCAGGACGTCACTCGACGAACAGAGGCAGACATTCATACCAACTGTACACAGTAGTCATGTGAAGCTACTTCCTGTTTATAAAAACGTCAGCGCTATAAAATAAATAAATAAGACCATATTAGGGTAGAGCGCTCATGGAGGCCTTGCCTTGAGAGGATGAACGAGGGCACACGTGATGTTTGCAGACGCTTTTCCGCTGGATGGGAGTGCAAACACGGTAAGGGTGCAGGCAGCAAACGTGTAAATAGCCAGAACCCCTGAGGGAAGGCTAGATATATCACGACCACTGGGCCGTGGCAAAGCTTTTAAAAGCCAACATACAGAGGGCTTCAGATGCATCCTAGGTGTGTTTGCCTCTCGCGCTGACACAAAGCTCTTAGACCTGCTTGCGGAAGCCATCGATAGCAACGATTCAATATAGTGGCTCTGGAACAGTCCCCTGCGTGACATGTTTAAACTTCGAGATTTTTATGCGCAATTTTTAAGCAAGACCTTTATAAGTATTTTAAATATTGTTATGTGGGCATAATCCCCAATAATGTCCGATTTTGCTTTGCACTGGCAAAATGCAATAAAATGATTGTGTAGTGTGAAATTACCAGGTGCAATTCTGAAGATACCACATCTGTGGCCCGATGTCGAAAGCTTCCAAAGCCTACAGTTGCAAAACACTTCCTCGCGCATGTCCATCATCAATATAGTGCTTACTGGTACAAATGAGTAACATGGGGATATATTGAAGGCGTCTGGTTGGATGTGCAGTTAGCAGGACAGTGCAGGTACAAGTTACTCATTAAAACTCTCATGACGTCGCTGTGAGATGGTGTAAGACAGTATATTTCGGAATTTCTGACTTCAGGAGTTTTTTTAAATTTTACTTCCTCCAACGTTAAGTCATATCGGACGGTGCATGAAATGATGCTGAAATTTGCCCAGGGTCCATGGAGCTTAGAAACTTCTGCAGAGTAAGTGTCCTTGGAAGGGGTTACCGCCAAGTCTTGACGGGGCCTTCCGATAGAAATCGTTCCAGGACTAGGTCCTTCATTGGTTCAATTGGGGTTGGGCTATTAAGACTATGATAAACGGTGGCATTCTTTTAGGTAGTTTTTATTATTGTTTTTTATGATGAGAAATTTGGAATAGAGAGAGGATGTGTTTAGGTTCGGTAGAGGAGGTGGAGCTTAGAGCTACCCGGCATACGTCATTAAGGATAAGGGAGAACCCCGGAAAAATCCTTATCTAAGTAACTCACCCTGACCGAGATTTGAACTCGGGAGCACTTGAACGTTTGGCAGACAGGATACCCTCTACGCTACCGAGGCGGGAAACCTGAGGAGTGTGCACTATCTAATAGTATCATCTTGTTACTCAGGCCCAATACTACTAAGACCACGAAGTTTCAGCGAAGTAGGGACTACTATTATTAATATTAATAGAATTAAGCAACATAAACTTCTGAACTAAAGAAACTGTACAGAGTACACAAACTGGAGTACAACCATACTAAATAAGAGACAGCTGAGAAATTTTCTAAATCTTGTTGACCATGTTCAGTATTATTTCATCCTAAACAGCACTTGTTAAGTTATTTTGCAAACAGTATAGATAGTGAGATAATAGCTTTGACTAAATCATAAGTTGCGTATAACAAGTAGGGGAAGTAATTCATTCTACCCCAAAATACGATTTCGCCGGAAATATATGTTTTGCGATACAAAGATGTATAAAAATAATATTTTGTACACAAACATCCGTTTGCGCATCATTAGTGTACAGATGTCCGCGTTCACACGTGTGTGAGTGTTGTGTTTATTTGAGAAGAGCACAAGTTAAAAATCAGACAGTAAAGTACTGATCTTGGTAGTTTAAGTCCACCACCTTGCAAGTATGTTACACGAAATGCCCTCACTCAAGAATACCAATTAATGGAACATAAATTTTTTCCCAAAATGGCTTTAGCAATCTTGCTTGATATAACATAGATGGAAGATACGAGATATGAATTATACTATATTTTATATTTACCAGGAATATCGTTAAAGCAACTGTCAAACATTTTTTTTTTTTTTTTTTTTTTTTGTATTTTTGTTATATTTTCGGTTTGTAAATTATATATTTATTCCTCTGTTAATCACAAGAGGTAGAAAAATCTTACTACAAAAGAAATAAGATATGTTAATTTACACATGTCAAGTACTGCTTTTTTAGTGATACTTTTCTAAACGATAAACGACTTATCGAATTCTGCGCATCGCCACGGATGCCCCTTGGTACGTAAGAGATCACAACCGCATAAAGAACTTGGTCTCCTTTTTCACCAACACATACGTCAGAGAGCCTCTCGCTTCTTCTCAAACCTGCCAGATGTTCCAGGAGCTGTGATGTACGACATCGGCGTACGATCCCGCCAGCCCACACGCCTGAAGGGACGACTCCCACAGGATCTCCTCCTTAATGACTGAATGAAAAAAACTATGAATATTGTTTCACAATGACTGTTGTTCTTATCTCTTTGATTACTTGTTTTTTAAAAAAATTTTCTCTCTCGTTTCACAGTGTTAGGTAGATAATAGGAGCCAACTTGGTTCTCCTTACATGATCTGTAAAGCATGTACTGCTGATCGATCATTGAATTTAAAAAAGAGGAATGACAACTTGTTATACAATACTTACGCTGTTTTCAAATAGCAAGGTGCCATTTATCTTTCACCCCTTGCCCTGCAAAAGAATGCAATTTCCAAGGCATCACATTGCGAACATCTCTTAGAATTTGAGTGTAGCTTTAAACTTGCTGAACTGTCATTGGCCCGTTGCACCTACAAGACTTGGCTATAAAATCATTTCTGCATTTTTGCAATTTACTTGGACTTCCTAGAGAAATAAGCGTTTGTTGGAATCGTTTTAAAAGAGTAGAAAAATCACATGGGTGCAAAACTTCAGATTCTTTTATGGAGTTTAGCTTCTACGAAAACGCAATTTCATAAATAAAAACACGTAGAAGTAAACTTAATCAAAACACATCGCACTTTAATATTTGCGATAAGCCAAACAGTGTTTTAGTAAGCATATTTTAATTATAAATCAAATTACTTGTAGCATGTACTTATATTTGTTGAAATATGAATACAGTGTGCCTATTTTTTCACTTGGACGCACTTCATAAAACCGTTGGAGTACTTGTTTTTATTCTCTTCAATTTATGAATAAACATTCTGCCAGCATCCTGTCATCGCCATTGGTGCACAAAAATTTCATTCTGGTGGAGGTGTTTCATATGAAATCAACATGTTGTTTTTTTATTTCATTGACGTACTCCAATATCAGTCAAAGTATGAAGTAAGTGGAATGATGCTGAAATGAGCGCAGGGTCCAAAGAGCCTAGAGTTAGAACTCATCTTACAAGATAAGGGAAAACTTCTGAAGAAAACTCATAGCTCACAGACCCGAGATTCAAATTCGGGCAGGAATGCTAACCTCCCAAGATACAGAGGCGCGCCAACATGGTGCTATCATTTTTAGTACACATTGAAACTATTAATCTGGAATAGGCGTGAATCCTTTACTTTGGGATAAATAGGGCAGAGTATAACCAAATAAGCCAGCGAGACCGACTTCTTAAATTACGAACATATAAGGGGCAACCCTTTTAAGCTTAAACAAATACACGTGTTTGTGACACTTTAGCTGTTAAACGTTTGGTGACTTAAGGCATTTGGAGAGCTCAGTATAGTGAAAGGAGGTGCCCTAATTACTGGTTTAAAGACATAAAGATTTCTAGGTTTAAAGCCATGTGGGAACACATATAAACAACGACACCGTAAATAAGTACAAACAGCTCCCTCACAGTCTGTTTACTGACTCACCAGATCGTGTTTGTAGGTCCATCAGTGAGTATTGGTCCCTGTTGTGTGTATGTTTGTACATAGAGTTGTTTGAGTGTTGATAAATTGAAGCCAAATACTTTGAAATTCTTAAGCTTGTTTATCGTTAAATATTTTCTGTAGATAATGTAGTTCTAGTTGTAGAAAGTAATACTAAATAAAGAAAACTGACCCCCCTCTCTCTCTGTCTCTCTCTCTTCTGTTACCTCAGTTTTATAGTACTCTTAGTATTTTGGTCATATAATATATTCATCGACCTAAAAACAACTGGTGGCTTTGCTTGTTAAACTGTAAGGTTTTCCTACTGCCGAACTCTGAGGAAGATTCTCAGACGAGAATCGAACCAATGGACCAAGAAGGATTCTTTTATTTCTCTTCTATGAATTTTAAAGTAAATGTAAGGTCGACAGGAATACTGTTGAATGGTGAGCAGAATGGAGCTAACATGTTAAGAAACTGAGCCACCAAAATTGTTGGGTTTCCACAATACGACCTCTCTGGATATATTGAACCCCGCGAATGCATTACTCGGGAGCATTTGCGCAG
The DNA here is from genome assembly GCA_030765055.1 of Mantis religiosa. Taxonomy (NCBI): domain Eukaryota; kingdom Metazoa; phylum Arthropoda; class Insecta; order Mantodea; family Mantidae; genus Mantis; species Mantis religiosa. The sequence goes on along the minus strand of CM060952.1, from coordinate 52,681,444 downwards.
AAAATTCAACAATTGATCCTATTTCTTTAAATTAGAGAAGATGTATGATGGAGATCTTAAGGATCTGCAGAACTCCAAGATACCAGAAAGTAAGTACTGTTTGATAAACATAACTGTCGAAATTTTTCAGGTATTTGTCATTGCGAAGCACAAGTTTGTGTATACCTTCTTCATAGAAGTTTGACCCCTGCGTCTTCAACCAGTTGGAAACATTTTCTTTCAGCTCTTCGTCATTGTTGAAGTGTTGACTGCCAAGGAAAGATTCGAGATGCAAAAACAGATGAAAGTCGCTAGGAGCGAGGTCGGGGCTGTACGGAGTGTGGTCAAACACGTCCCATCTAAATCCCTGTAGGATTTTTTTCGTCTCATTTGCAGTGTGTGGCCATGCGTTGTAGTGAAGATACACAACAACTTTTGACATCGCAAATTTGACGATAAATTTCAATTGGTTTCACTTTCCTAGCATTCAGAAAATGAATGACAGATCTGATTTCACAATCGGCAGGATTTTCAACCAACACCGACATTGTAAACAAGCACAACAAAGCGTACGTGGCTGACAGCGATCTCACAATGGCGCACGTTTCTTCTTTATACAGAGCGTCTACCGCGTATGTGCGGAACTGCGATCGCAGCGCTGCAGAAGAGATAAATTGAAACAGATCTTACTTTCTGGACGCCTGTTGTATAATATGACTTTCTTCTCTCTGAGGCTAATTCGAGCTTAGCAGCAATCAGAAAATTTCATACTGCGCCAAAGATATTATAAGTGGTTTTTGGTCAATAACAAATAAAATAAAACGGCTATAAACCTTTTTCTAACCATCTGCGACTACAAAGTTGAATTTCATTGCATCTATCCTCTCTTTTCTTCCCTTCAAATATTTATAATGGTATCGATCTTGATTGAGACAAGTTCTTCAGCGTCCTCCAATTTTGCATTAGGGTATTAATGCCTAAATTGTTTTTGGAGGTAATAATCTGTTCATCCTGTAATAACATTTCTTTTCTTCTGCCTAACAAGGATTAGACCATTTGGCCTGCTCCGGTCTCAATTCATCTTGCCTGGGCCTTTCCGTATCTGTTCATCCTGTAGGCTTATAATTTAAAATTTTACATTGTATTCTTGTGGAGTCCATTGTTTGTAAGATGTTTTCATCATTTTATTTCATCATGTATGTTAAACATGTTTAGAATTACCTTATTAAAAAACCTGACAACTTCATTTCTTTGGCCTGAATATGATTAATCTTTTTTATTTTATTATCCAGGATTCACTGCCGTATAGCAGTATTATTACTGCCATTAACTTATAAAATTTTAATTGTGTATCAACCCAGGTTGTCTTTAATATTCTTCTTACAATTCCACACATTAAATGCTGTTTGATGTATTTTGTATCTTTCTGTCACAATCAAAATTTCACCTCCTAGAAAATTGAAATAAATAAATAAAATAGCCAAACGATTAGGTATAGCTGATATGTCATGGCACTCCAATAATGACAATGACGAGCAGGATGGCAAGGATGATGACGATAACGACGATGAGGACGAGGATAAAATGGTATCTTCCTGAATTACACGATGACGAGGACGATGACATCATAATCACCATCAACATTCATATTATTAATATTATTCTATACAGCAACAAGAAATTATTGCTTTAGGAAAATAAATACTGTATTGTCATTGCAACATTTGCACTGATTTAGAATTAATTTTTACACCGGCTTTATTTTCAAAACCTATTGCATTTCGTCCCCCCCACCCCACATAAGCTTCTTTGGCTTACGCTCACCTCCATTAATCACCCTATATTCTTCAGTTTTATTTTATTTCTTTCAGTTACTTTTAGGAGAAAATCAAATTCTAGTGCTCACAGTGCGAATACAGACCACTCCATACCCTATATTACAGTTATGGGCAATAAAAGAAACATTTTATTTGTTAGCAGCAAATAAAATATTGTAGCGGTTATCCAAATCCCAATCTGTTGTAAATCCTTAGATGATAAATCTAATCGCAAAATCTCTACGTTATGTTAGGCCATTAATCAACAGAAGTACCATTACGTTGATTACAGTCAGGTTTTAAATTCGAGCCAGACAATTACATCGCTACAGCTGCTGCATTTTGTATTGCGGATTTTTCATTCACTTTTTCGTTTATCGCCTCTCTTATAAAGATTACACATGCGGGCCTCGAATGTGGAAAAGTTGGAATTGCAGGAGTGATATGATCGTCAGCCTCGATGAGTTTAATTTTAATGATTTTAAATAATTCGTTGAGGACATCAACACAAATCAGAATTAGTTACATACAACCACTACTTTGTCAGTATACTGGTTCTACAATTATAAAATAGTGGAAATTGCAATGATAAAATGCAGCAGGCACAATATTTCCTAAATAAAAAAAAAAAACACTAGTTTTCAGAATATGAGGAAGCCACAGCTGTGGTTTACAAATAATATTATCTTCAGGTTTTTATTTACTATATAGTTCATCTAGCGTAGGATGTTTTAATCATTTTTTTATATACCGAGGGTATTATAGCTTACGCGTGACTCACATGAATATGGGTGGTGATGATGATGATGATGATGATGATGATGATGATGATGATGATGATGACGATGACGATGACGATGATGACGATGATGACGACGACGACGACGTCTTGTATATAAGGGCGCTCAAGTGCTTGGTCATCAGCACCCTTACAAAAACTAAATCGTTGCAATAGCCAGAGCTAAATACTCAAAAAAGGAAAAAAATCGAAACGAAATGACAAAATAAAAACGTCCAAATAGAAAAAAATCACATTCTTCATATTTCAAGAACTCATATTAGAATTCTCGCCAAAACCAACATAAGGACCACCCACAAGCCACCTCCGAAGATTAAGTAGCTGTTGAGACCAGTGAAAGACAAATTGAACTTCCAAGTTCCGGGAGTGTACCGCATTCCCTGTGAATGTGGGACACCGTATATAGGACAAAGCGGAAGGACCATCGGTACTAGAATAATTGAACATGAACGGAGCATTCATTTAATGCAACCTGAGAAGTCTGGGCTGGAAGAGCATTGTTTTGATAACGACCATAGAGCCAATTTTCGGGAAACGACCCTCTTGGCAAAATGCAACAGTTACTGGGAGCGGGGAATTAATGAGGCTTTGTTGATTTCCTCTGAAAGCAGCACGCTTAATCGTGATGCTGGATTTAGGTTCAGCTGCTCTTGGAAACCAGCCTTAAAATGTAAATCCGTCGAATTAAGAAGCAAAGATCAATACAGCTTGATAATCAAGTTAAGTAGTTACGTTTCTCTGAAACAATTCTATATACCCAAGCCATCTCCTGACCTGGCTTTTAATTTACTGAAAACAGTGTTTTGTTCAGTAATGCGAATTTTGATAGTGTGTTGTCTTTGTTTATAGTTGTGTTATATCCAGCATTTCATTTGTGGTTATAACATTTTATAAATATCCTGATGATGGGAGAGATGCACATTCCCGAAACGTTGATATCTAATCATTTTTTCACCTGGTTGGCTGCCCGAGAAGAAAGTGAGCGCATTCGTCACCAGGAAAGCTGCAGGTCTTATTTTAGAAAAAAAAATCAATAAAATTTTAAGAATCCATAAAATCTTAAAAGGCCTAAAAAACGTTTCAATATTAACTTGCTGTTAAAACAAACTACCTGCCAAGTGGTGATCGAATCGGTTTGTTCCTTTTCTTAGGGGCCGGGTTAGTACTTTCTGCAGGTTTTTCTGTCTTTTTCTCACTGTCGTTTTGGCAGTGAGGACATAATTTTCCTGCACCACATCCTTAGTGGAGGAGGAGCGCTTTCCTACTGATAATTTCGTTTCCAGTCACTCGAAACGATCAGGAACTACGATCGGCGGAGATGTGAGCTGCCGATCTGCGTAACCTCCAGATGGTTCCTCAGAAGATGTTCGCGGAGGAGATGGTCGTGGACTTTTACACTCCTTTCGTTTGGTACTGGCCTTATTTTCCCTGAGGAAGTAAGTTCTTTCATATGAGGTCTATAACCTCCTGGGCGATACATTATATATTACTGGTGCACATATTCTTGAAGGAGATGCTTCCTGCGGTGACTTGGCTGCAACGTTCTTCATAGTACTGAAAATAGTGGGTGTGGTTACTGTTGCTTTGGCTGTGATTTGGTATAATTGTTCTTTCGGATATTACTGCCCTGTTTATATTGCTAGTTTGTGATGTGATTTCACGTCTCGCTACCGGTTTATCTGCAAATGCACCGTAATTAACGGTCCTAGGGACGGTATAGGCTGACGAATACGCAAGAGCTTCCGGGCTTCCAAGAAAGACACCTTCCCTCTTACCCAGATATCTTGGATCGCCTTTTCCTCTATAAAATGGGATCAATCTCTGGAGTTCGATGAATGATTGCCATTGTTAACACATCTGCGGGAGAAGTACATGCATCATCATGCTTGGCTTCCCCGCAGTCAACGCAAGTAGCAACTCCATTACAAGAATCACTCGTGTGGCAAAAGCGCTGGCATTTATAACACCTCAATGGATTAGGTATATACTGCCACACATCAATATCTTCATACCCTGTCTTCCCTTTGCGGGAGATCTACACGATCAAAGGTAAGAAACAGGGTACGAGTGGACTCTACTTCACCCCGTTCTTTGCGGTTACCTCAATATACATTTGTCACATTTTGTTCCGCCAAGTTTTCCTGAATATCCTCATTGGACATACCGTCCAATGTGCTGCTGTTTGTAATTCCACGCGAGTAGTTCATAATCCTAAGCAATTGAACGCGCACCGCAAGCATATTGACTTTTAAAAAGTTTTCAGCCTGCGTCGGAGAAACTGCTTCGACCAGGTGCATGCCATTGCGAGATCAAGTACATGACTTTTCTGGACCAATAATGTTATCTAGAGCGTTCTGGATAATAAATGGTTTCACCGTAATAAATGTTCGTCCCTCCTCAGTTCTAAAAATAACCAAATAGCGAGGACCACAAGACCCGGCTATTTCCTTTCCAATTTTCTAAACAGTTTGGTTGATTTTCTCAGTTCCCATAGCGACAATATACTCCACCATTGCAAACGTCTCCGCTGGTGTGCTCACATTTTGGGCGCCACCTTGGCTTATGTGTGAGCCTGGTCTGGACCTTGCTAACCTCATGGTTTTACCTCACAATGTATAGACAGAGAAACCCAATCGCCTTCAGGAGTGCAACAGCTCATGCAATGGCCCCTTCCCGGGACTGATCTATATCAGCGGATACGAGCACAGTCCTACATGATAACTAGGAGCGGGGGGTTACGCGTTACCCAATCACCCCTGCGTTTCCCACTCCGCTAACCCACGCTTGGTTATCCGTCAGACGTGTATTCAAGGAGGCTAGGGTCAAAAACAGAAGTGGACCATGGTTTTGGGCGTTTGAAAGAACACTCACTTCGCAGAGGTACCCAATCCAGAGATTTAGCTCGCGACCCCGGGATTATCAATTCCCGTACCCACCGCAGTAGGCTCCTGGGAGCTTAGCGGTAGGTATCCGTAATTTTCTTCATAATAACCTTTATGACTGTAGAAGCTGGCGACATTGTTTGGAGGACTACATGTGGTGGAGGATACGAGATTTTAGTTCGATTTCTTTCTTTGGGTTTTTCAGTGGTTGCCTGGCTCGTCGTGTCTCCGAGTGTGCTCACAAGCAGGAATCACCAAGGAGAAGGAATCGCGAAGGTCTTGAGCTGTGTAGGATACATTTGAACTGGAAAGTTAGGGACCCAGTCTGATGTCAGCAGATTTGGTTTTCCTTTGAATATCTGGTGAAATCTCTTCCAAACTTGGGTCATTAACAGAAGCGTAACGAACCTTGCGGCCTAATTAATATACTCCGGCTCAGGGCACATTCCCTTCGTCCGAACTTGTATACTTATCTTCATTTTCTCTATTAAATGTACCTATTTGTTTATTTCTCGAGGAAGTGAATTTTAGGATAGACAGCTTAAAGTTTAAAAAATTGCATGTATATTATTTTAAACGATAACGTCCATATCTCCTCATAAAGGTTAAATTAATATCCCATTTTCGCAAAATGATTATGCAAGGGACTAGCAAAATACTCCCTGTGAAGGTGCCTAGTTCCACCTGAAGTGGAATAATTTAAGAAACTTGGTTATTTTTTCCATAGAGATATATGGGATATATTCCGTAAATATATAAGAGATATTATCCATTTATTGCTTATTGCGGCAGCCTTAGAAAATCCATTAATTGTGGGTGCTATTTAATTCGTATTCCCATTTTAGTAATGTACACTATTCTCAATACTATTGCTATCTGTTTCTTTCGTGGATGTCCTAGCATTAGTTTGGACACGTTCAGAACAATGTTCAGGGAAATTCAAATGCATCCATGTACACTGAACTTTATATGAAACATTCATTCAGTTAGAATAAATCTGTTTAACATTACTTTATCTAATTTAAATCCAGAAAATATATACGTTATACCTTATATTTTATTATATTTTTATTTATTTTGGAATCTACGAACCCTAACATTTACTATATATAATTTAGGAAGTCAAAATATGCATTGTCAACTTCAGCATTTTTGTAAATTACTTTTTTGCACTGTAGATTACACACAACGCAGGAAGTAAACATTCTTTTAAAAAATATTAACCCTTTGCTTTCCTAAAATGCTACTATAAATCTGGGAGTACTGTTTTTCGCCCAAAAAGTTTATAACAAAGTTTCTCCGGAGTAAATTCTCACTTCCCACATCGAAAGGCATTCCAGAAGAATATCTCTGTTTGTGAATGTCATAAGCCTCTGAATTACCATGAAATGAAAGTCTTAAGTACAAAAGTATAAATAAAAATATATACTCATTGTTGCCGCTATATCATAAACATAAACACAATTGTTAAAGTGTTACATAATGAGAAACACCTATAAGGCAAGAATGATTGACATTTTATGCTGCATTAAGGTTTCGAAAATAGGTAATTATTCTTTGGGCACATAGGATCATCCCGCAAAGTTATTAATTGATATCTATATCTCTCTCATATCAGGTATTTCAAATTTGAAACTAATTGGAGTGTTATTACAATGATTTGAATAATTAGTCAGAGGATGTCGACTGATTCGTATTGCCTCATGAACCGCAGGTCAGAGGATTATAAACACCTTTGCAGAGATATATCCATGAAAATGTGTTAATTTAATTAATAATATGTATATTAACTACAATATTAATTCTGTGCATTGATATATATTTACATATATTACAATTTTAATAAGATAAGCGCTCATACAGGAATATCCATGATGCATTACGAACACAAAAGAGTAATACTAAATAATACCATAGCGAATTATAGAAATATGCTAATTTTGCTCGAAATGTAAAACGAAGTACAAAGTTTCGTTATATATCATACATGTAGCGGAATAATAACAAACTTTTAAATAACAGGCTACATTGTTACCACGCACAGCCAGGTTTCAATTATTAAATTGCTAAATAGATTGTTGTTCACACAGAACTAACGATAATGTAGCTAAATTCTGATGATTAAAAACTTCAGTGTGTTGTCTAATTAATTAATCTACATGGCACCTGCTCTATTCAATCGATACCCTTATCGCCCAACCGCCATGTAGGGTGGCGGGAGTCCGCACGTCGACTGCCCCGTTCTTAAAGCGAGTAAAAATGAAATGTGTAGTGTTGAACGCCCGCGCTTACTACATACGGCACCGCAGGCGATGTCACTGATGATACATGAGATGAAGATGGAGCACCGGTGGAATGATATGGCGGGGGAAACCGGAGATCCCGGAGAAAACCCGCCCCAGCGCCGTGTTGTTCAGCACAAATCTCACTTTGCGGTCGCCTGGGATCGAACCCGGGCCGCCTTGATGAGAGCCAAGTGGTCTAACCACTGAACCACGGCGCGGCCTTAAAGCAAATATTTGAAGTGCTTTGCCTTCATCGTAAAATGAAATAACTGATAAAATAATTAATAAATCTTACGGATAATTTCAGTGTATTGTGAAGTCCCCAGTAGGATATAAAATTACATACAATTTAGGAAGCAAATACTCTAAGTTTTTGTTTAGTTTCGTTTTATACTTCCTCCACCGTTAATCATATGAGGCCCAAAGTAGCCCAGGGTCCTTAGAGCTAAGGTTGAAATGTAGAATCATACAGAAAAAAATCAATAGCAAAGGTGGTATTTGAACTACAAACCATTGCTTTCTTTGCAGCTAACTACCATTTTTATAAGCGAAAACCCAAAAAGAAGATATGAAATTAAATTTAGCATTATAAAATTTAGTGACAATGCCGAAATTTCAACCACCAATCATTCGCTTGAAATAACTTAGCCTTCACTATAACGTTTGACACAATGTTTAACACAAATTTTCACATATTTACCTAGGTATGGAATCAAACAATTAGTCTAAATCAGGTAAATTACATGTCAGTTTACCTAATAGATTTCAATATTAAATATACACGTTGGAATTAAATATTTTGTAGTATTTGGAATATACATATTGGTGCCACATTGATAGCTATTTAAATATTAAGCGAGTTAGCTCTGTTGTACCGTGTGTGACTAGCACTTTTAAGGCCTTTCTTTCGATCCCTGACTATGGATTTGACTTAGCTTTGTCGTGGTTGCTTCTTGTCATTTAGGAGAATGGTAGGTTGTTCACTATCAGTCCACGATTTCCTTTGCATTGTTCCTTATCTTTCAGGTTTCCTTGATACTCGTGATGTATTGTGCTGTAGGGCAGATGGCACGGCTCCTTGTGCATTGTTGAGCCGTCGCTAGGCCACAGCGGGCACTGGCGCCAGGACAAAAAACTATCCGCAATTACTAGATACTTCGGGCACCGAGTTTGTGACAATTGGCCTCCAGCAGTTACCTCATCCCTACTTCTTCATCGATGAAACAGGAATCTGTGTGGAGGTCGCAAAGCGTAAGGTATTGCTCCATTGTCTACATGTAATGCTTTTTGGTATTCAAAGTTCTAATATTTTACTATTTTATGAATATTAATGCAGAATAAGTAATAAAATACATGTTCCACTTATGTCCGTATTTTATATAGGAATTGCCATAAAATCTTTTTTTTTTCTTTTCACTGGAATCTTAATTCGCAAGCAACAATTACTCTACCAATCAGAAACCATTTTTATACCATGAAAATATTTTGGAAATTCACGTGAGAATAAAATATATATAAATAAGTAACTTTTATAAATAAGGTGCGTTTTGTAGATTTTCCCATCTCAAATAGAAATATATTTTTAATTTTCTTGTAATTTTGAATAATATTCTGAAGAAACTCTTATTCCTGATACCTAGGAATTAAAGAGACAGAAAATAACCTAATGTACAACAGCAAATAATTTACTACAAAACAACTTCTTTGTAACATTAACCATATCCAAGTTATCCACTGTTGTTTGCTTAAATGTTTTTAATGTTCTATCGAAATTTAAAAGTTACTTTGATATTCAGTATGAAAGGAGTATAGAGTATCTAACTGCAGTTTCTGTTTCCTCTGTCCTGTTTGTGCCTTGTTCTATGAAAGTGTTGCTGTCAGGCTTACCATAGTTCACTATGGTAAACTATCAAAAATGTTAAACTAACATAGCAACAGATTATTTATTTATTTATTTATTTATTTATTTATTTATTTATTTATTTATTTATTTATTTATTTATTTATTTATTTATTTATTTATTTATTTATTTATTTATTTATTTATTTATTTATTTATTCATTCATTTATTTATTTATTTATTTATTTATTTATTCATTTATTTATTTATTTATTTATTTATTTATTTATTTATTTATTTATTTATTTATTTATTTATTTATTTACGTCCTCCAACGTTGAGTCATATCGGACGGTGAATGAATTAAGTGAAATGATGTTCAAATGATTCCAGGGTCCATAGAGCTTAGAGTTACCCGACATTCGTCTTGAAGGATTAGGGAACACATAGGAAAAACCTTAACCAGGTAACTCACCCTGACAGAGAATCGAACTCGGGACCTCTTGAACGTGAGGCAGACATGCTACCGTCTACGCTACCGAGGCGGGCAAGGAACAAATTGAAGAAATATATCAAAGTGTAGCATGTACATAAAAGAAGCGAATGTAGCGCATACACTTTTCAATGCTTTAATGTTTATGAAACACAAATGTTATTGCTTTCATCCATTTTTAATCAAGGATTACTCACAAAAATTATCTGGGCACTGATTGCATAATTTTAGACGTGGATTTTTACTGGCATCAACTACTTAAAGCAGCCTATTTGCATTTATGTAATATTAACATCATATTATCCACATAATCAGTTGTTATTCTACGGACTACTGTAATTCTGCTTTTGTTTCTATTGTTTCAGAAAGCCCCCTCCATTCGTGGTTTCATAATCCATTTGTAGCAAGCCGATACGAAAACCGCTGTTTATTAATTGCCGGCAATATCGGGATTTGAGAGGCAGCGAGAATGCTGCAAAATTTTACGCTGCACTGATGGTAATTTCAAACTGATACTGCAACCCCCTCCTCCTCTGTCTGTATTTACCAACACATCTCGCAGCACAAATCCAACTTAATGTGTTTGATTCAAAGCCTCACATTAATGTGATACACTCTGTTTAAATTCACGAAAAACTCTCATTCATTGTTCACTGAAAAAATGTGAAGACCGAATTCTGTAGCATAGGCTTGTTGTCATGTTTCATAACTTTAAGCCGGTTATATTCCAAGCAAGCAAGTTCTTTACGTGTTTACTTGGAATTACAGGAGAACCTCCACACTGCGAGAGCTACTTTTCCGAGCTAACTCTCCCAATAAAATATATCATATTTAAGTAGGTGCTTTTTGGGTTTCGACCAGTTATGAGACTGAGTGAGTGAGTGAGTGAGTGAGTGAGTGAGTGAGTGAGTGAGTGAGTGAGTGAGTGAGTGTGAGTGAGTGAGTGAGTGAGTGAGTGAGTGAGTGAGTGAGTGAGTGAGTGAGTGAGTGAGTGAGTGAGTGAGTGAGTGAGTGAGTGAGTGAGTGAGTGAGTGAGTGAGTGAGTGAGTGAGTGAGTGAGTGAGTGAGTGAGTGAGTGAGTGAGTGAGTGAGTGAGTGAGTGAGTGAGTGAGGTTTGAAGGCCGTCAACAGCTAAGTGATTCCGGCCCGCCATACATTTATTACTCCACAGCGCTTTGACGCGTATTAACCTTCAGGTGACCAACACTGTGATCGCTACTTAGCTGGTGGAATTTTTCTGTTTTTTATCCCTAAGAGGGCCAAGGCCGAACAACTCGACTGCCGGCCTCACGCCCACTTACGCACGGCAGAGCTGAGCGATCATCCAACCGATATGGGGAGGAGATGTGGTCAGTATCTCGGCATCCGCCAGCCGGAACGTTGGCTTTCGTGATCAGGGCCGCTTACCTAGCGTAAGCTCCTCACATTGCTCACGATGCTGAGTGGGCACCGGTCCTCTACCCGGGACTTAAAATCCACACCCCATCGGTGGGAGCAAACCCGAGGCGCTTTCCTTGGCCAGGGACGAAGGCACGCTAACTTAGTCCGCTACGCCACGGCGCAGGAGATCTGGTCAATTAGAAGAGTGAAATATTAGTAAGTTGAAGTATAGTAAGTTACGAAACAGAAATAGAGCGATTGGAAGTTGCGTGTATCTATATGATATGTTTTCTCGCTCCTGTCGACGTATGCCACATTGCTGTCCAGAAGACATGATTATATCTGAACAGACTGTACATAAACTGGAGTCACCATGTATGTGCAATAAGCTTTACCGTGCAGTATGTACAGATAGCTACTACATGGCAAAGCGAGAAAGCGTATCGGGAAAAATTCATAACACAGAAATGTTTACTTCAGCTTATCGCTCATACACGGTGAGTCCAGTGTATGTATAGTCTGTTCAGAATTAATCAAGTCTTCTGGACAGCAACGTGTCATACATTGACATGCGCAAGGAAACATATCATAGAGACACACGAAGCTTCCAGTCATTCCATTTGTGCTTCGTAACTTACTGTACATCAACTTACTAATATTTCACTCTTCTAATCGACCAGATAAAACCCGATAAGAGACGATCACAGTCTAGTCACCTGAAGGTCGATACGTCTCAATGCTCTGTCGAGAAATACTACAAGTATATGACGCACTATATTAACATAAATTGCTTTATTCAATATTGGTTACTTTTATACTAGGGTCGGCTGAAAAGTCCCGGGGCTCACATAGTCATGACAGCATTGGATCAGTTTGACTGATAGTATCATATAGTTTAACTCTGGACTAGCTTGTATCCATATTTACAAGTCAGTGAATTGTTTAGTTTTTTGATGTCATTTTAAACAAGAACAAGTGTAGAGGTTTCACGAAAATGGAGGATTTGGAAAAATGAGTAGTGATTATACGCTTTCGTTTGAAAGGCTTAACGCCTAAAGAAATCAGGGAGGAAATGCAAGACTCTGCCCGTTCATATAAAATGATTATGATGTGGATTGCGGAGTTTAAAATGGGACGAATTATTTTGCTGCTCGAATGGTTACCACGGATTTATCTTTGGTAATAGATACACCTCTCAGATAACGCACTGTTCACTCCACATGGAGTGAATATCTATCTGTCATTTGTGATTCCTCCGAATTCCATTGGCTGAGTGATGCGTTCATTTGTGCTTAGCATAGATCCGAGAAGTCTCAGTCTTCCCCTTATACTCTTATAAGAATACTCTGCGCGTTATCTGAAAGGTTTCTATTAGCAAAGATAAAGCCATGGTAATCTTTGAGAAGCAGATTATACGAGCAGTAGTGATGAGCCGCGCTCTGGACGCAGAGCGTCACAACTCATAGATCATTTAAAAAAATTAATCGTTTAATACTGGAAGACCACAGACTAGGGCTGTTTGAGATACCACATGATGCAAACGTATCAAATGAACATCCAGGTAATATTTTAAGTAATATTTTTGGCTTTCGCAAGGTCTGTGCAAGATGGGTGCCGCATTTGTGGACAGCTGGTCAAAAGTTGCAAACAAAAACTGTTTCTATTAAGAATTTGAAGCTCTAACGTAAAAATCCCAGCAAAGTTTTGAAAGGGCTCATTACCATGGATTAAATCTGCATACTTCACTATACTCCGGAAAGTAAATCATAGTCAAAGCAGTCGATTGTGCCAGGTGAACCAACTCCAAAAAAGGCAGAGTCAATTTTGTCAGCTAACAATTTATGACAAGTCTTTTCTGGGATGCACAGGGAACTATTTTTATTCATTGCTTCAGAAATTCTAAAAATATCACTGTTGACCACTACGAAAGCTTACCACAACATTTGAGTGATGAGGTTAATAGAAAGGGATCTCATTTGCAAAGAGAAAATCTTGTTTATTCACGACAATGTTCCGGCCCATCGTTCAGTCATTACAGTGGCAAAAATGTGGGAATTAAAGCTCCAAATACCCGAACATCCAACCTAATCGCCCAATCTAGCACCTAGTGACTACCACCTGTTCCCGAACATCAAAACATTTCTTGAGGGACGAAGATTTCACAACAACGAGGTCATTGATGCGCTAAACAGATACTTAGCTGACCATGATAAGTTGCAATGCAGAGATGGCTTAATTAAATTAGAACATCGATATGATAAATGCATTAACCTGTGTGGAGATTGTGTTGAGAAATAAAGAAAGAAATCTGTCTTTTTTTTCATTGTGAGACCCGGGACGTTCCAGCCAACCCTCATTGTTATCTGTTGTTGTTCTTACAGATAGCTTTATTTTGGAAATTATTCAATTACAGTATTGTGACTTTGTGGGTTCGTGAAATAAAAAGTCCAATTACACCACTCAAAAATGTTCTTTATTTCCACCGACTTACAGTTTAACACTTGCCAATTACACAGAATTACTTAATGCACACAATTACGATTCACCAGTCCGTCCGTTACAATTTCACTGTACTCGCGGTTACGTAAGCTCCGGTACACCTTCACAGTTACATACAGTCTTCCGTTGCACAACCCTTTCGTTCATTAACACGTCACTGACTAACTCTTACACCAAGAACTGCGACTGTCTCCTCACTCACTGACAAAACCAACTCACTGACTGACTAAACCAAAACCAACTCAACTCACTAACTCCGTCTGTCTGTCTGTAACTCTCTTTATATAGGAATATCGCCGGTTTCTCGTGTTTACAGGATTGTTCTAGTAACAGAAAGATCGAGAAACAGGTGTAGAGAAAACCGGCGACACAGTCATGTTTTTTCCCTGACCACAGTCTGTCACCACCACAAGACAAACGAGGAGGAGGTGTGGCTAACCGAACCTCCCCTACCTTCCGCTGCCAGCTGCTTTACAGGGTGCTCCAGCGCCCGCGTTACACTGCTCCCTCCTCAAAGCTGTTCGCCCCGAACAGCCCCATCGTAGCGTGCGAGGCGGTCCAGGTGTACCACCAGCATCTGCTCGGAGTCTCAGCCAGAAGTAGCGCTGCCGTAGTTTGTGAATCATTCGGTTCGCTCCCAGGTGTCCTCCTGAAGTACCGGCGTGCACCTCCTCCAAGACTTCCGGGACCTTGCTCCGGGGAAGTACCAACTGTCCTCTCTGCGCCTTCCCATCGGGTGACTCCCATACCCGGAACAGCACGCCCTCTCTGGTCTTCAACGAGTCCCATTGGGCCCAGTGCGACTTGTAGGTGGCGCTCCTCGGTGCGATGTCCTCCCAGGTCGGTCTCGTCCCTGCGTCCACTTCCCTCAAGAGTGGCCCCAAGTCTGCGTCCGCCAGCTGCTCCCTCCTCAGGCCTGCGCTATCCCAGCCTTCAGCAGGCACTGCCACAACTACTCGGACTGCTGCGGCACGCTCCTCCTCTTCCACTCTTGTGCGCTCGTGGCCGTCCTGGATCTGCGATAGGACACCTCCAATGCAACGGTCGCTGGCGTCGGTGTCCACAATGAAGGCGCCACCCGGTTGTGGGAAACCCAAAATTGAAGCACTGCACAGGGTCCCCTTCGGGTGCTGGAAAGCGTCTTCGGCGTCCTCCGTCCACACATAAGGCCGGTTTTCCTCCGTCAGGCGGGTGAGGGGTTTTGCGATGTTGTCAGCTTTTTCCTCTAAATCATTAAGGCGGTCGTCTACTTGACCCTTCCGCGTGCCCAGGTTCGTGACGTCATCCCCCACGCCGGCCAACCGTTCCTCAAACTTGGCGGCGAGAGCCTCGTTCGCCACCTTCATTTCGGTAGCCAGACCGTCGTTCGCTGCTCTCATTTCCGTGGTTAACTCGGCCTTCATTTGTTCCATCTTCTCGGCGATGTTGTCCCTAGCCGTCCTGATCAGTTTCAGTTCCGCGGCCAGGTTATTTCTAGTCTCCAGCTTCTCTGTTAATTCGGCCCGCATTTCTTCCATCTTCCCGATTAGTTCGGCCTTCATTTCCATCATCTTCTCCAAAAATTTTTCCAATGCCGCGTCCATGGTTGTAATGTTCGGTGATGTTGTTATCCCGCTTCCTGACACCAGTGTGTCTTTGTGGGTTCGTGAAATAAAAAGTCCAATTACACCACTCAAAAATGTTCTTTATTTCCACCGACTTACAGTTTAACACTTGCCAATTACACAGAATTACTTAATGCACACAATTACGATTCACCAGTCCGTCCGTTACAATTTCACTGTACTCGCGGTTACGTAAGCTCCGGTACACCTTCACAGTTACATACAGTCTTCCGTTGCACAACCCTTTCGTTCATTAACACGTCACTGACTAACTCTTACACCAAGAACTGCGACTGTCTCCTCACTCACTGACAAAACCAACTCACTGACTGACTAAACCAAAACCAACTCAACTCACTAACTCCGTCTGTCTGTCTGTAACTCTCTTTATATAGGAATATCGCCGGTTTCTCGTGTTTACAGGATTGTTCTAGTAACAGAAAGATCGAGAAACAGGTGTAGAGAAAACCGGCGACACAGTCATGTTTTTTCCCTGACCACAGTCTGTCACCACCACAAGACAAACGAGGAGGAGGTGTGGCTAACCGAACCTCCCCTACCTTCCGCTGCCAGCTGCTTTACAGGGTGCTCCAGCGCCCGCGTTACAGTATATAGGAAATTAAATAATCACAATTGGTCACACAAGTTATAATTACTATGAGTTACAGTTCATAGTTTGTTCATTAATTATCTTGCATCCCAAGAGAATTTACAAATGTTCGAGTGGTTTTATTGTTCTTTGTCTAAGCCAGGACACGTCAGTAGACTTTTGGAGTTCATAGCCATACCACTGTCACAGAGACAGCTATCAGCTATTGGAAGCAGTCCGATCATTTGTAGATCATTGAAATGATGTAACGTTGTTCTGTCAGGCAAACATATTCGGTAGTTATACTCTGAAGTTTTCCAATGCCTCCTTTCTTCTTTTGTCCCTATAGTAGGTATTCTGTAGGTTTTCCTATGGTTTGCCTTCTGCTTCTTAAAATGTCTATCCTCTCTCGAATAGTCACACCTTCGCACAAGTGCGTCCGTTAAACCTTTTGTTGCAGGTATAGTGCGAACGGATAGTCCAACAGGACCCCATATGACGGCCTTATGATAGCATAATCTTCCTATGGCATCACAAGAAAACAACTGAATAGCAACGGTAGTCCCAAGAACACAGTGTGCGAAAAATCAAACAAAAATTACAGAATCTCGGAAATAGCTATTACCAAACAAACCATTATTTTAAATAAACATCGTTTTGTTCTGATTTTGGTTTGTTTGTTTTGTTTGGTTGGCTCACTTCACTGAGCAGCGAACACGTCATACGGAAAACAACCTCACCGAATCAACATAAATTATTTTATGTAGTACCACCATACATCAAAACCTTTTCTTTTTCATTATCACCAAACATATAGCATATGTAACATTTGAAAGACGAAAACTACTGCACACATGTTCAGTTGGCTGACCCCGTAGCTCAGTCTTCTGAGAACCTGCTGGGATCCCGTCAGTGGGGTTGGGGACTTTTCTCCAACCAAGACAATTCCCCATCTGTCTGGAAATATGGATGACAGTGTGAAAGTGTGTGTGATCTTATGATTGAAAAAACCCAAAGAATACGAGTTAGTACCTTCGATATGTTCCAAAGGAGAACGAGCGTCGATATGACCACTGCAGTTAAAGGAGGGGTATAAATGGAACAAAAAAGAAAATAGTATACAGTTATTCCTAATCAATTAATATGATTACTTATCAACATAAAATATTAAAATAAGCAATTGAAATTAGATTTAATAGTCGTGGACAATCATGCCACATAATTAAAGAAAATGTGAACCAATTGTATATGGAGATAACGATGTATTAATACAAAATAGTGATACATTACATTCCCTTTATAGCAGAGGACACTTAAACATCCATAAATTCCTGCAATGAGTAATAGGCCTCCCTGCATAGATAGATTTTGCACAGACTTATACTTATCAGTTTTCTCTGAAGATAGTAAGTTTTGAGTATTTTGGAAGGGCATTGAATATTCTGACCACTCATAGTATACTACTGCAGTAAACAAATCAATCTTGCAATGGATTTTTATAAGTCTATTCTTTGCCTGGTCTTTATGCTATGTATATTCTCATTTTGTAAACAGTAATCTTGATTCTTGACATAAGCATAAAGATATTCAGAAGGAAGTTCAACTTTTGTAATAGACCCTTACAGGAAGCTGTAACGTTGATGCCACATATCGCTCTGATGGCTGTCTTCTGTAATTTAAATACTCACTTTCAACTGAGTTACTTAAAACATATCTGATTATTGAGCTCGGATTTATATGCACTATAAAGTATGAATATATGCATGCAACTATGCACTAAAATCTTGTAAATATGCTCTAAAACTATAATACGCATTTAAAGTAAGTGCATTACTTCAACTTTCCCACATTTATTAACCTTGAAGTAATCAAATATAAATTCTTGAACATAGACACTAATTAATACTTATTAGTCTCTCCTTCAGTCTATTTTATTAGTAGTGAAGCAAATATGTAGATGGTGGCGATCAAGTTTTACCACAGCTCCACGTTGTGCGCCAGTTTGAAGCATTAAGATTGGTGTACACAATTCCCCGTTGTAACGCCAATTTGATGCAAATATAATATAATGGCGAACACAGAAGTCAGCGAGCAATAAGGTTTCTCTCAGGGTATGCGTGGATGGGTGTGAGAAGGAAATTTTACAACACTGGAATGCCCGTCTCCAAATTATTTATTCACTGCTTCTTCTTTTCAAACCTCGAAATGGAAGCTGCCGACCGAGGGTCACCAATCTCGGTTTAGAGCTATTGACTACTAATCGTTTATTACTCGACAATTTTCTTTATGACCCAACAAATGTTCAAGAGAGAACAAGTTGACCGCTCTAAGAGGCTTCACGTCTCAGACTCCCCTTTCTCGGTTTCAAGCCGAAGACCGTTTATAATGGCTTCCTAGCCGCGAACCGTCTCCATCGGCTAAACGCCAAAGAGTGCTTGACCACAGCTGCACGCGTGTATATATCTCTAACTTTCCCTCTCCAAAGCTCTTTTAAACAAACAAAGTCCTTTCGTGGCTGTTTTGTTCGCCATTGTAAACGATCCAAAGAATTCCCTATTCATATACGTCAAGTGACAATTCCTTTAGAAACCTTCTAAGGACAGTTCTCCTTTCATGGCTTTGTTAGACACTTTCCCTAACTCAACGGGCCTTGCCCTGGTCTTGACAAAGTACCAACATTCCTTCGACAACTATCATGATTCTTCTGGCAAACCATAATTTCGGTATCAAATGCCCCCATAGATATTATTTTATTATCCCATAACGAAATAATATATATGTCTTGCCTGAATATAAAGCAAAATATTAGACCTTTGTCAGCAACTGTCAATTCGTTTTACAATTTCTTTTCACAACATTGATTTTTTACATGACATTTCCTAAAAATTATTCACATGGTTACATAACAACAGTTCATTTAAAATTTACAAACATTCTGTTCTGCAATTTTCAACTTTTGAATATTGTAGGGTTTTGTTAGGTTAATTATGTGGATTATCTTGAGTTTATTAGAGTAGTCGTTAGTACAAATGTCCTTCCTTCCGTCTGTTACGTAATAGGCTGTTCCAATTACTGTTTGCTCCCTTGGCTCCACTCATGTAAATAACAATAATAAATAAATTAATGGAACAGCCCTTGTGGAATTTGTAAATAAGGTATTGCATTATTTGTACATGATGTATTGAGTTATTGGCACGTCGCCCATCTTGTTATTTGTGTATGAAGAGTTGTATGTTGGGGTGTGTGAGCGGTTGTTGGAATAGCTCGGTGTAGCTATGGTGTGTGTGTGTGTGTGTGACTAAGCGTGGTGGTGTGTGGACAAACCGAGGAGATGGACGACGCTGGACACTGTAAAAGATTATTTAAGGTATAATAAAATATAAATTGTGATTGTGAAAGTGTCTTTAATATTGTTCTGAATTGTATATTAAGCCTCTGAGTGAAACCCCCGAGCAATGTGTTCTCGTTCGCCAGCTCAAAAAATGGTAACAGTTTTTGATGTGAATGCAATACATTTTTCAGCATTCAGTAAAAATTAAGATCCCGAATAGTGCCTGGCAGCGAGGGATATTACAATATTACTCGGAAAATATTTCAATCTACCTCATCTCTCTTTTTCTCCATCTGATCTATTTAAAATTAATTCATATTGTTGTTACACTTGACACAATTCCTAAATATACACTCCCTTGTTTAAATCAATGGTACATTAATAATATTATATTTGTATACAACATTTCTGAGTTCTTCTGTATTCTATATAAATATTCTTTTCAAAAGTCTGTCATTGTACTGATTTTCTTAAACTAGTTAATTTTTTTCATACATTTCCGAATACTTCTTTATGATGCTATATAAATATTATTTTCAAAAGCCTTTAAGTGTTCTGATTTTCATTTCTATATATTTTTTTCACTTGTTTAGTTTTAAGTTTCACTGCACTGTCACGACACTGTGTATACTTAACCTATACATTTTATACTACACTATTTATACTTAGCCTATACATTTTACAAGTTCGTTTCTTCTCCTTTTACAATTTGTTATGGCAATTTTAAATACTTTAGCCTAAGTTCCCACCATTTACAAGAAAATTCATCATCCCACAACGTACTTCGAAAATACAAGAGAATTTTGCGGACTTTCCCATGCATAAGGGACTTATTTATTCTACATCCCCATGATTTTTTCACATTTAACTTAGATATCGGACATCAATCTCTTTTCCTATCTTTCTTACACATACTCTGATGGAACTGTGTCCCTTTGCCCGAAATATTTTAATATTTCTCTTTCGTTTCTCCCTCGATTTTGAATGCTTTTCAATGTTTCTTTCGTCGCCGTGATCTTTATTGTTACCTCACTAATTTCATTTGTTGTTTTCTCCAAATTCCTCGTCTGTTTTCTATTTTACCATTCTGATACTTCTAACCTACTCCTAGATTCTTCTAACACTTTTCTAGCCATTTCTCTATCTTTGCCTAATTTCTGTACTATTTCCTCCCCAAGTTTTCTGTTTTCACTATCTGACCTTCCATTAACTACATTTAAAACTTCATTTTCAGCATTCTCTGTCTCCTCACTAACATCTTTTCCTACATTGTCGGTTACCTGATCAGCCTCTTCTCTTACGTTCTCTACTTCCTGACTAACTTTCCCAAAATTTTCTAACGCTTGTTCATCCTCTATCTTCTTTCCTAGTTCTACTTCTCCTACCTCTAACTTCTCAACACTATCATCTATCTTTTCTCCTATCTGCGGAAACGTTTGATTGCTACTGTCTATTTCCCCACTAAAACTTTGATGATTATTACCTATCTTTTCACTTAAACTTTGATTCCCATCATCTATCACTTTACTTAAACCTTGATGCATATCATCTAACTTGTTACTTAAATTTTCACGTAAACTTTCGCGGTCCTTCTTCAACTCTTGCATAAAACTTTCACGGTCTTTTCTTAAACATTGAATCTCATTCTCTATATTTTTACTGAAACTAAAAACATTTTTCTAATTTCCTCTAACATATTTATTTCCACTTTTACGTTATTTGGTACAGTTCTACCACGCTCTGCTACTTCGACTACTTCCTGCATACTGTTATTACTATAAACCTCTTGAACTTCCATATTTTCTACAAATTTTTACTTAAAACATTGTTTTTCACTTCTCAAATAAATTCACCATAGTCTAGTATATAATTTTACACTCTGTACCTTTGATTGTTTTTACTGGCTCCTGATGATGTCACTGATGACGATGCCGGCCCCTTTCTTCTTTACAGTCGAACTGTTGACGAATTTCTTGATGGGTCGACCGTCCTCCTGTCGAACCTCCTCCTGTTGCACCTCGTTGTCGGGTTGAAACTCGTTCTCGGTTGAACCTCCTCCTCAGGTTGAACCTCCTCCTCGTTTCGAGCTCCACTTTTTGTCGAACGTCATTCTCCTATCGTGCTGAACCTCCTCCTCGTATAGAGCTCCACTTGTTGTCGAACGTCCTTCTCCTATCGTGCCCCGCGTTGGCGCGCCAGTTTGAAGCAAATATGTAGATGGTGGCGATCAAGTGTTACCACAGCTCCACGTTGTGCGCCAGTTTGAAGCAGTAAGATTGGTGTACACAATTCCCCGTTGTAACGCCAATTTGATGCAAATATAATATAATGGCTAACACAGAAGTCAGCGAGCAATAAGGTTTCTCTCAGGGTATACGTTGATGGGTGTGAGAAGAAAATTTTACAACACTGGAATGCCCGTCTCCAAATTATTTATTCACTGCTTCTTCTTTTCAAACCTCGAAATGGAAGCTGCCGACCGAGGGTTACCAATCTCGGTTTAGAGCTATTGACTACTAATCGTTTATTACTCGATAATTTTTTTTTATGACCCAACAAATATTCAAGAGAGAACAAGTTGACCGCTCTAAGAGGCTTCACGTCTCAGACTCCCCTTTCTCGGTTTCAAGCCGAAGACCATTTATAATGGCTTCCTAGCCGCGAACCGTCTCCATCGGCTAAACGCCGAAGAGTGCTTGACCACAGCTGCACGCGTGTATATATCTCTAACTTTCCCTCTCCAAAGCTCTTTTAAACAAACAAAGTCCTTTCATGGCTGTTTTGTTCGCCATTGTAAACGATCCAAAGAATTCCCTATTCATATATGTCAAGTGACAATTCCTTTAGAAACCTTCTAAGGACAGTTCTCCTTTCATGGCTTTGTTAGACACTTTCCCTAACTCAACGGGCCTCGCCCTGGTCTTGACAAAGAACCAACATACCTTCGACATCTATCATGATTCTTCTGGCAAACCATAATTTCGGTATCAGTAGTCTGTTCATTTCTGTAATCAATTATGTATTTTTCGCTCTTTTCTGGAGGGAACTACTTTCTTCTGTGACTTAAAATGTTTTATATTTCTATGAGTAGCTGTATATAGATGTTGCGTAATATACTTTTGTTGCGGGGTACCTATAACAGAGGTTTAAAATAATATGGGGTTATTTTAGTTAAACAAAACCAGCAATACCTAAATGGAGTGTAGCACTGATCTTTTGAAATATTCTGAAAATACAAAAATAAAATTTGGTTGAAAACACTTGCACACTACTATATTTCTATCTGTTGTAATGCGTAGTATTAACTGTCGAAGCAAATCAGCTTTACTGCTCTTCTCCTTCGGCACTGCAGTATTCCCTTTCCTACTGCTCAGAATTCAGAAAATTACAATTAGTTGCACATTACAGAATTTTAAGCAGAATTACTAATATTAGATTTGAGGAGTTAATAAAAGATAAGATATCGGAAGAAGAAGCAGGCTCTACGGCAAGCAAATCATGCTCTGATAATATATTTGTGATGAGACAAATCACCGAAAAAAATGTAGGCTAAGGGGAAAGAAGTGCATATGGTATTCATTGATCTTGAAAAACATATGTTTCTGTACCTACAAATAGATTATGGGAGGCAATAGAAAACTTTGGAATACCTAAGTTCAGTGTATACTTTATTAAAGGAATGTGTGAATGTAAGGCAAGTGTTAAGATGGGAAACCGAGTACCAGCAGAATTCCTGACAACAAAAGGACTAAGACAAGTTTGTGGCATGTCGCCTACACTGTTTAAAATATTTACAGAAGAGGTGTTGCGAAAGTGGAACAAGTCATGTAGGGGAATGAGACTATACGTCAATGGCCGCATATTACATACATAATTTACCATTTTTAGATGACCAGATTGTAATAGGACAGGATAAAGTAGATATAGAATATATGATTAGAAAATTGCATTAGAAATGCATTCGAAGTAGGCGGACTAAAAATAAATGCCATTAAAACAGAATATACGGTAATAGTAAGAAGTTCGGAAGATCTGTAAATAAATGGTGTGGATAATAAACTGTGACGAACAATTTAAGTACCTAAGATCTATAATATGTAGAGAATAATGGTACTTGTGAAAAAGATATTATCAATAGGGTAAATTGTGCAACGAAGGCGATTAGTAATTTGAACAATCCTTTATGAAATAGGAGTCTGTCTAGAAATACTAAACAATAAGTTTTAAAAAACAATATTAGAAGGTATACTTACATATGTGTGCGAACGTTGTAAATTAAGTGGAAGAACGCAGAAAATAATATTAGCGACAGAAATAACTGGACTTCGAAGAATTATGAGGATATCAAAGTTACAACATGTCAGAATCGCCTACATTAGACATGAAATGGACGCAATGGAATCTGTTACAGAGTAGAGCTCTATAGTGGTACGGACATGTGCAACGGATGGCAGAAGAACGATGGCCGAAACAAGTCCTAAAGTTGGAAGTACCAGGCAGAAGAAAGCGGGAAAGAGCCAGAAGAACGTAGTATAGGCAAGTACATAGTCATATGAAGAACAGGGGGCAGGAAGAAGGCCAATGAAACGACAGGAATCTCTGGAAAGAAGGAACCAAGGGTGAACTGCTGTAAAGTGGAAAAGCTATAAGTATAATATAATAGTACATTAGTAAGTGGCACTTTTTAACTCCCGGAGATGTTATCCCTGTGGCATAGTTTGCAGTATTAATATAAACCTTAGCAATCTTTATGATGCAATGACCGCAACGAACTTAAAAGAGTTAATGCATGCTTATTGAAAGCTATTTTGTTAAGTTGTTAAGCGGCATATTTGATATCAGGTAGTGCTCATTGTTGATAGCTGCTTTCTCATTTTGCGATCCTTTATGGATTAAGAAATGTGATAGCTAACAGTCACGCAGTGATAGAGTAGCAAAAGAAATCTTCTCTTTTGTGATTCTTTTTGGAGTACCTGTGTAAAATATTTTTACGAATCATTGCTGAAAAAGTAATATATATGCATAAATATGCACTAACCCTTTAAGTATGACTTTATATGCACTATAAAATTTCCATAATAAAAACTCTTTACAATGCGGAATACATTTATTACTTGTATGCTTTTAACTATCAAGGCCTAATCATGCAAATATGCTAACATCCGGCTCTATTCATAGTTGAACAAAATACGTGTAACAGGCGTCTCCTAACGCCTGAATTAGACAAAAAGAGTTCAACGATCTAATTGCAAAAATTGCGAATCTCAACTTAGATACAATAATATTTACACAGCTTTACAGTTTTGTATCATTCTTTTGTCTAAATTCTAATTTTAGCACTTACAGAAAATTATAAAAAATTCCTTGCAAATGAACAGGAGGTTACGAGTTATTCTCGGAAAGCCGAAAGTATGCATTGTGTTTTCCATGTAAAAGGCATAAACATATAATACGAGGGCTGTTCATTTAAGAATGATCAAAATTTCTTGACAACGAGCCTTTACTCATCCTCATAACTTTTATGATACTTCTCAAAATAGCCTCCCATGAATGCGACGCACTTATCCCAGCGTTTCTGACAGTCTTCAAAGACTTGCTGAAAAACATTTTTGAGAGATTCTTCGTAATCTCCTCCGCAGCCTTCACCACTGCTTCTGATGAGCCTCCCACGAAGGCGTTTCTTCAAGTCAGGGAATAGAAAAACAGTCACATGGAGCTAAATCCGGACTATAGAAAGGGTTTGCGTTGCACTTCACGTTGATTTTTGCAAGATATTCAGCAACAACATTGGCAATATGCGGCCGCGCATTATCGTGGTGCAGCAACCAGCCTGCTTCATGTAAATGTGATCTTTTGCGTCTGATATGGACTTGCAAAGTTTTCAGGACATCCCTGTAGTATTGTCCAGTTCCTGAGTTTTGTGTGTGCAGGTACAACATGCTGAAAAACCATTCCATGCATATCAAAGACTGAGATGACCATAACTTTCCCAGCAGGAGCAATCACTTTTGCTTTTTGGGGGGGTTGGTGATAAAGGAGATTTCCACACTGAGCTTTGCTTGTTTCTCTCAGGATCAAAATGATGTAGCCAAGTTTCGTCAGCAGTGATAGCGTTTGAAAGAAACTCCGGATCTTCCTCTAACATCAACTTTAACTATATGCAGACTTGCATGTTCCTTTGGTTCGGGAATCAACAGTCTTGGAACCCTTCGCGCACAAACACGTCTCATGTGTTATGTTTCTGTCACCAGCGTGTGTGGTTGGCACCCAATGAAATCTTCAGTGTTTCAGAAAGTGATTTTAAGGTAATTCGTCGATCTTCCCTCACAATGGCCGTAGCGGTGTTAATGTTTCCTTCTGTAAGAGCAGTAACCAGAGCACTGGGTCCACCCTCCTTTGAAATTGATTGTCTATCCCCTCTTTAAGCACCTTCGAGCTGTGCTGTAGGGAAGAACAGACTCTCCATCGTTCTTCTGTAACATTTTATAAGCCTCAGTTGAAAATTTGTTGAGACGAAGGCAGAATTTCAAAACCGCATATTGTTCCTCGCGTGTTACCTCCATTTCAGCGGAAGGCGATGCTGAACATGTCTGAACCTGCCTGGTTCTCACAGGTGAAAACCAGCGGTACCAACAATGAAACTACTACGTCGTGTTTGTTTCACATTAAACTAACAGAATATAATAAGTTAGAATTATAGTGCGAAAAATTATGACAGTCAAAAAATTATTATCATTCTTTATGGAACAGCCCTCGTGATTTATTTGCAACCGTGAGAAAAGTTTTCTTCCAGAAAACAAAGTACATAAAAAACTTACAAGTAAAGATAACTTGAGCTCCGGAGATTTTATTGAAAATCGTTAGGCCCTACCCTTAGAGGACACAACCTATGTGTCAAGTTTGATATTTACCCAACATTTCGTTTAAGGTTATACTTACAGACAGGGAGACAGATTCGACCCAATTTATAAAAATGTTTTTCCCCTGCTCCTCCTACTACTTGTACTTCTTCGCTGCTTCTTCTTGTCAAAGAATGTTTTGGTGGAGTACAATTTTACTTTCTTTACTGAAAGAAAATATAGTGATGGTGTTATAAGCTTTTCTATAATTTTAGCAGGTTATGAAATATTTCCTGGGATTCGCTTATCATACTGAGTCTCACAATTTAGAATAGTGCATGGAATACTAATGTGAATGATTAGTAGATGAAGGTAAATTGCATGATAGCATCTCAAGATGCTATTCAAAAGAAATCGCAATACAAGAGGAGGAAGTAATTTCGAGGAAATAACAGCCTGGAGCACACAACTACACAGGTCATTAACCAAGACAATAATGGCTGCTGCCTATCAATGAGAAAAAGTTCGGTTGTAGTTTCTGAAAGAATTGGAAGGTAACAGGTAAATTACGAAGCTAGTATAGGGATATAACAACAATATCATGATAACGATGATATGATGATGAAACTACATGATTGTTAGCATAGCATCAATTGTTTGCTTTAGCATGCTCTCATGCTTTTTGTATGTATACGTCACAGATATAGTTGAGGAATACCTGGGAACACTTCAAAATCTTGAATCTTGTTATTTATTGCTTATTTACTGTGTCGTAAATTGGCACACCATGCACACTCTAAAGTTGTTAATTCTGATGATCTCTGTAAACAGTATTATAAACATTTCACATGAATTTAGCTTATAACACCAGTTTCCTGTTTACTCACGTCAGACACGTAGAAGTGGCCGGACATGAAACTATGCTCACCAAAGTAATCTAAGTCAACCAGACACCGAATTGTAGTTAGGATATTTTGAGGAATATGATCGTGTTTAGCTTTCCTAGGAAAACGTGTAGGCAGCTGTTTGTAGCGTGGGATTACCCATGTGGCAATATATCGCGATATTTTAAAGTAACCGTATATAAAGTCTTCACGTATTGGGAGTCGGGGTCAATCTAGTGGGTCATTCTAGTATGGGTCACTCCGAAGGTAACGCTGAGCTTAGAATCAGTCATACCGCCCTTCAATGACGGCTACTCTAAATGTCCGTTCTCTAACTGTAGACAGCTACGCATCCTTATGTTAAACCCTGATACCGAAATTAAGGTGTGCAATGTATAAAGAATCGTAATGGATTTCAAAGGTGTCTGGTATGTTTGTTACAACACGAACAGGTGCAGTTGGTTGAGTCGTTTAACAAAAGACACGGGAAAAAAGGGTTTTCTTGGTAAGAATCCTGAATGGATAGCACTTGCCTTTGTTTGTAAAGGTATTCTTCGGACCTTAATAATGACAACGGGCAAAATTGTCACAAAGGGAATCTTAGTGTGAATAAAGGGCTTCGAGAAAGTGAAAGCTACACCCCCACGCGCAGCTGTGGGGACAGGCAGTTTTCGGGGTGAGGCCGATTAGGGCAATTCGTGGCTGGCAAGCCATTAAGAAAGTCCTATTCTTCTGTCTTGTTTGAGGACAGAGCAGAAGTGGTGAGAGAAGATACTTGTCGGTTCATATGTACGTGAAGAACGAATTAAGTTCATAGAGTAATAAGCATTCCACCTTCACTCTCTCTGAACAGTGATATATTGGTAATCCTTGGTCGGCAACTTCAAGTCTGATGTTCTGATAAAAAGAAGCAGTCAATAAACCAGTTTGAAACGGACACTCCAGTGTCATTAAAACAATCCTTCTCATACATATCCACGCATATCCTGTGAGAAACCTCATTGCTTTACCCTGAGCTAAACATTGTTGTATCAAACTGTAGCGGAGAGTGGAACTGTGTGCGACACCCATTATTTACATTTGCATCAAACTGTCGCCCCAACGTAGAACTCTTTGCCTGCCCAATATATTGTTGCTTCAACCCGTATTGGTATTTAATATAATAATGCAGCTGTTAACACTATTTCGCAAACCAGTCTCGTAAAGACTTCGGGAGAGATTTGTATTGTAGCCCACTAATTAGGATATAGTAAATTAGTATATCATAGAACTTCGTTTTTTTTTCTCTCTGTTTATCTCTACTTATCTGTAACCTTGCTCCTACTTTGCTTTACACTTAGCTGAATCTATATAATTCATATTAAACAATTAGGGGTCACTACTTTGTAACAGTCTTCGTGTGACTCTTGTAAAGATGACGATGACGGAGATACTGTGTTGATTCCACAGTGCTGTTGATCCACTGGCAGAAGATTTCTTCGAACGACCCTCAGCGTTAGTCTCTGCACTTGAATCCCAAAAAGAAATACTTAAATAATAACACCTATAAGTTTTATAGATAATGTTTTAATTAATTGAATTTAAAAACGTAAGTGTGTACATTAATGTATAATATAATTGTTTTCTAATACTAAGTCGGCCAGAATACTGGTGCGTTTTTTATACTACGCTCAACTTCTGTGCCATATACTGAGTCTATTGGAAAACTGAAAGCCGAAAGACGCTTCATAGCTTGCACCTCCTGTTGTTTTCACTTTGAAAACAAATACTTCAATAATACTGGGTGTAATTCTGCCTACTTACGGTAGCCCATCATGATACATTTAGTATATGTTTTTGTCTTTACTTCAGGAGGGTTCACATCGTTTCCTTTTCAAATGATTCTGGTGTATTTGGTAGCTCATCTGCTGTGAGTGATGGGACAGGAATTCTTTATTCGTAGTTAATTTATCTCCGTCTTCATCAGTCACACTTCGGGCACAATTTGGGACAGGAATTCTTTTATTTGGAGGATCGCCGATTGAACATTTTCATATCATCATTCACATCTTCATGATTGTATGACATATCCCACGGAAATGCCAATTTTGGAGGTGATGTGTGCAACTGTATTAATTAATTAACTGTCTTGAAATAATGTTGCTAGTCTATTGCATATCGATAAATTCTTACTTTGTTATATTTAAGCAGTTCCAACTATTACATAAAAGTTCTTCATCCTGCATCACTATTCATCACAATCCCCATTACAAAACATCTCTGCCACATCTCCACCAAGATTATTGATCATTTTGTAACTATCGTTACTCCTCTCTTAATTTTGTGATTGGCCGATTTAATTCCACGTCACAACATTACGTCATACAATTATTACTACGGACAATCTTAAAATTACATATATTTTTACTTATTTAAATGACTAAATACATTTAAACAATCATCCTCCTTTATAAATCTATAAATTTTCATACCTCCTCCAAACAAAACCCAAAACTACTGTTACAGATGCGCCTCTTCAAAATATATGGAAAATAACCAAATAAAGGAATTAACAATATATTTCCATATGTTTCCAAGAATGGCCCCAATTAACAATTTCGTTTAGAACAATGAACTATAACATAAATATAACATACATAAAATGTAACAATAAACATACATTGAATGAGATATAATAAATGAACAATTAACATTACTATAACACATTTTTAAACATATATCTTTGTTTTCATGTGGGGATGTGCCCCGCCCCAAATTTGTATTAAAGTGTCTTTATAATTGACATGTTTAAATTATTAACTGTGAACAAAATTGCTATAACAATATAAAATATTTTAACAATTATTTGTAAACGAATATATATAATTAAAATGAAATAACTGAATTTTAACTAATTTATATACAAAGGAATTCTCTGTTTCGTTATTCGTGTTGGGTCATTTGCCCACATAATACATTTTTCTAGCTGTCCTGTAACAATACTCGTAACTTTTGAACAGTTTGTGTGATACATTTTTCTCAGTTGGCTAACCAGATCTTTGCAAGCATCCAGAACTTGGTAAATCCATCGTTTGTTTTTATGTATATCATAACGTTGTTTGAAGGTTAGGTTACTTGTGTGTTCAAATGTTTTACAAAACTTTAGCAACATTATTTCGTGTGGTGTATTATACATGTGACCACTATGACCTTCATTGTGTATTTGTGTTTGTGTGAACATTTCACATCAAAATACTTATTTTTTGAATTTACAACATGCATATTCTGTTAACCACCTGTATTATAACATTCATTGTTTGGTAAGTCAACATTTGTCTGTAAATTGCTTATTTCTTGTTTCGCAATGTCCTGACCTAAGTTAGTTTCCTGAATTATTTCTCTTAATTCCCTAATTTCCTGTCTATCTTCATTCCTATTCTGTTCTATTGTTTGCAATAACCTTTCCATATTCTCTTTATATTCTTTTATTCCCTTTCTATTTTCTTGTGCTATCTCAACTTTCAATTGCTGTTTTAGCTTTTGTGACAAACTAACCTCCAAATTTCTTACACTTTCTGCCAATTCCTGCCTTACATTAACATCTAAATTGCACATAATTTGTTTCAAATCTTTAATATTGTCTTTATTCTGAGCTAATTCTTCCCTCAATTCATTTATATTTTGTTCAAGATCTTGTTTTAATTCTGATTTTACATTACTCAACTCTGATATTACATCACTCAACTCTGATTTCAAATCTGATATTACATCACTCAACTCTGATTTTACATCTCCTATTTTAGCATCTAAATTACTCAATATTTTCGCTATCCTTTCTAACATTAACTCGTTATTTTTACTTAATCCTACATCTTCCCTACTCATTCCTACACCATCACCACCTTCTCCTTCCACTATTATCTCTTTTCTACTTGCCATCTTTTTAACTATTTTCTGATTTCTTTACAACATAAATCTACTACTACTACTACTACTACTACTACTACTACTACTACTACTACTACTACTACTACTACTACTACTACTACTACTACTACTACTACTACTACTACTACTGCTGCTGCTGCTGC
This sequence comes from Mantis religiosa, assembly GCA_030765055.1. NCBI lineage: Eukaryota > Metazoa > Arthropoda > Insecta > Mantodea > Mantidae > Mantis > Mantis religiosa. Next base: position 52,650,152 of record CM060952.1, on the reverse strand, counting down.
TGCTACTACTACTACTGCTGCTGCTGCTACTACTACTACTACTACTACTGCTACTACTACTACTACTACTACTACTACTGCTACTACTACTACTACTACTACTACTACTACTACTACTATTTTCTTTAATTTCACACACTTTAAACTAGTTTTCTTTTTCTTCTTTCTTCTGTCTTCTTTCTCCTTTCCTTTTATATTCCCACGTAGCTGTACGAGGTTTTAATCTGCACTCTTCTTCATCCTATTCGGCCACACGTTGCGGTGCCATTTGGATCAGGAATTTGGGACTATTCGTAGTTAATTTGTCTCCATCTTAATCGGCCACACGTTCGGGCACAATTTGGTGCGGGATTTTATGTTTGAGATGGGATGCACGTTGACTTTTCGAAGACCCACGTCGAGAAGCCAGATATAACAGGGCTAGTTAGTTAAATTTTGAGTTGTTTCTTGATGATTGTGTTTGATTAAATAAGAGTCATGAGATTCTTGGTTTCAGGCGTGGTTTGGAATAAAGTTTCGGAGAAGTCAAATGCTGTAACAATTTAATTGTATTATCTGAATTACACTTTACTTGAACTTCCTTTCCCAGTCACTTTCAGGATACTTCCAACATATCGATTTATTCTTACTTTGTTATATTTAAACAGTTCCAACTATTACATAAAAGTTCTTGATCCTGCTCCACTGTCCATCAGACTCCCCATTACAAAATATCTCTACCACATCTCTACCAAGATTAGTTTTTTTTATAACTATCGTTACTCTTCTATTAATTTCGTGATTGGCCGATTTAATTCAACGTCACAACATTACGTCATACAATTATTACTACGGCCTATCATAAGATTACATATATTTTTACTTATTTAAATGACTAAATAGATTTACGTAATCATCCTCCTTTATAAATCTATAAATTTTCATACCTCCTCCAAACATAACCCAAAACTACTTCTACAGTGTTCAGTTGGAGTTAGTACCGGCAATGTTCAACACGTGGTAACAGAATACCATTAGCCACCTTCTTATTGTTCTGGCTTCATTGTTCCTAGCACACAATTTATCTACATCAATTCCAGATTTAGAATCGTTGTGATGCATGATTATTTCAGCCGTTTTCTTCGCAACTTCTTATAGTTCAACCGACGAAGCATACACTTTCGTACTGGCTGCAAACTTTGGAGAAGTAATATTACTGGTCAATACCTTTTTTTGTTCTTGCGTTCTGTACCGACGAAATGAAGTCGTCTTTTGTGCACCAGTGAAGCCTAATGAACCAGTGATCTGCTGTAACTTTACAACCAGTGCCATAGATTGGTTCTCTATATAAGTTAATCTTAGCACAACAGGTTCTGTGGAATTATTTTACAAACGTGGTCCGTCCAGCTACTATCCATAATAAATTTCCATATTAGTGGTGTAAAACTCTTCGTCATCACTCAAACAACATGCTCTTTTTATACCATAATAGATTGGCTTAGATACATATATTATCTAAAATCATATTCAGCTCAAAATGCAAGAAACTGTTCGTCATCAGTGACGTTTTATCCACCAGAATAATGCTTCTAACAGTTATTCTAACAGCAGCCAATTTGTCCGGTGCCTTTGAATATCGTCTGGTATTCATGACGAAGTACTAATGGCTGCTTACATTTGCAATGCAATATTCCACAACTTAGAAACACATGTCATTAACATTTAACGAGATTAGGGGCCCACTAGACCTGTACGACACCTAACTACCGATTTGCCGTTGCTGCAGCTAAAATAATAGATTAAGCTATAGCCGCAACATTCGAGTAAGGTGTAGCGTCAGATCTCCTAGACAGACACCTACGTAGGTGCGTTCGCTCTTAAACTGCAACATTTAAATATAGCTAGGGTCATCCTAGGCCCTGCGTGTCCAACGGAGGGTTAACCGTCTTTCGAAACTTCTAGAATATTCTTATTGTTTTGTCACATAGGTGCCACTATTACGTGCAGATTTTGGATGGAAATTTACGGTTTTGTACCATCTTGACCTGTTAGGAGTTTACCAGATATAACTTTCAAATCCTTAAACTGCACAAATATACTCCCAGCATCACACCATGCTACGTGTGTTCTGCCATATCAACATATACGTAGACATCGTCACAATATTCATTACCCTTTAACGCTATATAATACTACCTATTGCTAAAACACTAGCATGATGTTTTACATACACTAGCACATAAATCATTAATTGCAGGAATACAGTTGGCAGATAATCATGAGTATTACTCTCTATCTACGTACTTATCTTCCAAACACGTAGAAAATTTGTATGCCAAGTATTGTCATCTTGTTGTTTCGTACTAATTATATAGTTTGTTTAGCTTTGCAAACAAATTCCTTCCATTTATAGACTGGGACTCGCTAGCTAACTTCTAGATGAGATCATATATGTTCCTTAAATGAAGAGTTGAAAACGATCTTGTCCGTAAGTTTTCCATATAACTTAGAGTGAGAGAGCAAAATAGAGAAAATGTGAGAACAATAAAAAATGACATCTTTCTCTAATGGAGGCGAGAAAACATTTGCATATCTAGACACAAAGGGCAGTTACTCAATGTTTTGTGAATATAATATACTCTACTCCAATTTAAGGCTGTACTAAACGACTTTACCAGTCAAATGTACTACTCACTTCAGATTGGTGCTGTCGTGATACATGGACGCATTTCTGATGTCGTGGTACCTAGAGGGCGGAATAAATTACTTCCAAGGGTGATAAGAATTAAGGTGCTACAGGTTATACCGTGAACTAATAACCAAGTTAGGTCTTTGGGATTTATTCACATGAGATGACAGCTTGGATAGAGCTGACTCCACCGAGAATCGAACACTTAGATCATTTATTACGATAGCCACGAACCAAATCGCTGAATCAGTGTGCATCTGAAATGCATATGTATACATATCTATTATCAAATGGGCAACAGAAACACTTGTTTTAAACCCACCAATCAGAATTGCGATAGTATTTATTTCCATCTATTCTGAGAGCATGATTGTGTGCTTTTGTTGCAGGGGATTCATTGTCTTATAATGACATTGTGATTTAGAAGGTTCCTAGAATTAGATATCTGGTATGCAGAAATTTAAAATGTTCTTTATTACAAGTAAAAACGCGCTTTGTACAACGCTGACAGTATCAGAATGTCGCAACATACACAAAACGCAGTCCTCAAGGTCTCTCGTTGTTTCACCACACGTAAACAAACAAAAGCGTTCACTTGCGGTACACTTCAAACAGCTGCACACAGACAATTAACAACTGCAACTCACATCTGACTCACTCACGCCTTGCGAGGCTTTTTATAGCCCAGCCATTGTTTCCAGAATGTAATAGACATACGAGAACAATCACGATGCAGCGGAAAATTGCAGACTATCTGTCTCTTTCTCTCTCTGTATCTGTCTCTCTCGGCAAGCGTTCAGCGCTGGCGTAGCTCTGTCTCCTCCTTTCGCACGCGTCCGGCACTGGCCTGTCGCGGCTCCAACAGAAAAAGATGCGGTCTGTAACAATATTGTGTTCATTAATTAGAGCCAACTGAAAAATTCACAGCAATGGCCGGGATGGCGAGTCAATTGGAGAATTTAATGTCAGGAAGGCACGTTGACCATGGTAGCTCAAGGTCTAGAGCAACTGGACGGAAACCAGGAGATCCGTGGTTCAAATTCTGGCCGTGGCATTGAATTTTTCAGTTGGCTCTAATTAATTAAAATTCATACAAATAATATAAATTTACATTAAAAATATTGTGTTCATTAGTCCATCAATAAACAAGGGGGTAAAAGGTAGCGCGGAAGAATACATTTCAGCGTGGGCAAAGTTACAAGACACAGAATTTAAAAGAACAAGCTGTGCTCAATATTAAACCTGTAATGCTAGGAGATGTATTTCATGAGTCCTTAGGGGTGTGTATGAAATTTATTATCATTTGTATGTTACACAAAGACAACTTGTAGACAAATGAGTTGCTAATTATTAAATGTTTCAGTCAATATTGTTACAAAGTAGTTATTTTCTTTACTGTGAGTGTACATTAAACAATTTGTAGACATTATGCAGACGTAACTCAATTATTTTCATTGCAAAGCAGAGTTGGTAATCTATTTGGTGAGAGATGGAGGTTTTTTTTTCTACTTCAATGTTTAACCCTCTCTTTGTGTTGATACCAGGTAAATATTTCAATGAAACTACTACATCGTGTTTGTTTCACATTAAACTAAACGAATATAATAAGTTAGAATTATAGTGCGAAAAATTATGACAGTCAAAAATTATGGAACAGCCCTCGTGATTTAATTGCAACCGTGAGAAAAGTTATCTTCGAGAAAACAAAGTATATAAAAAACTTGAAGTAAAGATAACTTGAGCTCCAGAAATTTTGTTGAAAATCTTTAGGCCATACCCTTAGAGGACACAACCTATGTGTCAAGTTTGATATTTACCCAACATTTCGTTTTAAGGTTGTGCTTACAGACAGGGAGACAGATTCGGCCCAATTTCTAAAGATGCTTTTCCCCTGCTCCTCCTCCTGCTTGTACTTCTTCGCTGCTTGTTCTTCTTGTCAAAGAATGTTTTGGTAGATTACAATTTTACTTTCTGTGGCGAAAGAAAATATAATGATTGTGTTATAAACCTTCCTATAATTTTAGCACATTATGAAATATTTCCTGGCATTCGCTCATCATACTGAGTCCTACAATGTTGAATAGTGCATGGAATGATTATTAGATGAAGGTAAATTGCATGATAGCATCTCAAGAGGCTATTCATACAGAAATCGCAATGCAAGAGGAGGAAGTAATTTCGAGGAAATAACAGCCTGGAGCACACAACTGCACAGGTCATTAACCAAGACAATAATGGCTGCTGCCTATCAATGAGCAAAAGATCGGTTGTAGTTCCTGAAAGAATTGGAAGGTAACAGATAAAGTACAGAGCTAGTATAGGGATATAACAAGAACTATGATGGTGACGATTATATGATGATGAAACTACATGATTGTTAGCATAGCATCAATTGTCTTCTTTAGCATGTTCTCATGCTTTTTGTATGTATACGTCACATGTATCGTTGAGGAATACCTGGAAACATTTCAAACTCTGGAGTCTTGTTATTTAATTCTTATTTCCTGTGTCGTGACTTTTTGGCACACTTTGCAATCTAAAATTCTTAATTCTGATGATCTATGTGAAAGCATTGTGGTACATTTCATATGACTTTAGCTTATGCCATAAGTTTCCTGTTTACTCACGTCAGCCACGTACAAGTGGCCGGACATGAAGCTATGCTCACCAAAGTAATCTAAGTCATCCAGACACCGAATTGTAGTTAGGATATTTCGAGGAATATGATCGTGCTTAGCTTTCCTAGGAAAACGTGTAGGCAGCTGTTTGTAGCGTGGGATTACTCATTTGGCAATATATCGCGATATTTTAAAGTAACCGTATATAAAGTCTTCACGTATTGGGAGTCGGGGTCAATCTAGTGGGTCATTCTAGTATGGGTCACTCCGAAGGTAACGCTGAGCTTAGAATCAGTCATGCCGCCCTTCAATGACGGCTACTCTAAATGTCCGTTCTCTAACTGTAGACAGCTACGCATCCTTATGTTAAACCCTTATACCGAAATTAAGGGATGCAATGTATAAATAATCATAATGGATTTCAAAGGAGTCTTGTATGTTTGTTACGACATGAACAGGTGCAGTTGGTTGAGTCGTTTAACAAAAGACACGGGAAAAAAAGGGTTTTCTTGGTAAGAATCCTGAATGGATAGCACTTGCCTTTGTTTGTAAAGGTATTCTTCGGGCCCTAATAATGACAACGGGCAAAATTGTCACAAAGGGAATCTTTGTGTGTATAAAGGGCTTCGAGAAAATGAAAGTACACCCCACGCGCAGCTGTGGAGACAGGCAGTCTTCGGGGTGAGGCCGATTAGGGCATTTCGTGGCTGGCAAGCCATTAAGAAAGTCCTATTCTTCTGTCTTGGTTGAGGACAGTGCAGAAGTGGTGAGAGCAGATGTTTGTCGGTACATATGTACGTGAAGAAAGAATTAAGTTCATAGAGTAATAAGCATTACACCTTCACTCTCTCTGAACAGTGATATATTTGTAATCCTTGGTCGGCAACTTCAAGTCTGATGTTCTGATAAAAAGACGCAGTCAATAAACCAGTTTGAAACGGGCATTCCAGTGTCATTAAAACCATCCTTCTCATACATATCCACGCATACCCTGTGAGAAACCTCATTGCTTTGCCCTTAGCTAAACATTATATTATCAAACTGTAGCGGTGAGTGGAGCTGTGTGCGACACCCATTATTTACATTTGCATCATACTGTCGCCCCAACGTAGAACTCTTTGCTCACCAATATATTTTTGCTTCAACCCGTATTGGTATTTAATGTAATAACGCAGCAGTTAACACTATTTCGCAACCCAATCTCTATAAGTCTTCGGGAGTGACTTGTATTGAAACACACTAATTAGGATATAGTAAATTGGTATATTATAGAACTTCTCTCTGTGCTTATCTCTACTTATGTATAACCTTGCTCCTACTTTGCTGTACACTTAGCTCAATCTATATAATTCATATTAAACAATTAGGGGTCACTACTTTGCAACAGTTTTCGTGTGACTCTTGTGGTGATGACGATGACGGAGATAGTGTGTTGATTACACAGTGTTGTTGATCCACTGGCGGACGATCTCTTCGAACGACCCTCAGCGTTAGCCTGTGCTCTTGAATCCCAAAAAGTAATACTTAAACTAATTACACCTAAGTTTTAAAGAATATTTTAATTAATTGAATTTAAAAATGTAAGTGTGTACATTAATATGTAATACAATTTTCATTTCTAATGCTTAGTCGGCCAGAATACTGGTGCGTTGCTTCTACTACCCTCAACTTCTGTGCCATCTACTGAGTCTATTGGAGAACTGAAATCCGAAAGATGCTTCTTAGCTTCCACTTCCTGTTGTTTTTACTTTGAAAAGAAATTATTCAGTACTACTGGGTGTAATTCTGCCTACTTACAGTGGCCTATCATGACACACTTAGTTTACGTTTTTGTCTTTACTGCAGGAGGGTTCACATCGTTCCCTTTTCAAATGATTCTGGTGTATTTTGCAGCTCAGCTGCTGTGGGTGTTCAGTTGGAGTTAGTACCGGCAATGTTCAACACGTGGTAAAAGAATGCCATTGACCACCTTCTTATTGTTCTGGATACATTGTTCCTAGCGCACAATTTATCTACATCAATTCCAGATTTAGCATCGTTCTTCTTCTTCTTCACTTCACGGCATGGGCAGAGTGCCCGTTCCGTCTCACAATAATTGCTCCTTCCACCTCTTTTCAGGTCTACCAACATCTCTCTAGCATCGTTGTAAGAATGATTATTTCAGCCTTTTTCTTGGCAACTTATACTTCAACCGACGAGGCATGTAGATCGGAGATCAGAACTACTGATGTACACTTTTTTGGAACATTACACAACATTTCTTTTCTTTTTTGCGAAGCCAAATACACTTTCGTATTGGCTGCAACCTTTGGAGAAGTAATATTACTGGACAACACCTTTTTTGTTATTGCGTTCTGTACCGACGAAATGAAGTTGTCTTTTGTGCACCAGTGAAGCCTAATCAACCAGTTATTTGCTGTAACTTTTCAACCAGTGCCTAAAATTGGTTCAGTTATTCTTAGCATTACAGCTTCTGTGGAATTATTTTACAAACGTGGTTCGTCCAGCTACTGTCCATAATAAATTTCCATATTAGTGGTGTAAAACTCTTCGTCATCACTCAAACAACATGTTTTATACCATAATAGATTGGCATAGATCCCTATATTATCTAAAATCATATTCAGCTCAAAATGCAGGAAACTGTTCGCCGTCAGTAACGTTTTATCCAGCAGAATAATGCTTCTAACATTTATTCTAACAGCAGCCAATTTGTCCGGTGCCTTTCAATATCGTCTGGTATTCATGACGAAGTACTAATGGCTTCTTCCATTTGCAAAGTAATATTCCACAACTTAGAAAAACACGTCATTAACTTGTAACGAGATTAGGCGGTAGGGGCCCACTAGACCTGTATGACACCTAACTACTGATTTGCCATTGTTGCAGGTACAATAATAGACAGTTTAAGCTATCACATTCGAGTGAGGTGTAGAGTCAGATGTCCTAGACAGGCAACTACGTAGGTACGTTCGCTCTTAAACTAGAACATTTAAATATAGCTAGGGGCATCCTAGCATGTCCAACGGAGGGTTAGCCGTCCTTCGAGCTTCTAGAACATTCTTATTGTTTTGTCACATACGTGCCATTATTACGTGCAGATTTTGGAGGGAAAATTTGCGGTTTTGTACTTTTTGTCCTGTTAATAGCTTACCAAATATAATGCTAGCTTTTAAATCCTTCATCCGCACAAATATACTCCCAACGCCACACCATGCTACATGTGTTCTGTCATATTAGCAGAAACGTATATTGTCCTCACAATATTCCCTCCCATTTTATTTTTTATTACGTCCTCCAACTTTTAAGTTATATCGGACGATGACTGGAATAGGTTTAATGGCGCTCAAATGAGTCCAGGGTCCATAGCTAACTTTATAGATGAATGTTGAACACCGCTTGCCAAATACGTTCCTTCAAATGAACCGTTGAAACAATCTTAGTCTTACGCCTGCCACGGAATGTGTATATTCTCAAGCAAAAAGGAAGTGAATAGCGTGAAATCCGGAGAAGGTGGAATCTCATATCAGAAATCTTGCCTCTACATGACACCAGGTACACACATTCATGCAAAATGAGAGAGAGAGACACACACACAGACAGAGAGAGAGAGAGAGACAGAGGACAGGTGAGGACGCTAAAATGATATTTTTCTCTAATGAAGGCCAGAAAACATCTGCATATAAAGATACAAAGTGCATTTATTCAATTTTTTCTGAAGAAAATTTACTCTGTTCCAATTTAAGATCTGTGCTACATGGGTTTGCCTTGTACTCCCTGTCAACTATACTGGTTACTTCGATTGGTAGGCCGCACCATAGCTGGGTTGCTAGACTATTGGTACCTCACCAAAGTGGCGCGGGTTCGATCTCAGACGACCGAATGCGAGGATTGTGGTGTACAAAACAGCGTAAGGGCGGGTTTGATCCGAGTGTTTCGGTTTCCCCCGCCGTCTTATTCTATCGGTGCTCTATCTTCATATCATGTATCATCAGTGTCACCTTTTACGGTGCCGATTGTAGTAAAAGTGCTTCTGGTTGGTGTTGTGGTGATACATGGACCACTTTCTGATGTGGAGGTACACAAAGGGCGGTATAAGTTACCTCCAGGGGTGATGATAAGGATTAAGTTATAATGAAAGGTGCTACAGGTTTAAACATATTCTATGAAACGCGTTCGGACTTGGGGATACTTCACATAAGACGAAGGCTTGGATACAGCTGACTCCAAGCCCGGGAATCGAACCTTAGATCCTCATTACGAGAGCTACGAACAATATCGCTAAATCAAATATGTCACCAGCAACAGTTTGCATTTGGAATGCATATGTATGCATTATTAACAAATGGGCAAGATTAACTCTGTTTTAAACCCACCATTCAGAATATTTGCGAAAGAATTTGCATAAATCCTTAAGGCGTATTTATATCCTTATGTTATAGAGGATAGAGTGTCATTAAAGGATATTGTATTCAATAGTCAAACAATAGGCTAGGTGGGGGACAAATGGAGCGGAATAGTACATATCAGGGAAAATTACCGATTTCACTGATTTTAAAAGAAGAAGCTGTACGCAACATTAAACCTGTAATGCTAGGAGAAGTATTTCATGAGTTCTGAGGGTTGTGTATGAAATGTGTTATCATTTGTAAGTTACAGAAGAACAACTGGTACACAAATGAGTTGCTAATCATTGAATGTTTCAGTCAATATGTTACAAAGCAGTTATTTTCTTTACTGTGAGTGTCCATTAACCAATTTGTAGACATTATGCAGACCAAACTCAATTATTTGCATTGCAAAGCAGAGTTGATAATCCAATTGGTGAGAGAGTGAGGGATTTTTATACTTCAATGTTTGACCCTCTCTTTGTGTTGATACTAGGTAAATATTTCGGGTCATATTTAAAGTTAAAGACAATGGGCATAAGGTATGTTTGAAATAGAATGTGAAAGTATGGATTACTATATATCTATGCTAGTATATATTACATAAGAAAATACAAATCTCACCACTTAGCTCAATATAAACCCATCATAAACCACCCTCGAAAGTACCCACTGAAAGGAATGGAGAAAATCGGCAACTAGCCCCAGTCGTCTGTCCCTCTCGGTAATCTGATAGATTATTCTCCGACCAGTAACTGCTCTCCGCATGCAAGGGTATTGGCAACAGTACCAACGACATAGGTAACCAAACCTCTGGTTGCTATGGGGAACCAAGTATCCCTGTTTAAGCACCAAAGATAAAATGATATATATATATATATATATATATATATATATATATATATATATATATATATATATATATATATATATATATATAAGGGCGCTCAACTACAGCGGTCATCAGCGCCCTTTAAAAAACTAGTCATGGCAAAAGCAAGATATAAAACTTTCCAAAAACCATACAAATGCAAGAAAACCTATTAAAAATACACGTACATAAAAAACATCAATCAAAACCTACTAAAAATTTCGTTCACTAAATCCTAAACCCCAAACTAGACAAGAATTTAAAAACCTTCTTCACGGGTTTCCACGCACTGCCTACACGTGGGTGGGCCTGTTGACCGTCTCCCTCAGCCACGAAGAGGAGCCCACACGAGGGAGACTGTTGGCTCGGGACCACGGGTGTGCCAAACCCGTACCTATCGAAGTAGGCCCCTGGGGGGACCAAAGATAAAATATAACGCTCCAATGTCTTTATGGTTTGTTGAGAATAATCACATCCGTACTGAAACTTGCTTGAGATGGCCGCTCCAGAGGCTACAGGCGACAGAAACGGAATTTTCGGTAGTTTCTGGCGTAAACAGGTCCCTCTGCTGGAACTTCCTAGACAGGGCATAGAATGATCCTTCAACCAAGTAGTCCTATAGCGTCCACGAGGAGTACCCTTTCATTTGAGCAAGATAGCGCTACATCTGTCCAGCACCGCTTAAACCAGACAAAATCACCAGAGTGCAAGGCATTGCATCCTGTCCTTCAACCCCTAGGTACAAGGTTGTAGCCTCTTAACCAACAACAATCTAAAAACCCACAACTCACCCTACTACATACCGAAATCTATACCTCACCTGCGGTAAAACCCTTAACGTGTGGGCACGCAGCAAAAACCTTTTGGCTATATACAGCCAGCCAGCACCGCATGACATGACATGACCAGGAAATCTAAAAGCACACCTGAAATAAAAATAGAGCACTACATGAGAGCACGGGTGAAAGGAGACAACCAAAAGTTGACCAGATCTAGATGACGTCGGGCCAAGCATGGATGGGGTTCTTGGATAATATTTCGAGCAAGTCCGCTGACCCTTAAATCCAAAAGGCATCCGCTACTGTGACCCACTGGAGTCACCAGGGAGTGACAGGAGTCATCTCTACAAAGCCTGACTCCAAAGCTCAGTCGCAACTTGCAGAACACCATCACCGGGTTGATCAATCCAAGAAGCAAATATAGGATGATATCTCTGCGTGGTAGATGTCCCGGTTTCGATACCAAATACATCGCTGCATCACTTAGTTCTTCGCTCATTCTCTTACTTTTCTACTGTATGTAGCAGTAGAAGCGATTACTAGTACTCTTTTAACTGATTTGCAGATGTACTAATTTTTCCTCTTAACACAGAGAGAACAAGCGTGATAAACTAGCTAACCGGAGTGGAAAGGGTGCCAGAGAAAGATTCAATTCTTTTAGTGCACTCTAAAGGAAATATGCTAATGACAAACATTATTCTAATCGTTGTTCGCACAGTGGAACATGGCAGAAAGGGCGGAGCAGCACTACGCACTAGACTGAATAATTATGAGCAATTAAAACGCCGAGTATTTGTCTCCCTTTCCCTCTTCTTGTTTGCGTGTGTGCCAAGAGAACATGACGCTCTCCGGTCCGTCCGTACGCTCGTACGTCGACAATGTCGTCTCTACTTGCGAGTGTTTTTACGTTAAACGAGTGAGTCGAGAGTTAGGATGCCAACAACCCGAGAACAACCCTTTCTCCTCCCTTCCTCCCTGCTGCAGAAGAGCAAGTAACTCTAGGGGTGGGTTCTAATGTTTCTTCCCAGTAGACTAACGATATAACATTTATGTCTGTTGGTAAACTTAGTACAGTGCCACGATAAAGGCCCGGAAACTCACAAAATCCAGAAGTATATCCAATACTGAAGTATGAAAATAAGTTTTATGACAGTAGTAGACATGTGTAGTAAGTTTCCAAACCTAAATAAAAAAAAACTGAAACATTTAATGCCACTGCCGGGATTTAAGCCACGGATCTCATGGTTTCCATAGAGTCGATCTTAACCATTGAGCTACCGGGAAAATATTAGTAAAATTGGAGAATTAAATGTCGTGACGGCACGTTGGTCAAGGTAGCTCAATGGGCTAGAGCCACTGGTAAGAAACCAGGAGATCTGTGGTTCAAATCCCGGCCATGGCTACCGGGATAACGGGAAAATATGAGTCAATTCGAGATTTTAATATCATGACGGCACATTGGCCATGGCAACTCAGTGGATAGGAGCGACTGGATGAAAACCAGGAAATCCGGAGTTCAAATCCCGGCCGTGGCATTGAATTTTTCAGTTTGACTCTATCCATCCAAGACCCTAACCTATATACGGCTAGTGTGAAGGAATGATTAATTTCCATCAATTATGTTGACTAATCATAGAGTTTAGAAAAGAAATGTGTCTCTTGGAATTCTTTTATTTCCATGAAGTGCAAAATAGAAGTAGAACATTTGAAATTATATGAAATGTACCGACTAATAAAAGACAAAATGCTAAATTCACATGACCATTATCAATTATTTAGCACAAAAAAGTACAAAAATGTTTCTCCAATGCGTTAATTTTAATTTTTTTTCAGAAATGTTTTTATAAACAGGAGGTATCAGAAATACCTTTGGAAACTTCGGTATGGATTCCTTACCCCACAGAATGAAAAAAGTTCATGTGAACGTAGGTCCCAGAATTCATCGTGCTTTTTTATTCATGTTTTAAGAAACATTTATGTTCAAGGGCTTCGGGTTCAACCTTAAAAATTTATTTTACTAAGCACTCATGGCTATCTATGTCCCATTGCACTAGATACGGTAGTTGGCGATGCGTTGCCATGGAGATTTGTTTACATTTGTTTTCTAACTTCAAAATGTCCAATTGTGTACACGTAGAGAGTTAACTGCACATGTTTCGTTCAGTCGGGGCGGGATATACATTTCGTGAACAGGCAGGTCATGATCGATGGATAGGCAGAGGAGGATCCATTCCATGGCCTGCACATTCTCCGGAACACAATGGTTTGAATTTTTATTAATGGGGACACCTTACACAATTGGTTTATACAACAGTCATCCCGAATGAAGAAAACCTTCATCGACATGTCATGGAAGCCTGCAAAACAATAAGATACTATCCCGGTCGTTTTAAAGGGCGTGACAGTTCATTTCCAGACATTTATTAAGAATTTTGTGTTACGAGTGCACTACTGTGTCGAACAGCTCGTAAAGAGAGATCGAAATGTTATTCAATACACGTTCATATGAACTTTCTTCTTTCTTGTGGTGTAAGGAACTAATACCTGAAGTTTGTAAAAGTATTTCTGATGCAACCTAAATATTACCTTATAAGTATAGCAACATTAGTGATTGCGGCACCCTCAAACAATATTTGTATCTTAGTGGGAGGTGCCAAAAACTTCTCTTTGCCTCGATAAGGAAACCACTGTTTGAAAATGTGTAAAGTATTTTACGATTTAGACCTACTTTAACAATATTGCAGAAATTCTTAGTGCCACAAAAGTCTTATTTGAAGAATTGTGTTATACGACTATATATACAGTTTTGTGTAGTCAGTTTTTGCGTTTCGCTTGTGGTTTGTATGTTACGCAAAATTAAGTCAGAGTGAAGATAACTTCACATGTTAAGCAGAAAACATCCAGGGTATGCATTTAATTTTTCGTTTAAATGTATTAAATATGTGGTATTTAGAATACAACTGCTAGGACCACTTTCAAGGTAATAGAAAAAAATAATAAAAATTATGTTCATATAAAGGCTAGAGAATTTTCATAGAAGTCCTTCGTTCGCATCCTTGGACTGAACATATGTTTCTGATTCAGAGACTTAAGATTTTCAGAAATATTCTTCAGAGACTCCGACCAACTGACCGATCGGCAGGCACGCAGGCAGGCACGCAGGCAGGCAGGCAGGCAGGCAGGCAGGCAGGCAGAAATCGTATCAAGGAAAGTTTAGGAGGAATGCAGTATTCTTTTCGTAATAGAAAATATAATATAACCAGCATGTCTAATGCTTAACTGAAGCATATAAGTAATTACTCTCTCACACAATTATGATTGTCAGCTTGCAAGAGATAACCAGCTTCTTCTCCGCTCGGTTTAGCCCTTCACAACTACCCAAACGTTCCGAGAGGCTGTTACGTACCTAACACTACAGAAGTTACAGAAGCTACGTTTTCGGTATAATATATTTGATAAATATTGTAATAATCCGAAATAATCAGAATAATTAAATCTAAAGAGAAAGCATTCAAAAATAAATGAAATAACATAAAGAACACTATTGGCACTGAGTAAAGTGTTGAAGCCCAGAAATACTTCAAAGGAGGGTAACTTTTAAGCCGAAAATTGCATCTTGATGTATCTGAATGTGCGGATATAAATTGAAAGTTCATATATTTATTATTTATTGGAGGAAGAAAGATATTTTAGAATGGTGGAGGACAGCAAGCTTAATTACTATGTCAACTTGTGCAACAAGCACAGTGAGATCCGCTTACTAAAAATAGGTTATGAAATATTATATGCTAAAATAATAAAAAGAGAGCTTAAAGTACTGGACTCTTTATTATTGCAGTAACAACGGAGTTTTAAAAATGTTATATGCATCCTGTATACATTACATATGCAATTTGAATTAGTTATTAAGCGAAATATGGCATTAAATTTAAGGCTACGTATGTGCCTAAATAATATACTCCTTTATATTACATATATGGCTAGTCTTTTCACTTTTATTTAATAAAATTGGAATTTTATAAAGTAAAGATAGACAATTTATGCAATTTTTTAGAGAATATGTTCTAAATATTTAGTCGATGACAGTGAATGTTTACAAAAGCATGGATTTACATTCGATTTGAGGCATGCATTAACTAAGAAAATATTCACTGTCTACAGCCCTTTTCCCAACTTTGTGTAGCACACACAAACGTACACAATTTTAGACCAGAAGGTGACTTTTACTGAGGATGAATTGTAGATTCTAAATGCATATATTCCTGTTATATTTGCTTTACCTTGGTAATAATATTGCACATTTACAACGATATATGGAAAATCCTGTTTAATTAAAATTAAAATTTTATTTACTTATCTATAACAAATCACTAGCTTCAGATAAACACTGAATTCTATTCCCGTTTCATCTAGGATTTACGTTTGGTATAGGCTAGAGTTGGAAGCCACACGAGCTAAAACAGTTTTAGCTCTACCAATCATGTAGACCGAGGAATGTGAAGCGAACTGTCCGTTCCTAGGATGCCATGCTAAAGCTGAGGGGAATCCTGTGTCCATTGTCTGTGAGCACTATATCACATCCATCTAAACCTCAGTGGATTGTCTCATCCCATCAAGTGTCCAAATGCCAGGAACTCTGGACTCTGGTTTCACTGATATCTTGAAAAGTATTTTGAATTTTAATAATGTTTTTGAAGAAATTGCCTATAACCCTGGACAGGGTGAAGTAAGAGGCAGTAAATACCTCCATATTGCTGATTTAGTTACGTATATTTTCTTTATTTAGCACTTTATTTTTGTAACTTTACGTTCTCAAACGTTAAGTCATATTAGACGGTGAATGGAGTAGGTGAAATGATGCTCAAATGCGTCCAGCGTCCATGGTGCTTACAGCTAACTGACATTCGTCTTTAAGGATAAGGAAAAACCCCGGAAAAACCTTATCCAGGTAACTCATCCTGACAGAGATTTCAACTTGGGACCTCTTGAACGTGAGGCAGACACGCAACCATCTACGCCACCAAGGCGGGCTATATTTAGTACTTATTTACCACAAAGTTTAAGTCAGTGGTCTCTACAGAAATTCCTATTTTGAGGCCCACAGGAGCCAAAAAGGGTATACTTAGCAACATACCGTAATGTTTGTTTTCTCTAACAAAACAGCTTAAATCACTCCTTTTTGCAACAATTCTAAGAGCGCCATATTAAGATTTTTCACAAGTTTTACACTATATTTATGCAAGTATTAAATAATTCCAGGAAATATTCTTCAAGCTTCTCAGATATGAAACTCATTTGATCATATCACAGAAAATAATAATTGTATTTTGGATAGTTGTAGTCAAACTGAAGGGTTCAATGACACGACCGGGATTTAAACCACGTATCTCCTCATTTCCACCAAGTCGTTCTTACCCATTGAGCTACCATGACCAACGTGTCGTTGTGACATTAAATCCTCGGATAGCATAACAGAGTTAACTAAGATATATTTTATGTGAGCTTTCCAATCTAAACATCTGTCCACTTGAAGACCCAGAAATTTATGCAGTCAATTTCTTCTGATAACATATCATTAATTCCGATTTCTATTTCAGTATGTGATGCACGACAGGTTATAAATTTGACCACTTTTGTTTTGTCTAGATTCACAGATAATTTGATCGCTTTAAACCATCAAAGAATGAGATGACCATAACTTTCCCAGCAGAAGCAAACACATTTGCATTTTTGGGGGTTGATGATGAAGGAGATTTCCACACTGAGCTTTGCTGTTTGCTCTCAGGACCAAAATGATGTAGCCAAGTTTTATCGGCGGTGATTTCGTTTGAAGGGAATTCCGGATCTTCCTCTAACATAAACTTTTACTGTATTTTAGCTCCATTGCAGCGGTAGGCGGTACTGAACATGTCTGAACTTGACTGGTTCTCACAGGTGGAAACCAGGAGTACTAACAATGACACTACGTTTTCGTGTTTGTTTCAAAAAAAGCTTAAAGAATATAATAAGAATTAATTTTAGTGGGAGAAGTTATGGCCGTAAAAAATAATGATCATTTTTCATTGAACTGCCCTCGTATATTAAATTATTAACAAAGTTACACGATAACACAGAAATGCTGAAATTGCACTTTACTTAGTTTTAAAAAATGTATGTTTTTAGTATTAACTGTTGCATTCTTTCAAATACGTGGCTCTGCGGCCGAGTATTCAGCTATCTATTCTCAACGCTATGGTACTCTGGTCCCGTGTTCCATGCTAGGTATCGGAGCTTATTTTTAACCGAAAATGTTTCCTATCTTCATAGTTTTGAATATGAGAGAAAATGTGAAATGTTAATATTAACAGTGATAAAACATCAGTATAAAAGCCCTACAACTATGTGCGCAACAACACTGTTATTGTATCTCAATTCAAAGCCCCTAATATGACCAAAGATCTTTAAGGTAATACAAATGGAACAATTAAAACAAGCGATTGGCATTGAAAACTTGCAAGGTGCCTATTGTTAATGGCATTGATCAGGCGATATCTGCAAAGGTGCTTTTAAATATTCTCTATAACAGTCCCTTTTGGTGCATACTTCAAGACCGATTGTTTGGAATTATGATTAGTTAAATTTATTTTGTGATTTTATTTTTATGATTTATGATTATCTAGGCTTATAGGTCCAGTATGTTGAAAGATTAATGAATTTGAACCAAGGACCGATTATAAAAATGGTTATACACTGTAATTATATTTTCGAACTTCGTACCGCCCATTAAAGTTGTCTGCAGCATATAAATATAACAAATTCGGATCTTTATGTCTCGCAAAAATTTGAATTAGTTGTTTAATCGGCAACTAGGGGCGAAGTTTAAATACAAATCAATTTAAAGCTTCCTAATTAACATTTGTTTCTCATTTTTGTCTTCTTCTTCTTCACTCCAAGGGCTAGGCAAAGCTGCCTGTTAAGGCATAAAGCATGTCTGAATATCGTTTTCGTGATCTTCCCGGATGTCTCTTTCCTCTAGGTTTATAGCTTATAACTCTACTTAGGATCCTATTTCTCGGCATTCTCTCAATATGCTCTCTCCATTCCTTTCTATAACTTATTATTTTTTCTTCTAAAGAACTTATTTCTAAATCTTCTCTTATTTTTTCATTTGGGATTTTATCTAAAGGAGTACATCCTTTTACTGCTCTTAAAAATCTCATTTCGGCAGCCTGTATCTAGTTTTTGCCTGCTTTTGTTAATTTCCATGAAGCAGAACCAAAAAGAAAAGCAAGCACAGCCATTACTTTATAAAATTTCATCCGTGTTTCTTTTCTGGTTTAATTTTTAGGCTTCTATTTAATATGCCGCATAGTTGTTGAAACATTGGTAATTTATTTTTAAAATCATTTTCATATTTATAACTGACATATGTTCCCAAATATTTAAAACCCGTAACTTGCTCCAAGATAATATAATCAATTGCTATTTTGGTTCTAACAGTGTCTTTACCTGGAAATGCCATTGTATTTGTTTTATTTGTGGAAATTTTGAAATTATAATTCTTACATAACTTCTGTAAAATGTATATTGCTCTTTGCAGCTCGTCTTCAGTTTTACTTATAATTATTTGGTCATCCGCAAATAACATCGTCTTAAGAGTAAAATTTGGTGTAAGATGAATGTCTCCGTCAATCTTAAACATCCACTCTCTAATCAGATCATCTATATAAATTATGAATAAGATAGGAGACAAACTGCAGCCCTGTCTTACACCTTGATTTGTATGTATCCATTTACTGTACATTGCATTTACAATATGTATGCTGAACTTTAATGAGATGATTTGGGCAGCCTCTTCGAGTCATGATTTCCCACAATTTTTTCCTATTTACACGATCAAGCGCTTTTTCATAATCAATAAAAGCTATATGTGTTTCCAGATTAAATTCTCTTCTTTTTTCTATTATCTGCTTAACTGTAAAGGTAGCATCTGTACAGGATCATCCTTTTCTAAAACCAGTTTGCTCTTCTAAAAGTAGAACATCTGTAATGGTTTGTAACCTTTTACTTAAGATTCTTGCATATAATTTATATCCTGTGTTTAACATATTTATTCCCCTATAATTCTCACATCTGTTTCGAGCACCTTTCTTAAAAATAGATATAATTCGAGCATGTGTCCAGGATCTTGTGATTTGACATCCATTCCAACAACTATTAATTAAATTCAAAATTCTTTGATTTAGTATCGTCCACCATATTTAAATAATTCTGCATTTATTGCATCTTCTCCTGTGGCCTTCCTATTATTCATTTCTTTTAATGCCGTTTCTAATTCTTCTAAGGTAGTTGGATCTACATTTCCACATATAAGGTCATCATTTTCTTCTTTTTTTGTGGTGCGTAAATATATAAAGACGATTGTTTTCCGACGCGTGAACTTGTGACGTGAGAGAAACAGGGATACTCCAAGTTTATTTCGCAAACTACCAATGACTGCCTTGCGATATATTTATGGTCATCGCAAAGGCCAAACGCCCGGGAAATTGTAGACGTATAAAATCAAAAGGTAAACCCGTTGGAATCACCACAGTCGTCGTTGGTTATTGATATGCAGCTTGATAACAAAAATTCTACTTTTGATTTTAAATTGTGAAGCGGGAGTCCAGGTAATTCTAATGAATTTAAGAACTCTGTGAGATGGTTTATTACGTCGTCCTGATATATAACTGTTTCAACTGATTTCTACGAAAACAGCTGGGTAGGTTAACTACATCCCCCGAACTTCCTGTCCCTTCATTTCATCTTCACTATCATTTCATATCATTTCTCATCTGGTGGTCTCTTTCAGGATAGAAGTGTCGGTGGGTGTCTCTGTGGTACATGGCAGGATGATATGCTCTGAGCAAAACTACTTCCTTCTCCGGTAGGTCGATTGCCCGTCTCTGCTCCTCTGCTGGAAACATTTCGGGATCGCCAGCCATGGACCTTTAGGGCTCGGCTGCTGGACTCGCTGTCGTCCCGCTGTAGAGGAGCGAGTTAAAAAAATAAATATAAATAAAATCTGCTCAACGCATGCCCTTCTATCTTGAAGCTATACCAGAGCAAAACTGTTCAACGATTTTAATTCTTTATCCTCCTGCTTTATTTATTAGTTCCATTTACAATACTTATCTTTGCAGATATTACTTAATCTAACTTGCCAAATAATCCTAACCTAAAAGTTAATTCTAGTCTACTTGCTACTGGAAACCAGCAGCTTTAGAATTCATGAAAACTAGGTAATCTACCTATACCATATATCCTTATTGCTAACATTTATAATCTTTATTGTCCTGTCTCACTAGCTACCGGAAATCAGTAGCTTTACAATTCCTCAAACTATCTCACTATCTAAGTCTACTACATAAGACTTTCTACATTTTAATTGCTGCCATTTCCTATCCGACTGTTGGTAGTAATATTCCTCTCGGTTAGACTTGTAGTGTTTCCACCATCATTTGGAGAGGGTTCGTCCATCAGTTCAGATTTCTATCGTAAACATTATTCTATTGGACATGTCTGCTAACTCCGCTCTTCTTCTGAGTCTTCCGCTAATCTGCTTGTCGCTCCTACCCCCAGTCTTCTTCAAGAGGAGCGAGTTCGTTGTCCTGGTGTGTCGGGGGAAGTCTCTATACAAGTAAACTGTAGGGACCCTGCCCTCTTTACTGTCGTATCTCCTTGTGTCGGCCA
The DNA here is from genome assembly GCA_030765055.1 of Mantis religiosa. Classification (NCBI taxonomy): domain Eukaryota; kingdom Metazoa; phylum Arthropoda; class Insecta; order Mantodea; family Mantidae; genus Mantis; species Mantis religiosa. The sequence goes on along the minus strand of CM060952.1, from coordinate 52,629,117 downwards.
CCCTCTGTCTCTTTCGCCTCATCCTTCCTTCCGGGTTTCCCCACTTGTGAGAATAGAAATAATGGACCCAGCATGGTGACCTACGTACTGAATCCCCTTTTTAATGAATTCCTAAACCTAGTCCCCCGGAAGAAACGCAATTCTGGTACACCAACACGACTATTAGCATTACCTGCGTCTCGCTGCAGCACGTGGCGCAGCTCGTCGCACATATGACTGACTTCTACGACCGCAGTCAGGTAGTTTTCTCCTTGGCATAGTAAAACACTTTTGGCAAACTTCATGAAGTCACAAAGGAATTCAATTAATTTTGTTCCTTTTTGTAATTTACGTCCTCCAACATTAAGTCATATCGGACGATAAATGAAATGGGTGAAATGATGCTCAAATGAGGCCAAGGTCCATAACTCTAAGAGTTACCCGACATTCGTCTTTCAGGATAACAGAAAAACCCGGAAAAACCTTATCCAGGTAACTCACCCTGACTGAGATTCGAACTCGGGACCTCTTGAACGTCAGGCAGACATGCTACCACCACGCTACCGAGGCGGATTAAATTCTTTGTTCATTTGAATTCATATTCACCAATTCGGAAAAAAATTATAAAGAAGGCATTTGGAATTCAAGAATATTTGACAATTGTCTGTGGTAAAATATTTATACTGTTATAGTGTGTTCATAAATTAATTTTGTTCTAATCTTCGAAGAATATACCATCATCATGCTACAAAAAAATTCAGTCTTTCTATTAGGTATATGTTTCAAATTATTGTTATTGTGCTTTGTATTTTGAAAACTGCAATATATTTATTATACAATAAAGTTTACTTGAACTAAATATATTCATAACAAATAATAAAACTCATTTAGTAAAATACAATATGTGATATAGCTTTGAGAACTTTGGCAAGTAGTGGAATATCTTTCTACTTTGTAATGCTTTTGTTTGTCGAAAGTAAAAGAAGCGGTATGTGTTCCGTAAACGTTTGCGTAGTGTTAGTTATGTAATTAATATCCCTGTCCATTATCACTTCAGGTTTTTTTTTCTAAGCTTTTATGCCTTCCTTTTACTTATACAAATTTTTAAAAAACAAAATTATTCTAATCGGTTCAGTCGTTCTCGAATTTTTAGGAGCTTAACAAACGTCGCTGATTTCGCTCACTACTCCAATAATGTTAATATTTCCTCATTTATGATTTAAATAACCTACACCGTCATCATGCTTCTTAATACATGATTACATCATGAAGACCTTGAACGATGAGAAAGGAATACATATCCAATATTAGGTAGATAAGTGTGGACCATATTAAGTCAGTATGGACGATTATAGATCCCACTCGCTTAGTATTAGATTGTTGAAGCAGTATTTGTTTATGGGAATTTTGCTTATTGTTATTCTTCTTTCGTTGGATGTCGAGATGGCCTTCTCTACGATATGGCATGCCGGACTCCTGTATAAGTTGATCCAACTGGGGCTCCCAACACAGATGATCAACATTCTACACAGCTTCTTGCGACACCGCACTTTTAAAATCACAGTTGCGGCGAAAACATCAACACTTAGACCAGTGAGAGGCGGAGTCCTCAAAGGCTCTGCACTATCTCCCACCCTATTCAACGTCTTTATGGCAGATTTCCTCACACAACTACGAGTCGTAATGGCACAATACGCTGACGACGTGCTTCTATTCTGCAAAGACAGACACATACTCAGAGACTTCAACCCTATACAGAGACAACTCCGTCTCACACAACAGTGGTGCCGGCGTTGGCGGATGTCCGTAAATCCGGACAAAAGCCACGCCATACTTTTCACAAAGCGCCACACACCCGCAGACTGCCCCAACTTCAGCTTCGGAGGTCGAAGGATAGAGTGGACTAACTCTGTCCTATACCTTGGAGTAACATTGGATAGAGGCCTAACCTTTCGCCAACACATCAGAGACCTAGCGGCAAGGGTACAGGGAGCAATGGATTCCCTGTATCCTATGCTGGGGTCGAGCTCGATGTCGCTTGACCTGAGGTTATACCTCCTCCGAGCGCTGGTGATCCCCGTGATGCTATATGCCTGCGAGATCTGGGGCATGGCCGCAGATAGCTGGTTGGCATGGCTTCAACGTGCACAGAATAGAGGGCTACGGTCTATCTATTCTGTGGGTCGCTATTTTCCTAGCAGGTTGCTTCATGAAGCCTCGGGTCTTCCATACGTGGAGGACGAAGTTAGGCGCCGGGCATCAAATTTCTACGCAACTTTACCAACTCATAGAAGTGCCCTTGTTAGATCACTGGGAGATTATGACCCCACTATATGCCGTTCTAGACAACATCGGATCTCCCGCATGGCAAGCGGACACCCAAGATAACCCAGGAGCTAATCCTAACAGCAGCTAAAGCTGAGCTCCACATAATCTCCTAAGTTGTTTGACAACAAAATTCTCCCCAACCCAAACTAAATTGAAAACATCAGGGTGCTGGGTATTGCATCCTGTCCTTTCATCCTAAAGGTACAATAGTTGTAACCTCACAAAATTCATCATATCCTACACCATATCCATCCTACAAAATCCCGGTTCAAATACCTTACCTGCGGTAAAACCCTTTACGGGTGGGCACGCAGCAAAAAACCTTCTGGCTGTATACAGCCAGTCAGCACCACGGTCGGTCGGTCGGTCGGTCGGAGGGTCGGTCGGTTATTCTTCGTAAGTCGAAAGCTCAGGCAAAGAGGGCCTGGTCTGGCCCGCCTCGGTAGCGTGGTGGTAGCGTGTCTATCTCACGTTCAAGAGGTCCCAAGTTCGTATGTCGGTCAGGGTGAGTTACTTGGATAGGGCTCTCTCCGGGGCATTCCCTTACCCTGCAAGACGAATGTTGGGTAACTCTAAGTTCTGTGGATCCTTTGCTTATTTGAGCATCATTTCACAAATTCCATTCATCGTCCGATATGACTTAACGTTGGAGGACGTAAATTACACAAAAAAGAGGCCTGTTTGAGGCTCAGTTTCGTCTCTTCTACAACCTGCTTACATTTCTCCCTCCCAATAGTATATACTGGTAAGTATACTTGTTATGGAATAAGTCAGTTTGGCTTATAAGTCTTTTACTTCCCAAATGTATCTACGGCTGCAACAGTCTGATTGCAAATATTCATCTGTAATCACCTTAGCAGCTCAATTACTTAGCTTCAAACTTGTGCAGGCCAACCCAGGGTCATGAGATTAAATTGAAAACATACGCCTTTAACGGAACCTTAACATGTATTTATTTTCTCGTTTGTTCTTTGCTACACTTTGCTTAAACCAACCAGACAGATAAAGATAACTATATACTTCTGGCCCCGAATCTGGGAGAAAGAGCCCCACCAAAACACACGGCTCACCAAAAGACCAATTATAAAAAAACTAAGAGAAAAATCGGGGAACCCGAATTGGAGCACTCACCCGAAGAAAACGCCCACACGACACCAACCAGGCACACACTCTCACTGCTCTCCCGGCTCGAAGGAGCCACCCAAGAGGTCTCGGGCACCGCAGCGCCCCCAGAGAGAAACGGCGGAAAGCCCAAACCAACAAGACGTCAGCGCCCCCGAGCCGGAAGGGCAACAAAAATGTGCCGGGGGAAAAAAACAAACGGCACAAACACCCCCTCCCCATCGGAAACGCAGGGTGGAGAAGCCAAACGGAAAGAAAGGAAAGGCTGGAAGAAACCAAGGAAAGGAAGAAAGCCATTCCAGACCCCGGGGTGATGAAGCCCGAAGAAGGAAACCCTAGGAGAGTCGGACGAGCACCAAACATCATAGAAAGTCTGCCCTGAGAAGCAATGAGTATGAGTATTGCGTACACTTGTTGAGTCTTTCCACCTTCACAGCTGTGACATACCATACGTCACACTTACACGGAGAACCCTGTCTCTATTTTGCACACACAGTCGTGACGTAGAGAGCAGAAGTGAAACTGAGTTTCCTTTTTTCTTTTTCACAACCGTGACATACCATACGTCACTCTTACACGGAGAACACTGTCTTTATTTTGCACACACAGGCGTGACGTAGAGAGCAGAACACTGTCGGCAAGTCTTTCAGGAGCAGAAGTGAACAGAGGCACAACGTTACCAAAGGGCAGCAGGTTAGTCCTTTGAACGCCTGCTGTTGTTCGTCACCCCAGACTTACTTAATACCCTTCCGTCGAAGGCGATTCAAAGGTTCAACCCGGGCAGCGAAGGAAGGAATAAACTTGGAAAAGAAATTCACCATACCAACAAAACGAGCCAATGCACGTAAGTTCTTAGGGGGTGGAAAATTGCGCACGGCTTTGGTGCGTTCTAAATCAATAGTAATGCCGGCGGGCGACACCCAATGGCCCAAGAAAGAAATCTCTGTGGTAGCAAACTTCACTTTAGACCTTTTAACCGTGAGGCCAGCCTTCTGTAAGCGATCAAACACCTCACGTAAATGTAAGATATGGGAATCAAAATCAGGAGAGTACACTACTAGGTCGTCTAAATAGTGGTAAAGAAATTTAAATTTAATGTCAGAAAACAAATTGTCCAAGAGACGGGAAAGTACATGCGCACCGGTAGCAATCCCAAAGGGAATCCTATTAAACTCATACAATCTCCACGGAGATGAAAAGGCAGTCACGTGTTTACATTCATCCGACAAAGGAATCTGATGATAGGCGCTGTTTAAATCCAGAGTCGTAAACACGCGTGCACCAAAAAAATGATGGGCGGCAGTATGGAGGTCTGGCATGGGAGTAGATTCAATAAGTATTTTTTATTGAGTTGGTGATAATCCACGACAGGACGGAAATCATTGTCACCCTTAGGAACTAAGAAAACCGGGCTACTATAAGACGAAGTGGAAGGTCTAATGATACCCTTATCCAACATATCATTGATTTTAGCCTTCAAAATGGCCATTTTGGGTGGTGTCAGACGGTACGGAGAAAGCTTAACAGGGGACGGGTCAGTCAGCTGAATATCGTAGGTAATAAGATGAGTAACACCCAATCGGTCGGAAAACAAGGAGGAAAATTCCTGAACCAAACCTTCCACCACTGCGGCTTGTTGATGAGTCAAATGGGACAAGGAAATATCTGCCTCACGCTCCATTAATAGCGTGACGTTACCTAGACGAGGGCGAGGTGGAACGTCATATAGTTTCTCCTGAAAAGGTACACTACTTCCAGTCGCGAACCCGAAAGTGGCTTGTTTCTTCGCAAAATCTAAACACAAACGGGAGCGTGACATAAAATCGGCCCCCAAGATTACAGAATAGGGTAGGTCAGGGACCAAATAGCACTCATGTTTCCAAGTGAACTTAGGAAAGCGGATAGTACACCTAACCTTGCTAGACACATTAAAGGACTGACCATTAACTGCCAAACATTGCACCTGACAGCTCACCTCCTTGGGACACGAAGGCGCCAAAGTATTGCGAAAATATACTTGATTAATGAGAGAAAATGAGCTACCGGAATCAAGGAGGGCTAAAACGCTCACCTTACCGACAACAACCTGCACAAGAGGTTTAATAGAATGGGGTAAAGCCAAAATGCGCCGCGATGGGGCCAAACTCGCGCTCATGGCAGGCAACTTCTGGCGTCAAATGGGGCGCTGCCGGAACTGACTACCACGTCCAGATTTCGAAGGGTCCATGCCCGTTGGGTGAGGAAAACTACAGTTCTTCACCATATGTCCTACCTCCTGACAATGGTAGCATCTTACCCGGGGCCCGTGAGTTGATGACCCAGGTCGGACCCCGGACGTTAAACCATCTCCACGATTCGCTCGTGGTGGGGGAGGTGAATTCAACACTTCACCTAAGTGAGATCGATCTACAGAAGAACATTCATTAAGCAAGGGCACTAAAGATTCCAAAGCCGTGAACGTATTAGGACGTGTCGCGAAAACAAGACTGGAGCGAGCTTCGGGATTCAAACCCGAAATGATGACGTCACAAACCGCCTGCTCCGTATCTGGGAGACGTAAGACCAAGGCCACGTCTCTGACCCGTTCCATATACTGGACAAACGGTTCGGCCAGACCTTGAGGTCGTAAATAATGGTCTTGCAATAATTTTAACGATTCACGACGCGGGATAAAGAATTCCAAAACCAAAGCATGAAAAGTACTTAAAGGGTCAGCTGATTGCCTTGCTCTAAGCAAAAGATTCAAAACTACACCTTTGACCTTGGTCGCAACTGCCTGCATGGTTAAATCGGAAGAAACCGAGTGCACCATGGCTACCTTGTTAAGCTTTACTAGGAATTTCAAAAACGTGAAAGCCGACAGCACATCCGACACCTCGAACATATCCACTGCCTCCACCAACTGTTGTAAAGGGTGAATGATTTTTAAGGCACGAAATGGCGTCGAAAGAGAAGCTACGGGACTCACAGCCGGGGAAGACGCGGTCTCCGGAAAATGCAGCTTAGCGTCTTCTCCCCCTTGACGACCCATGGCGTTAAATTTCTCGAGGAGCGCCTCAAAATTTTGTTTGAGTGTCTTAACACGAGGTAAAACCTCGGAACGCGGAAAATAGGTAATGAGATAATCTAACCTGTTGATATAATGCTGGATGCGCGCCAATAAACGAACCTGCTGTCCTCTTGAAGGGGTCCCCTCACGCTCCAAATCTTGGATAACCTCACCCAACTCTAAAAGCGCTTCAGAACACACTTGAGGGGAATTGGCAACTAAATCATGCTTATCAGGTAAAGCAATAAACGGTTTGTCCTTGACCAGCCGCAATGCGTCTAATATGGCCGACCAGTCGGCCGCAGGAGAGACCTGCCCACCACGAATTAACAACTCAAACATCAGCTCACCTTTACGCAAGCGGTCAACATTTACTAAGGAAGTCGCCATTCCTCACTGCCAAAGAATGCAGTAGTAGGCACCGAGAACGTCAAAAGCAACAAACACGAACGCGCGGAAACCAAGCCGAGAGCCAAGCGTCAAATTAACCACGCTCTGCTACCAAATTGTGCAGGCCAACCCAGGGTCATGAGATTAAATTGAAAACATACGCCTTTAACGGAACCTTAACATGTATTTATTTTCTCGTTTGTTCTTTGCTACACTTTGCTTAAACCAACCAGACAGATAAAGATAACTATATACTTCTGGCCCCGAATCTGGGAGAAAGAGCCCCACCAAAACACACGGCTCACCAAAAGACCAATTATAAAAAAACTAAGAGAAAAATCGGGGAACCCGAATTGGAGCACTCACCCGAAGAAAACGCCCACACGACACCAACCAGGCACACACTCTCACTGCTCTCCCGGCTCGAAGGAGCCACCCAAGAAGTCTCGGGCACCGCAGCGCCCCCAGAGAGAAATGGCGGAAAGCCCAAACCAACAAGACGTCAGCGCCCCCGAGCCGGAAGGGCAACAAAAATGTGCCGGGGGAAAAAAACAAACGGCACAAACTTTTTTCTAAAATTAAGGTTTCCTTGTTTGTTTATGTAGTACTAGTTTTTTATTTCTTGACTTATATTTATAAAGTAATATACTAATAGCTTATCTTATTAAATGTTCTAAATTTTCGTCTTTGTCAATGCCATGATGTCACAGAATAAATAAGAAGCGTAACTTTTATCCTTACTTTATACAGTTTAGAATATATTTCTGTAGTATATTAGTTTTCTTCCTATTAAAAAACGGGCGGATTAAGATATTTGCGTAAATTAATAACAACCTGTGGAACAGACTCTAGAGAATTCGACTGTACACATAGTCTCAACATAGTAAACTAAAAGTTAATTATATTAACGGTTGATGTTTAAGCTTCTTAGTATTCAAAGCTAAATTTAAAAGCATGAGATAGCTTCTATTACAGAGCATAATAATTTAATACATTTCTCCTGAGCAGGAACTAATACTAATTAAATAAGTTCTGCTATAATGTAAATGTTGCAAGGTGCCTGCATTTTTTCTTTGGAAAGCAAGAAATTAATTAAATATTATAAAAATAAGTCAAGCAGTCCGTACTGATAGTTCCATTAAAATATTATTAAAATAAAACAGGATAACCATTTCCATCAAGAAAGCTGGCAATAAATAATGTAATAAACAAAATTTTCGGCTGAAACGAATTTCTAAGTTGAATGACGTTATGTGTATCATTAGCGTGCTGCTACATTTTCCTAGAGAGTGTTGCATTATGGATGCTGGTCCGTGAAGACATAACTCTGCTCTGTACTTCTCTGAGTTGCCGATATTCCTGTTCACATCTTGCTTCTCAAGTCTTCAATTAACCCAATTTCCACTTACAATATAGCGTTATGTAATAAAAATAGTCATTCAGTTCTTTGCTAAATCAGATTACCTACAAAGTAAATTTTGGGGTCAGAGAAACATTCCCACGCATCGAAACTAGGAGATCGAAGTGTTCACAACAGATTTGTAGCTCTGCTTTCCTGAGCGTCAACGCTCTGTCTCCCCCTGCCCTTTGTATAATTCCAGCTGTTAGAGTGACAAGTTGCTAACGCTGTCCAAATGATGGGAATTAATACTAACAGTGATATGTCCACGTTCTTGCTGGTTACAATCATATTGGGTAACAATATTTACGTGATGATATTAATAAAGCTAACCTAACGCCATTTACCGTAAGTACCCTTTACTGAACTCGGGTGCCCAAGCACGGAGCTTGCTTTAGTTCAACATCATCCATTTGGTTACAGATGGGGTATCTGACCGGCTTCCACTCAGGATCCTGAAATAGGTAAGGAGCTGCGATAAGCAGTCCTTCCAGTCTGCAAAACTAACATTCCTCTGAGAGATGCTTGATGGTCTCCCCAACAGCTTTGCATCGATTGTATGATCGGCCACTTATGTAGCTGCCCTTGGGCGCGAGATTGGTACTAGAACTGGCAGTCCCACATCCGTCAGCGCTTTTCGGGTACAGGTTATCACTATAATGCACGAGATTTTGGCACTTTTTGCACTATCCTAGTCTAGCACGGGCGCGGGGTTTCTCTCCTTGAAATATTCGGTCTTTTTTAAAGCACAGTTGTATTCTCTAATTACCTACTGTGGTATGAGGGTAAGCACAAGCAGGCATCAGCGGTGTGACAAGTAGGTGCCGGTTGTTAATGTGTTGGAAATGTGAAAAATGTTTTTAGAATTTGAGAATTTTGTGATTATTTTAAACATACTGCTGGGAATGGAGCTAGTGTCCGTGTCAATTCTAAGAGGCGTAGTATGAAAGAAAAAGCTGTAACATCAGATGGACGGGAAATTGTGATCAATGTCTCTAAAATTTTGATAGACGTACGTGAGGTACTAAAATGCAAAATGCTAACTTTATATATGTCGATCATAAAGAAATTTAGATTAGTAAAGTACTCTTGCCGAGAGTAATTAGCCAGCCGCGGTAGCTTGGTGATAGCATATCTGCCTCACGCTCAAGAGGTCCCGAGTTTGAATCTCGGATAAGGTGAGTTACCTGGATAACGTTTTTAAGGGTTTTCCATTATCCTGATAGACGAATGTCGGGTAACTCTGAGCTCCATGGACCGCTGACTCATTTTAGCATCATTTCACCAATTTCATTCGTCGTCGGATATGACTTAACGTTTGAGGACGTGTTAGGTGCAAAGCAATAATATTAACGTCAATTCCACGATTGAAGAGAGCAGGACAAGGTGCAATGTATATGCACAGACTGTCCACGGAGTTTGGGCAGGGGTAGAACTTCTAACGTACTGCCTATAGTCCAGTTGCAGCGCAACCTAATTTGCGTTCGTTCTGAAGTTAGCACTTAGGAAATCTTTATTCTAGTAATAATAATGATAACAATAGTAAAGATGATGATGATGATTATCATGATCATGATAACAGCAGCAAGCGATTCGAAACTAGTAATCAAAGCAAAAGCAGATAACAACAAATGGAAACGACACAACGGTCTACTCTAAACTTAAAGGTAGGTATAATAAAAATGCATGACTGAATATACAAAATTAATACGCTATAACACTTTAATTAAACTAGAATGCCCCTTTAGAGCACAAACTTCAATTTTTAACAGAAAAGCAGATATCGAAAACAAAGAAAGAGAAAAGCATAAAATTACTACAAAAATTTTAGAGCCACAAGACAAAATGTCTTGTGTAAGTCACAAAATTTTACGCACATATCAAACGATTAAATTCAAATATGCCCCGAGAAAAAATTATGAAATTTTACGAAAATAGAAGTAAAGCGCAAGTATACACTATGAAATGGATGGCTGAAGTAAAACTAATTTAACATTGGCAGGAATTATTGAAGACTTTATCCTAGACAGGGACGTCTTTAGAATGAAGGTACATAAGTTGTAAGTTGACCAAGAGAACAAAGAAAAAAAGAAAAAGACTGGAACAACGTGGGCAGACGAGAGGATGACAACCCACAGCCGAAGAATGAGAATCTAGAGTCACAAAAGGACGTATAATATCTCTAAGCACTTTGCGTAGTTCTGCATGGGCTCATTCGCAAACAAAATTTTAATCAACATCAACATCAACATCATCACCATTATTATCATTATTATCATCATTATCATGATCATCATCATTAGTGTTGGCGATGACGGCTGCGGCGGTGTTGGCGGCGGAGATGGTTCCGGAGGCTTCCACTGTACGAAATCAATAACATAGTAAATATTGAAATTTTAACTAAATGAAGATTAAGGTAATCCTTCCATGCTGGTAATCATTCTACACCTAAGTTCGTACTTCTGATTCAGAGGAAATGTTTGATATATGCACATAAATGTTTCCAAGAACTCGCAATCCACTTAAAACCAGCGTTCTCTCTCAACGGTCGAGTACCTGAGCCTGTTATATCGGAATGGCTCTCTCTATTCATTCAGATAAATCTGATCATTTAAGTACGATATTTCTGATGCATTCCTTGTGTTAATTACTTCAGATTTATTTCATACCATCCATATCGACGTAACGAAGTCTTGCTGGAATCTAGTTTGGATAAATAGTTTTCAAAAACGTATACAACAAATTGAGAGAGCTTTTACATTGCAATAGGCGTGCTTTTTAAGGAAATTTCATGTTTTCTGCTGTTCAGAATATAGCGGATGAATTAAACGGGTCTCATTGATCCACGTAATGCATATTCGTTATTAACTACTTCTCTGGATTAATGTATACTACTTTTTTATTCATATCTTTAAATCCACTAAGAATATAAGGACTGCATTAATAACAAACCTTTATAATACAGTTTACGATGGCGAAGCACCCTTCATTATAAAAGAAAAATTACTTAGAATAACCAAGTGCTATTCCAAAATTAAGCTAATGGTCATTTTTTTGATTCGCAGAACTTGTTTTTACCGATGTCTACTAGTGTAACTTAGAAGAGGTATTCTTTCTTGATGAATGAATAACCTTATGCTTTATTAGTTACGTAGCTAAATTATTATTGTATATCACTCATAAAACAACAAGAGTTACTGATGTGAGTACGTACATACTTTACTTGGTGTCTCCTTGATACATAAATTATAAATAATATGAAATAAATAACAATGCAATTTCAAAATGTTGAATTGAATTTTTATTTACTGAATTATTGTAACAAATTTAACATAATTTTAATATAATTCATCCGTGTTTATAACAATATTATTAACATTGGAACTTGTACTGGAATGTCACACAAATATTTTAGAAGTTTTAAAGTGTATGAAATAGTTGTTTGTGGCTTCTGTAATTATCCATAAAGTATTAACATATTATTTAATGCTTTCTCTGATACAACATCAGTGTTGAGCAACTTTCGAGTTGAATATCTGAAACGTGTGCAGCTCAGGATTCCACATTTCCTCCAACAATGTTGGGTAGAATTTGCAGCAACATTGCTCTAAGTCATTTCATTCGAAAAAGAATATTCTGCCTTATGCCGCTCATTCAAGCATATAGTCTCTGTTTTTATTAAACGTAACGGTCTGTTTCATTAAATAAGAAAATTATTTTGTTCAGTGGTTGTGGACAATATCTCTTTTCCAAAGAGAAATTTGTGGCCGGAAGTGTGGAAATTTATTTCCTTTCATATATCCGCGTTTTCCTAATTGTTTATAATGATGTGGCAAATATTAAGCTTCTTCAAAGATCTAAATAATACTTTCGTCAGAAAGGTCCTTCAAGTCTATGAAGTACTTAAACGCCGAGCAACTTTTCCAAAACTTTTAACATTTTCAGAGAGAGGTTAAAGATATCAAGACTCTCCAGTAGTTTGTCATATTTTTTGGGTTAATATCAGTGAATATTTCAACCAATATTTGGATTGGCTGAACTTTATGAAATTATAAGTATAAATGATAAATGGAAGGATAAATATAAAAAATTACACAGTAGTAGTATAGTTGCACAAAGAATGGGGCGGTAAATAATATCAATTATTTACTGTAGTTAAAAATGTAAGGTAAGGCAGATGTTTTAATTACAGTTGGAAATATTTAAGTTTCGTTTCGATGGACTTGAGGAAGATAGCAACTGATACAAATAACAAGTAATGTTAAAAACTATGAAGATGTAGAGCCAGACTGAAAAATTCATGCCATAGCCGGCATTTGAACCACGGATCTTCTGGTCTCCATCCAGTCGCTCTAAACCACTGAGCTACTATGGCTAACGTTTCAACTTGACATTAAATTCTCCAACTGACTCGTGTTTTTCCCGGTAAACCACTAGGAGTTCTCATAAACACATGAGATAACTACCGTAATGGCGACTTACTGTGCTGTAAGTATTTTAAGGCCCGGGCTTTATAGTTCGGACCACTATTAGGCACAATCAATGGAAATTAGTTGTTCTTTCACACTAGCCGAGTGTAGGATGCATAATGAAGAGGTAGAGCCAGACTGAGAAAAACCACGAGTCAGTGGAGAATTTAATTTATTAATTTATTTTGTGTCAACTAAATAAATTGATAATAATTGACTTGTTAAAATATAAAACTTTTGCTCGACTAGCTAACCGAATTTTTATTTCGTCGTTTATATATTTCGATATTTAAATAAACTGACTCTTCTCTAAACTGAATTCTAGCTTGTGTTCATTTAGCTGTCTGGAGTCCCCTTTTTGTGAAAAAGCTCTTGCAGGAAACTTAGTTGTTTTCTTCTTCATTCTTGATTGAAACATCCTGATCTCTAAGCTGCTCGTGTTTATTCAATTACTTTCCGTTTGTCCAAAGTGAATGGGAAAATTACTACGTCCTTTGCTTTGAGTTTTGATCCTTTATTCAGACTTCCTGGAGCATCACGATCACTAATAGAGCTTCTTCCATTTCTTTTACTCTCTCTTCATTCCTTATGCATCTTTCTCTTCGAACCCTCATCCCCTCACTCGTGCATGCCTTTTCGGAAAATTACTTTTGCTACCGCCCCCTTATCTCTTATTAGAACCGTGCTCTTTAATGTTATTCTTTCATTTCTCTTGGAAGGTTCTTAAAATTTCTATCCTGTGTCTCTGTAGTTCTGTCCCCACTTGGTGTTTTATTAGCTCATTGAATTTTTTAAATTTAATGGTGAAATTAGGCAAGGTAAGCACAAAGCAAAATGTACAACTATTATAACTACAATAACTGCAATTAAATTAAGCATCAACAATTTCAATGTGTCACGGTGTATTAAAGGCGAAACCATCATTATTGTGGAATAAATATGTGTGGGAAGTTAAATGAAGGTTGCTGTTAATCGACCATTTTGAGTAGCCGAATAAAACAGCTTCAGCTGTATTCTCCAAGATCCATAGAGAAGTAAAATACTGGTGGTAGGAATTGAGGCAGGACATAAACAAAACTAATAGCATAAGTCACTAATTATTTCAAATGAGAAGCCCAGCATAGCCCGCTCAGAAAACAACAAATTTATGATCTGATAAATACAGTAGTCAGCAAAATCTTGAGGAGTACTTTCGCCATTATCAAAACATCAATAAAAAAATTTACTATAAGTAACCCCATATATTTTCTTACTGAAATAATTTATAAATAATTGTATGATGCACGACGATATTCCAGCTATGTAAATATTAATAAATGGAACAGTCCGTTGCAGAAAACTACTGGTATGTAGTTTACACGGGTAAATATAGCAAAGAGAATAAGTGTGCCGAAAGTATAGAAAAGATTTGTGTATCCTTCATCGCCTAAGAACACTTTATCCAGAAAGTGACCAGGATTACAGAACGCCTTCTGCTGTGAAGTTTCAGGCCGCTATCGTTGCGCATTGGAAACTAATAATGTGATCATTCTTGTGTTAGAACCATTGTTGCAATCTTAAGTGTCTAGAGATCTTCTAATTGCATCTGAAATAGTTTTTATTGGAATGTAAAACAAACTATAAAAGAATATAAGGATAAAAACCAATTTGAACACTTTAACAATGAATATTTTGAAATGGTTAACTCTACAAATAATGTTGGACATTATTTATTACTTTAATAAGTTCTAAACTTTTTTGTGACAAAATGTATTGACTTTCTTACGATGTATTAGCTGTGCGAAAGTGGTTCAATATAAAGAGGCTATATCCAGAAAATTCATGATTCACTGGTCATTAAAAATATATACAGCATTTTAATATCAACGAAGACTTTCGAGAAAATCAAAATTCTTAAAAATTTCATATTTAGGGCAGTTTCGGGTTCGGAACTTCTTAGAAATGTTCGTTCCGTGCCTTCAGCAGATACTGAACTTCAGATATCAAGTTTTATATTTAACACAATTTGCGTTCTTAGTTACTCTCTTTAGACACATACACATATACGAGGGTGGTATGGAAAGCTTCCGACCTATTAAAGATACAGTGCACTTTTCAGAACTTTGTTTGCTTATTTTTCAACATAATCACCTTGTAACTCTACACACTTCTACCAGCGATACTCCCATCTTTGTAACCCGTCCAAATAGTACTCGGCGCTCTTCTCTGCAAACTTATTATCCACGAAGGTGAATTGCCTGTTCATGTGACAAAAATCTGTGACCTATGAGCACAACTTTTAGATGAGAGAACAAAAAGAAGTTGCTTGGGGCAGAGATCTGCTGAGTAAGGAGGATGGTCAAACAGTTCGAACCGTGGATTTTCACCACCGCAACTTCTTAGGTGTGAGGTGGTGCGTTGTCTTTTCTGCAAATTTGGCCGTTCTTCCGCTTGCTCTGCATGTCAGGTAATGGTGCGTAGTATGCTCCTGCAATGTTTTTTTTTTTTTTTTTTTCCTTTTTAAGGTAATTTATTATAAGAACTCCATGGTTAACCCAAAAAAGTCGCTATTACTTTCCCAGCCGAAAAACCGCTTTTACTTAATTTTGGAGCCGGCTCCCTCTCTGCAATCCACAGTTTGGACTGTATTTTTGCTTCGGGCGTATAATGGTGTATCCAAGTTTCTCTACAGTAATTACTCGGTGCTAAAACTCTGATTTATTGTGCCTAAGTTGCACCAACAGAGCGTTGGAAATGCTCTTGCGAACACGTTTTTGGTCTAAGGTGAGCAAACGCTGCACGCAACTTTGGCGATGTTTTCGTCAGTAGTTGCGGTTTTTGGACGTTCCAAACTTCATCGCCTCCCAAGCTCTTACAGCCACATTTAAATTTAGCTGCCCAAAATTTCACTGTGGTAAATGATGGTGTGGATTCCCCATACACAGAATCTAACTCATCTTTGATTTGTTAGGCGTATTGCCTTTTCTCCATTTTCATAGAAAACACTCGCATCAACTCACTCAAACGATTGTTACATAATAACTGAGCGTCCAAAATGGTGGGTAACTGTCAACAGATGTGCTACGAAATTCACTAGCTTTTATTTATTTATCTCATGTTGAGAACGGAGACCTTTCAGGCCTTCCTCGTAGAGACACACACATGAGAACTTTTTAAAAAGATCACCAGTGAGTATTCAGAGGGACTGAAAATAGATTTCCAGTGAAATGCCAATGCCAGATTTGAGGGTGGAATACATGTTTCCTGCATGCCATAATGAAGCAAAGATAAATGTTGAATAGCTGTCGCAGGATGCACTAAAATTGATTACAAACCATTTCAATACAATTCCAAAAATCCCATTAACTCTCCCTAAAATTAAAAATAAAAGGAGTATTTGCTTTTCGCTTGATATAATATATAACTACAAAATTAAATTACTGTTTCAACATAATATTAAGTTCATGGAAAGGTCATAATTGCTGGGTGGGTTCGTAAAATGTATTTCCAGGTATGGAGAATTCCGTTAAAACCTCTGCTAAATTAAAAGCGTTCTCTTCGTGGTAGGCTTCTCAATAGATAATTTCAATATGTGCCACAAAATAGCAATGTTTAGTCTATTTCGTGATAATTTCATAGGAAAATCTTGCTAATTCTATGTCAGTACATTCTGTGTTTTGCACTAATTTCTTTATTTTTTGGTCAACGCAAGGGTATTGCATGAAAAGGAAAATATCTGTTGACTATGTTCTAAATGACTTTTGACTATATTCTAAATTTTACGAATAACATATGCAAATTATAATACTTAAATAAAACATCCGTATGTATCAAAAGTGAGATCATGACAAAATTTGAACTACTCCATCCAAGTTATAGTTTCCTTCAGATGTGGAGGCGGTTCTCGAAATATGCACAGAAGATTGGACGAGTTCATCTTCTGTTGTTAGCGGAGGAAACGTACATTTCTGTTGCAAAATGTACATGGTAACATATCGAAAGGTCGATATATCAAACATTTAACTTCTTTAGGCTCGTCCTTTGTTATAAAATTAAAGTGAGTGAGTGAGTATGTGGGGTTTTAGGGCCCGTCGACAGCAAGGTCATTTGGGCCCGTAAAATTAAAGTGAATCAACATTTAACTAATGTTAATTAATGTCATTAATTATGGGTGTGATCTGTGCTAATAAAAATATTCAGTTATCTATTTATTTCCATATTTTAATCAAAACATTTGAAACTGTTATTAATGGCGAGCAAACAGAAACGAAAGCCCCTAATGGTCTACTGGGTAAATATACGAGTCAAATGGAGAATTTAAAGTCAGGACGGCACGCTGGGCATGGTAGCTCAAGGGGTTAGAGCGACTGGACGAAACCAGGAGAACCGTGGTTCAAATCCCGGCCAAGGAATTGAATTTTTCATGTTGACTATATATTAAAGACCTTAGCCTATATATGGCTAGTGTAATGAAATGATTAATTTCAATCAATTAACTAAAACGAAGGATTCTATTTCACAATTAGTGAAGCGGTAACAAATTTCTAACACGATCTTCTTAGCCTTATGTGGGGCGTGGAGAAAAAAGTAGGAACGCAAGGCAATCCTTAGTCTCCTTAATTATTCGTATAACACTTCTTTCCGACACAAATGTAGCCTGAACTACATTTTTTCCGATATTTTCTAATGCAGACCACATACTCTGCGCATATGACATAGTATGCACAGGGTGGTGCGGTCTAAAATATTTAGAGATATTGTTAACACACGTATTTTAGACCAAAGTATACCCTCAGCTAATTTTCTATTAACTATGTTAATAGAACAACTTTTAAGCATACCAAGGTATATAAAAGGCTGTCAGAATTGCTGAATTATATACTTCTATTTAAAAAATTATGATCCCTATGAGGATATTCTGAACCAAAATATACATAAGTCTACAAGACATTGTAGACTTATGTGAATGTGTTTGAATTTTCTACTTTAATCTCCAAAATTTTAAATGCTCGAAGTTCAAGTTCGGGAATGCTACTCTTTTATCTAAATGCTGCTTTAGCCATTAGATGTAATTGTGCTTCAAAGTTGAGTACCATATGCGCGCGATAAGATAACCGATCGGGTTCCAAGTCCTCATTCGGTTAGTTTATTTAACTCCGTAAACACAGATGACAACTTTGAAATTTGAAATGCGCTATACACTGATAAATAGTGGCTAATAAGCTAAGCTTTATCATGTCCGCCATATTTCGCTTTAATAAATTTCGAATTTATTATTAGCTAACCAGTTTGCAGCAATTGTATGTTACTATTAGAATTTTAGTTCGTCCTTGGCAACATATACATGTTATGAGACACGTCAAAATGTATAAATACAGTATATACATAAAGTAAAATTGATTACATACAATATACAGAGTAAGCAGCTTTTCTGTAGTTTCATGTGGTATTTGCATAGACTAATTTACAACAAGAAACTTTATAATATGAATTTTATAGGTTTGTGAATGTACTGTGCCCCCAGTGCTCATTTACACGGTTATAGTTCTAAAAACTCATTAACCTTATAAAAACAGTGTGCATGCAGAAACTTTTTAACCTTATTCTTAAAGTGTTTTAACGATGCAACTTGTTTAAATGAGTTTATTGTATAACATTATCGCTTTGTAGTTAAAGCTTCCTTCATAGAGGCTCGTTTGGTGCGTTCGAATTGCCAGTTTATCCGTGTCAAGAGTGTGGTGGCAATGTAAATCAGCATTTACTTGAAAATGATTTATATTTATATGAACATTTGTGGATGTTATGTCTCTCGAAAGGGGATGCAGTATTATTGGTCCACCTTCGTATGACTGTGATCTGAATGCAATTGAGCTGGTGTGGGCAAAACTAAGGAATGTTTTCAGAAGATGCAACGTTACTTGTGATATCTTCGCTTATCTTGAACGTTATTTTGTTGATCTGTCTTTTTTAAGGTTGGTCACACTGCAGAAACAAAAGAGCATTGGTTTTAGCTTCTTCCCCTCTGCCCGCACCACACCGTAAATCCAGCGCTCAACATATCTTGCGCGGTTTAAACTTCGCTTTTCTTAAACTTACAGTGTTTCTGTTTTCTCATCTGTTCATACAAGTAGAACATAATTCTGAAACAATCACACAGCGACCACTCTTAAAACATATGACTAATGCTCTACGCCTATTATGCCCATTGTATCTAGTAGGATATATTTTATAAAACCATTTCTGAACAAATTTATCCCGATTAAAAGTTGTAGATAGAACAATAAGGATTGGTAAGAGTGATTTCTGCAAGAATGGGTAGAAAATACCCTACTATTGTAACAAAGGATATTTAATCCAATTTAAGTTCACAAAAAAGTGAAAAATACTACAACCTTGGTGATGCTGCTTTAGTTCTAATAAAACAGCATCGTCCTTTTACTAACAGAGGATTTTATTTTGTGGATAATTAAGCGTTACATTTCTACAATTTTTTAGTTTTATATAATTACTTTTAAAACGTGCCTTGTCTATTTGTCACCTGCTACATTTGGGAAATCTGTCAGCTTTATTTCGGTTTAAATATGTAATAATATTCGCATAAGTTCAAGTAATTCAGTAACTGTGATACATTCAAAGGCTATACCAATATATAATTTAGATTGCTATAATTATTAGGGGATTTCATAGGTAATGTCGGTTTTTTTTTAATTTGGTGTTTTAAAAAATGCATTGGGTCTTTGGTTTGGCAATCCATAGAGGATGCCATGGCTAGTGTAGCGTACATTAAGAGCACGTGTCAATCTTCAGTTGTTAATAAACAATCACAAAATGGAGAGAACAAGATTTGAACTTGGAGTCCTATGACACTTTCCCGTAGCAGAGAGAGCGCTTCTGCTGCCGTGGTGCGGATGCTGCGGAAACCTAGCACTCGTGGTATAGATGTATTATTTTATTTTGACAGAAATCATGCGCGGTAGGGATGAGTAGCAACTGTGGTGGGGATAGTGCACCTAGGGTGTCATAAGGTGTCAAAAAGCAAAATTCATTCTCGAAGCCAGTTTTGCGGCTGTTATAAACTATGTTGTAATTCTTATTATGGTAGTAATTTCCACGCTTTTGTTGGATCTTAAATAGTACATAGGCATTTCGAACAAAACCCTGTTCTCCTCCAGCAGGCATGATAAACAACTGTCGGCCTTTCAATATCGCTGCAGAGTCCCAGTAACGTATTTCACTCTAGGCATATGGTCCAGTATGTGCTATATTTATATAAGTTTCAGCCATATAAACTATATAAACTTCACTTCGATATCTCCGAATATTTCGTAAATACTTAAACCTTTTTGCACGTATGGTGTGATGTTCGATTAAAATTTGTCTGTCCCCTTAGTGTTTTTTTTTTCTTCAAATAATCCTAGCTTCAAAAGAACTCTTTTTAATGTTCAGACACTGCCTTGGAAGCCAGTACAATTGTTAGCTTCATAAGCACTTTCTTCAAAGTTTGTTTTTCTGTGCTTTAAAAATTATTCATATTTCGCCTAACTACTTCTGAATTGAAACATCGAAATTATATTTTGTGCATGTTCTTAATCTTTGTTTACTGGGGATAGAGAAGGACGTTGTTGCACTAGCACCAATGGTTTCTCTTTCCTTAATAACTCACCTAAACTGCTTTCAGACACAACTGTTGCCTCAGATACAATTTCCCAGATTTTTATAGCTAACCCACACCATTGTTCCTTTTTTTATAAATCTATGGATATTGATTATTACTTCTCGTGTTTTTAAATGTATCACTTTATTTCCTAATGTGCTGCTAGGAGGCGTAATTTATAAATGCCCTCTTGGAACCAGGAGACAAGCAAATTTTGAAACAAGCTGTAATGTTACCGAGTAGCTTTTGCACGTGTTTAGTTTCTCGCAGCTGGTACGCAACTAACCTGCCCTCCCCTCCAGTTGCAACCGTTCTAAGGTGGACTCGTCCAGATACCACTGCGCAACGCTCTGTTCTTTTCAAGATAAAAAAATACATCTGTAACTCTGACGTTACTAGAGGAACCTCGGGCCGAACATTCGAGCCCCTCCCTGATTGGGAGTTGTTCGGATTGGTTTGGACTCCAGGAGGCAGTGGTTCCCGATACCTGTGGGAGATCGGGTACGACTCCGGACGGGGTTGATGGAAGCCATATATTCCCGCGCACTAGCCAGCATAGTTAGCAGAAGGTGTGCTAGCTCACCAGGCGGCCCCACCGAGGTCATATCGGTAGCCTTCCCATTTTGAAGTTGGGGCGCGTAAGTGGCGCCTCCACTTCCATACCGTCTTGAGTCCACATGACCAGGTGGGGGGCTTGTTAGTCTCTAGGTCTTGCCCTACCGAAAGTCCCACGGATGCGCCGGGTGCCCTTTCGGGACTGCTTGGTAACTCCCTTGTCGTCAGAGGGGGTGTCAGTCTTCATACTGCAAATAACATTAAAAAGTCGCTGGTGCAGCTCGAAGAGTGTGGGAACTGAAAGCGGAAGGTGTCGTTAGTGAGCGTGTGGCACAGTGATGGTTCCAACGTTTCACCAATGGAGACAGAAACGCTAAAGATTACCAAGTTCTGGAAGACCAAATAATGGAATATTGAGGACATACGCCAAGTTTGCGAGAAAATCTGCAGAAAGTACCGTAGTTTGGTACATCAAACTATATCATAAATAGCCACATTAAGCCCCTTGGAAACTCATACAGAAGTTGTAGATCTGTACCTCATGAACTGACACCCCAACATGCTGAACGTTAAGTGGATATCCTTCGTCAGATTATCCGTAATCCTACTGAAGGTAGATTTGTCAGCAAAATTGCCACTTATGATGAGAATTATTATTATGATGAGAATTATACAGGATTAATATTAAAACTCTTATATTTCTAAACAGCGGCTTGATCCTCACCAACCAGCCAGTGATCGTTAAAAAAAATCATTTCTGTGCCAAAGTAATGTGTAGTAATGTCACACCTTCAAAGTGTGATTCACTGGCAGTTTGCTCCAAACGGATGTGTGAATGCTGCGGAACTTTGTTCTGAACAACTGGAACGAGTTCATGATATTTTGAGGAAAACAAATGCAGCAGAACAATGCAACACTCCATAATGTACGAACAACCATGGCAAATATTCAGGAATTGGAAGGAATTGAATTGATACCACATCCAGCATACAGTCATAATCTGGTACCATCAGATTACCATATTTTTCTATCCATGAACTTTTGACAACATTGAAACAGTGTAAGTAGGTGTCACAGAATTCTTCGCATCAAAAGCCAGAGGCTCATACCACGTGGGATTTTAAATCTCGCTGAACAATCTTATGAACTATACCTTGAAAATTAGTTATTTCATGTTAGAAAGCATTTCAAGTAATTTATTTTTTAAAAACGACATTATTTGTGAAACATAAACCTTTTCCACTTCTGTTGTTTTACTTATTTGAGAAGCATCTTTAGCAGTTTTAACAACTATAACCATAGTCTAAGATCTAAATTATGGCATACCTCTTCAATCAACTTTTACTTTCTGCATGCCAAAATAAAATTTTCTAAAAGTCATAACGTTTTATTCGGTAACTGTTTCATCTACTTTAGCGAGAATTCAATCTGAGAAAGAGGACATCACACATTTCTAAGTAACCGAGTTATAGTCTAAGCACGAATCATGGAAATATTGATAATAAATTGTCAGTGACAGCATAACCTCTACCTGTCAGTGCTGCTTAATGGCGTGATGAATCTTTGATTACATCACGCGATGCTGTGACAACGGGCAATTCAGGGCAGTTAAGCTAACTAGTTAACTCATTATTGGAATGCACACACAGACACACTGTTTTGACGACAGTTACCGCAATTGAATTACTAACTCTACTGATCAGCATTGTGTCTCAATGGATTTCAGGGAGCTCTGCGTTTCAAGATGATATTGCCTCGTAGCTGCCAGATTGTGTCCTAAAGACGATAAATTAATTCCTTATTTAAAACCCAAAACGTTATTATTGTGTACTTTAAATGCTAGTTTACACCCTTATTGTAACTTAGTTAAAGATTTAAATTAAATTAAAACCTCTTCGCCAGTCTAAAATCTGCTAAATGCATTACTCATAATCTTTGAAAACACAGTGAAATTTACACCAGAGGTGTAAATTAGAGGAGGTTTTATAAACTAAGTAGCAATAGAATAATATCGAGCCAACATGAAAAATTCAATGCAATGTCCAGGATTTGAAACACGGGTCTCCTGGTTTTCGTCCAGTCGCTTTAACCCATTGAGCTACCATGGCCAACGTGCCGTCCTGACATTAAATTCTCCATTTGACTCGTATCACCTTGTGGTCTACCTTGTGGTTCAAAGGTAAACAATAATAATTTCAATTGAAATAAAAATATTAAATACACATATACTGAAGTTTAAGAAGGAAAGAATACAGTTAATAACAAAAATAAATTGTACAAATAATAGTTACAAGTAAATTATGTTTAAATAAATTACGTTGAAATTTAGATAGGGCTAACAATGAAATACAAAATTATGAAATATAAACATATAGTGAAAATAATTTAAATTTAGATAATTAAATAGTGAATATTAGAGGAAATAAAAGTAAATAAATTAAAGATAGAAACATAACTTAGAGATAGCTTTATTGTTAAAGGTAGGATATGCTGGCTCCAACTGAACGTAGTATTATTTCGAGCTTATGTATAAAGTAGCCTATTGGCATTTGTTTGATTGCTGGTTTCATAAAACAGCAATTACTTAGAAATTTGTAACATATTCTTTTGAATAAGTATCATATCTTACGTTGCATCTAGTGGTTCCTTTATATACGAGCATTTTATTTTTAAGGTGTTGTAATAGTAGAAGCGTTATCTGAAAAATTATGAATAAATTAAAAACGTACTTGTTTTGTTATTGTGAAATAAATGTTAAAATTTGAGCAATGGTATGTCCCTTTGTAGTAAACCTAGGTACCGGGATACTGCATTCAGATTTATTTTGTTTATTCACTATGAAGGTAAGCCCCAGCATTCGCTTAACTGACAAATTCGAGTGCGCGGCCGATGTAGTTTGAACAGGCGACCCAGTATGTGCGAGACTTGTAGTCGGCCTTGAGCTGCCGTGCGGTGAAGGTCGAGTTAGGTCCCTTGCCGGCCGGCGCAGAGGGAAGTTGTGTTGCGCTCGCGGCTAGTGTTTACTTTACGGTGATATTACGGTTGTTTACAGTGCACGTTTCTGCGAAGTGACGACGTTAACGTCGAAATATTAGTATTCCTTTTTGTTTAATACGGTAATTAATACGACATAATCGACATGGCCGACCGTCCAAAAACATTGGCGATAAGTTTTGTAGAAAGAGATATTAGTCGACCGACTGCGTACGAGATACATGAATGGATATTAAACACGCTTAAGTAAGAAGAAGATGAGGTTACAGAATTACAAATAAATGGCATTTCTCGACAGATCTTCATTAAATACAGTTCGCAAGATTTGGTAGAACGAGTGTTGAAACAGACAAATGGGGAAGCTAGTTTCACTCTGTCAAATGGACAACGGACCAAGGTGCTTATTGATGTTGCCGATTCG
Organism: Mantis religiosa; assembly: GCA_030765055.1. Lineage (NCBI taxonomy): Eukaryota > Metazoa > Arthropoda > Insecta > Mantodea > Mantidae > Mantis > Mantis religiosa. Next base: position 52,604,778 of record CM060952.1, on the reverse strand, counting down.
GAAGACGTATGGCTAAGATATTCAATTTGCCACTAAATATCACAAATTTGAAAATAAGCGTGGCTTTGCAACCATATGGGAATATACTACAGGTAACTGATGATGCATGGAATGAGAATTATCGTTATAAGGTGACAAACGGAGGGCGCACGGTTCAAAAACTATTGAAGAAACATATCCCGTCATTCATAAATATTGAGGGACATTCGGCTTTGGTTAGTTATCCAGATCAACCTACTACTTGTGCAATTTGTCATTCAGCGGGCCACTTACGTAATCAATGTCCACGTAAATTCGTACCACGTATACCGAACAGTGCACAGGATACCGTTATATGGGCCAAGCTGGCATCTGGAGCCTTACTGAAACCAAGGGTAGTGAATAAAAATGTGGACACCGAAAAAGATGTGCACCCCATTTCACCGGCAGCCGAAACGGAGACGACCGACAGGCAGGCATAAGCAGCGAGGATGACAAACCCGCATCGATGACTGACACGAGGCAGAATGACGCGATAACTCCACACACTCTGGTCACCGGTGACATTAACGGTTTGGAGTCCCAGTGTTCGACGGATTCAATGGTGGTTGATGCACCACGAAATGAAAATATAGCAGATGGCGAAACGACAGTATTGAGCATAATTCAGCAGCGACTAAACCAGCAGCGACTAAACCAGCAACTTCGGCCCCCTTAGCGGAGGAAATGGCAGTAGCTGAAACTTTGGAAGACAGTAATATAATAATACAGCCCTATGTGCGTGGAAATTTAAAAAGAAGAGAAAGCCGGTAGACCAAGAGTTAATCAGTGGCGGCATTACGTATTAGCAAATTCTTTTTCCGGTGTCGTTGATGGCACTCCTCCTCCAAACCTTGGCATCAGTAAATGTAAATTGTTTGCGGAACTACACAAAGAAAACATTAGTGCGCGACTTTTTATTTGATTATGACATTGATTTTCTGTTTGTCCAAGAAAATAACGAGCATTGTCTGGATTTCTTTGGTCCCCAATATACCTATATATCAAATGTGGGAGAGGAACAGCGTGGTACAGCAATAGTGTATCGTGCAACATGTGGAGTTCGCCTCACAGAAGCGCATGCGAGTGGTAGAATTACATCTTTATTGACTGAAAATTACACCCTATTATTTAACGTATACTTGCCATATGGGTCCCACAGACGAAAGGAACGTGAAGAATTCCTAGCCAAGGAATAGCCTTCCTTTTTGCGCCATAAATACGACAACTTGATCCTCGGAGGAGATTTCAATTGTGTAATCAATGCCAAAGACCAGAATGTCCAATATTACCCCTCGCCAGTGTTAGTCTGTGTAAATCCTTAAAACTGCAGGATGCATGGGAAAAAAACATGCAAACTATGTCGAGTTTACCTTCCATCGTAACCCTACTGCTTCGCGAAAAGATAGATTTTACGTAAGTGAGACGATGACATCACAGGTTCAGGACATCCAAGTGAGACCAGTGCCATTTAGCGATCATCATACATTGACCATGAAAATAATGCACACCGAAAGACCACCACCGATAGGAACCGGTTCCTGGAAATTAAACAATGCTCTCTTACAGGATACGATGCTTAAATCCAAGTTTCAACAGAGGTGGATAAGCTGGACTCGAACTGCGAAGAGTAGAACCGCCAACAAGTTACATCAGTGGCTGTTCACTCTGAAGCCTGCCATACGCAATTTTTACAAGGGTGAAGGCATAGAGAAGGCAAAAGATAGAAGAAAGTATTTGCATTATTACTATGAACTTCTTAACGATAGATACCAACAACAAAGGAGGCAACAATGTGGATAAACTGTGACGCATCACATCGAAGCAATAAAGAAGAAAATTTGTTCCCTTCAGGAAGAACTCTGTAGGGGAACACTACAATGAGCGGGAGAGAACTCGCTATAGGGTGAAGAGAAAACCTCGCTCTATCACATTGCGTCTGAAAAGTGCCGCGGAACGCATAAATATATCTCTGCTTTGGAATCCACATCTGGAAAAGTACTGACCTCAACACGAGATATCTTAGCAGAGGCCTACAACTTCTTTTCTTCCAAATTTGGGAAAACGGAAGTCGATGTTGCAGCACAGCAAAATGTTTACAAGAACATTGTGGAACAACTATCACCAGAAGATAATGAGGCATTAAATGCGGAAATAACCTTGGCAGAACTAAGGACGGCACTCACATCAGCCAGCATGACATCGGCACCGGGAGTAGATGGCCTCCGCTACCGGTTTTACAAAGAGAACTGGGAGAGTGTAAAAGACACACTGCTTGGAGTAATGTTAGGGTTGCAACGGAAAGAGAGTGCAATGTCTGGTTTCAACGAAGGATTTATTGTTTTAATACCCAAACATTCAGCGGCAAGAACATTCACCGAATATCGTCCTATTACACTACTTAATGCCGATTTTAAGTTGTTCAGCAAGATAATTGCCAATCGTGTGCGGGCAGTTCTGTCAAATGTCATCGGACCGGGACAGACATGCGGTATTCCAGAAAGGAGAATTACGCACATTCTCATGACACTCCGGGATACTATTATTGCTTGGGAGCAGGACCCAGACTTAACTGCGGCAATTTTAGCCCTGGATTTCACCAGCGTCTTTGACAAGGTTCATCATGGCTATCTTTGGGGAATTCTAAGACAATTTGGATTTTCTGTGAACTTTCAAAGCCTCATTAAACACATCTATGACATGGCGCATTCGAGAATTCAAATAAATGGACTTTACAAGCAACCAGTACCAATCCTGCAATATATACGGCAGGGATGTCCATTATCGATGCTTCTCTACACCCTCGGAGCCCTTAATTGGGATACTCCCTGGTTGTAAGAGACCCGGGTCTTGTTCCTACGGGAACAGGGCTAATGGGAGTAGACTCTCTGCACTCAGCTTCTCTACACCTTGTGTATACAACCGCTGATTCGAGGTATGACGAATATCCTTGCACAGAGAGCCCATCCTTCGAGTGGTGAGAGAATCTTCGCTTATGCTGATGATGTCTCCCTGACACCTACTCATTGGGGGGACTTTAATGCTGTTACACCATTGTTAAACGAATACCAAAGGGCGTCCGGAGCACAAATCAACTTTGACAAATCCCAGCTACTAACATTGAATGACTGGACGATGGAAGATGCTCTGTTTACCCGCAGTAGGGCGTTAAAAGTCTTAGGGCTGACCTTCACCTCAAAGCTGGAAGACCTAATTGTAAGGAATTGGACGCGAATTGTTAATACCTGCATTTACCTCATGCAGTCCCAGTTAACACGAAACTTAAATCTAGTTCAAAAAATTTGGCATGTGAACACGTATGTTTTAGCCAAAATATGGTACGCAGCGCAGGTAATACCAATGTACCAAAAATACTCTCAGCGTTTGGAACGGGCAATCGGTTATTATATTTGGCGGAATCAGTTCTAAAAAGTAGCTCGAACTCAGTTACGCCGGAAAATAACTGAAGGAGGCTGGAATCTAACACATGTGTACGTGAAGTGCAGAGCGCTGTTACTGCGTTCTGTTTTGGGCGCACTCAATGGATAGGGAAGTCGTCAGGACATGGACTTTTGTCATTACCTGACGTCCTCAGATACGACCCCACCTTCTGCATTTCGACAGGTAGTAAAGGAATATCAACATCTATTGCCATTGATTAAAACGGCGTCAGGTTGCCTTACGACCAAACACTTGTTCATCGAGTTGTTAAAAGAGTATTTGTCAGTGCCAGCAGTTGTTGCAAAATATCCAAATACAACATGGGATCGCATATGGAAAATTTTTCAAAAAACTTACGTTCCACTTGATTGAAAAGTGTCCGTGTACTTCTTTGTGAATGAACTAATCCCCACGGAATTAAAGAAATGTAAACATAATTTAGCAACTGTCCCATGGTGTAAACTTTGTGGAAAAGTGGACACGCAGACACACAGAATTACTACCTGCAAAAACATATCTGAGGTCTGGAAATGGACTAAACAAAAAATCGGCGTGCTGGTTGGAAGCAGGGAGGAATATACGACAGTGACAGTAATTCTATCCTGGAACATTATGAAAGGCAACACTGCACGGAGTCAAATGTGGTTGATAATGGCTTTCTACCAATATTGCCTGGGTGCAGATTATCGTAATTTATTTGCATTCAAAAAGTGGCTCAGAGCAGAGGGATACAAAATAGGTAGATATTATGAGATGCGTACCGATTTAAATGATCAACTAAAGGGTGCGCACACCGATTCTTTCTAAAATGTTGCAACAAAATGTAACCAAACATGAATAAATAAAGTAAAACCGGCCCTCCCACTCTACCTTTCCCCTTTGTGATCCTGATTGTTTATTTAAAAAAAGGTAAAAGTTTAAAAAAAATTAAAATAAGAAAAAAAATCACAAACTGCCTCATCCTGCTGCCTAAAGATGGCACTATCTGTCATATTATATTGGAAGGAGGAATATCTATCATTATCTACAACGTTTAATAAGAAAGTATAACTATGTTTGTTAAATATAGGTTGAAATTAATTGTGATTTACAGGGTAAAACCAATAATTAATTGTAGTTTACTCTTAGCTAATAACGAAGGAACAAGTTATTATATGTGAGAATGGCAGTCTTCTAAAGTTAATAGATATAGCACCACTTTACACAAATGTGGTATTCCCTATACGAATAACATACAAGTTAACGTTCTAAAATTATATGCTGCCTTACATCTTAAACAAAAGCACAACGACACGTATCTACAACGTTTGAACCATGAGATTGTCCAGATGTTGAACAATATGTAATAGGAGTAAAAAAAAATGGGAAGAGAACAATGTTTAAGTAGGGTTGCCAACTCTCCCGTATTAAAAAAAACACATTCCTTACCGCGGTGCAACCTTACTCGTTCCAGATCACTTAATAATAGGAATTTATGCCATAATTTCATGAGGCTATAGTTCAATGCATGCACAGTGTAGAGCTATGCCAACTATAATAAAGTCTATAATAATAAACGATAAATAACACTGAAATTATATGTTCATGATAATTATACAAATAAATAAATGCTGATACAATAAACCTATATGAGCCACGGGATGAATAAGCAATTAAAGCCTTTATCTCAATTTGACGTTAACATATTAGTCTTACTAAACTCTTCATTCAGAATTTTATGCGATTCTGTTAAACTTTTACGAGAGCTGTTCAGTAAAGAATGATTTTTTTTTACAACGTACCTTTACTCATCCTCATAATTTTGTTGGTGCTTCTCAAAATACCCCCCCCCCCTGAATGCGCTGCACTTGTGCCAGCGTTTCTACCAGTCCTCAAAGACATGCTGGAAACCATTTTTGAGAGATCCTTCAAAATCGCCTACACAGCCTTCACCACTGCTTCTGATGATGGATAATGCCTCCCACGAAGGAGTTTCTTCAAGTTAGGGAATAGAAGAAAGTCACATGGGGGCTAAATCCGGACTATAGGGAGGGTGGAGTTGATTTTTGCAAGATATTCTGCAACAACATTGGCAATATGCAGCCGCGCATTATCGTGCTTCATGGAAATGTGGTCTTTTGCGCTTGAGAATGAGATGACCATAACTTTCCCAGCAGAAGCAACCAATTTTGCATTTTGGGAGGTTGGTGATGAAGGAGTGGTTTACACTGAGCATAGCTGTTTTCTCTCAGGTTCAAAATGATGTAGCCAAGTTTCAGCAGCAGTGATTACGTATGAAAGAAACTCCGGATCTTCCTCTAACATCAACTTTAACTGCATGTTACCTTCATTGCATCGGTAGCCAATACTGAACTGGTCTGAACTTGCCTGGTTCTCACAATAGGGAAGCAGGAATACCAACAATGAAACTACTACGGCGTGTTTGTTTCACATTAAACCTAACAGGATATAATAAGATTGAATTTTAGTACCAAAAATTATGACCGTAAAAAAATTATGATGATTCTTTATTGAACAACCCTGCTTATTATTGCTTTATGAAAACCTTTAAATTTCTGATAGACTTCTTCCTTCACTGCTGTTCTAGAGTAGTTCCGTTATAAGCAATTTTAGCTCTGTTTTCTTTAATACTGATTGCGTGCATGAAATTAATAAATAACAATGAAACTTATATTTAGAATTCCATAGAGTTGTAGCATAATGTCAGAAGTATCAAGTGCACAAAAAAATATGTGTTGTGCATACATACGTCTTCTGTTATACCTGACAGAATCTATGAAAAGAGCTATCGGTACTGCCACCGTGAGATTGAAACTTGACGGTTCACAGTTCCTGTACTCATGGGAAAGCTGCGTGAAGCGCCATACGTCAATAGGAGAATTTAGTAATCATGGTGACGTGCAGACCTGCAAAATTCAACAAAATGTTAGTTTGGAGTCCTACAGAGCAATAGCATGATGAAGTTAATACCGACAGACAAGAATACTAATCTCACACTGTGACAGAGAATATGAGTGTAACTGTGATACATATATGAAAGAGCCATAATGGCTCACCTCCCCTGAATGGAGATGAAGAGGCAATACTAACATTTTATAAACGATTATAAGTAAAATCTATTGTGAAACCCATATAATTTGACTGCATTTAAATACAAACGTATTTCCTTTGGTAATATCTCTAATGCATATATAGATTCGTTTTAATTTAGTTACATAATTACAATTATAATAACTGAATTCTTGGGTTTTACGAAGAGATAAATGCTCAACGCAATAATATATTTGGTCAATTGTTGGTTCAAATTTATGCTTCCTTTATTTCTACCACTGTTGATCACCAACAAAATATTTTGCATTATGCTTATGTCTATTTAATCATGAACTTTCTATTCCAATTTCGAATTCACACATAAAGAGTGCACAAGAGCAAGAATAATGATTCACTACTTCCGGTCGAGGATAAGGCAGGTTGACAATCGAGAGCAGTTGCAATGCCATAGATTATCCTTCTACTTCTCATCATCCTCCTTCTCCGCTTACTCTTCCTCTTCCTCCTCCTCTTTCTCCTCCATCCCCTTCTTCTATCTAGAATAGGTGATTTTGCCAGTTTCGATTTCCAATACCTCTATATAAATATCTTTCTTCCTGTATGTTGTTAGATTATAATGTTCTCCGATAACCTTTCGTCTGTTATTCTGCTGACGTGATCTAATATATATTTAATTTTCATCCCTGTTTCCCTTAAATGAGAAGTTGTTCAAACGTGACATTAATTGTTCTTTGTCTATTTTATCAGCTTTATTGAACCTCCTTACAAATCTTATTGATATTATTTCAGCAATGTAAGGATTTCTCTATTTTTATTACTGTCCACGATTCGGATCTTCTAATCCATTAAGTGCAGATACGATTCTATTGAACTTAAATTCTGTTTCCTCTCTAGTTCTTCTTGGAAACTTCTATTACATGTTTCGCCAATGGTTTGAAATGTATTAATTTTGATCAAAATCCCTTATCAAATAGAACTCATTTTGCATCTTATATAATTGAAGTGGAAACACGTTCAAAATATTTACGATGTTAGTATCTTCGTTCTAACAGGATTTTCTTTCAAATTATTGCTTTTTATCGGTTTAAATGATTACGCGATTATCTTTTTGTCAAGCTGGAAGTTATTATTCATTTGTCTCCAAACATTTTATGTAACAATTCATACAAAAGTTAAACAGAATTAATAGGAGGAAGTCAAAAACTTAAGCCTTTGTAAGAATTGCGTGTTGAAGGGCACGTAGAGAAGTTCTGTGACTGTAACACATATTAGTGCCTTTTTATTTTGATATTGCAACTAAAGTAATGTTCTTTTTAAACTGATGATTTTTACTTAAATGTGGTTAGTGCATGGGAACTAATCGGAACAAATACTGTTCGTGATATTTTTGTATGAAACTCCATTTGCAGCTAGTACCTTTCTAAAGAGTGCCTGATGCTGTGTCCTAAAATATATTCTCTCAGCTCAGATAAGCTTTTTCCAATAATCCTGTAATTGGAAAAAGAGGAAACAAAAACAGGAAATGTTGCGACGAACAAACTGATTAGTTCAATATGTGCCTCATTCCCTCAGGTTAAAACCGATAAGTAGCATTTAAAATATCCGTTAGTAAATTCTAACACTCTCGTCTTTAAGTACTGTCAGATAAAGCTTTGATTCATACGACTAAAAAGGACGACGTAGGTAAAATGTTCTTTTGCATATTTGCTTCTCTAAATATGTGTATTTAACTAGTACCTCCAGATGTTTTATTTTTTAATTGACTTAAAATGGCGAGGGACCGCAAATGATGAATACTAATCTTACAATACCAGAAAATGTTTTTGGTGCTGATGTAAACAAGTATTTCAAAGGAGAGTAAAAACACAATCCCCCCCCCAAAAAATGTTTAAATTATGTGCAGACCTCTAAACCTAAAGCAGTCCTTTTAAGATGAACTCAAATGTAATGATGTAGACCAAGACTGAAGTAAAGGGCTCCACAGTAATATACAAGGCTCTTATTCTAGTGGCCCTATGTTCAATTTACGTCAATCGCCCAATTTAATATTCGGCTTTCCGTTGTTTTTGGTCTCTGGCATGGTTCCCCAACTACCACGATTCTTTTTCTCTATCATTTTGATTCTCCCCCCAAATTTCAAGTGTAATAACATTAGTGTTTTGTTTATTTACAGTGAAGACAAATACCAGTATCTAATCAGCGTCGCTGGTGTGTGCCGGCATTTCGATCCTCAGGTTTTGCATTCCATGATCTTTGGGATAACTGGACCCGACCTATCAACTTACTTAAGTAGTAATTAAATGTAAAAGCCTGAGCTTTTATTATAATAAACGTTACAGTTTTAGTGTATGTCCTGCTGTAGTGAAATTAGCAGTATACGATATTCTCATGTTTACTATACACTGTATTATTTACTTACTTGTTTATTTATATCAGTATTTATTCTTCGTCCTATCTAGACATCTCCTGAAGTGTGATGCATCCTCGCTGAAATACTCCTCCTCCTGTCTATCTATAGGCTTCATTGGTTCACTCACTTCACCCCTTCCTCTAGTGGGTAGTAGCCACTGTAAATCTATGAAATAGGTGGTGGTGCGCGGGGTGCTCTACTACGATTAATATTCTGTAGTTGAAATATAGTAACAATTGTTTTCTCAGCACCGCATTTACCACGAGGATGAATTCAATCAATTATGGTTCCAATTACAGTCACTAAAGATTAATATTTGTACCTATTTTTCATATAATGCATTCTTATGCAGCTAGGAGGGCTGCTCAATAAAGAAAGATCACAATTTTTACGGTCATAATTAGCATGTTGTACCTGCACATACATCAGTAACTGGACAATATTACAGGGATGTCCTGAAAACATTGCAAGTCCGTATCAGGTGCAAAAAACCACACTTCCGTGAATCAGGCTCGATGCTGCACCACGATAATGCACGGCCTCATATTGCCATTGTTTTTGCAACGTGAAGTGCATCCCTCACCTTCCCTATAGCCCGGATTTAGCCTCATGTGACTTTTTTCTATGCCCTAACTTGAAGAAACTCCTATGTGGAACGCATTATCCATCATCAGAAGCAGCGTTGGAGGCTGCGGAGGCGATTTTGGAGGATATCTCAACAAATGGTTTCCAGCATGTCTTTGAAGATGGGCAGAAATGCTGGGACAAGTGCATCGTATTCAGGGGTGACCATTTTGAGAAGGAACATCAAAATTATGATGAGTAAAGATACGTGTCAAAAAATGTGATTATTCATTATTGGACAGCCCTCGTACCTTTATTTTATCTTTGTTCTTTTTTCCTTTGCAACGTTTGAAAATATCGTTAGGAAACAAATTCTATCTATTAGTCCGTTTCTCAGAAATTTGAAATAACTTAAGCTTTGCTTAGAAAATTGTGGCCTGAATGTTCCTTTAAAAGGAGTAAATCACGGGCAGATATTTGACTTCTATATTTAAACACGAAGATGCCAAGACACGGAATCGAACCACTTGCGTTCTACCATCATTGTGGAGGCACCGAATGTACTTGCCATAAATTCTGTTCACAACAATTATACTTACACTCGGCATGCCAGACGGCACATTGCTTGTCACAAACGATACGAATATTTGCCTCTAATTATATGCATTCGCAGGCGACGGCAGTTCTAGCTCATTCGCTATTTAGTGTGATATCTCGCTGAATAACCTTTCTTTTCGCTAGTCTTCTATTTCCAGAACTGACTGGTCTCGTACTGTATTTTCTGTAAAGGTCAATTACTTCACTCACAAATTTGTGAGAAAGTTGTCGCAAATCACCAAAATATCCGTGTTATCCAAATGTATGCGATACCCTGTCAGATTCAGTGTCTTAACTGTTCCGTTTGGGACTGTTTCAGATGTCTTGTGTGTTTGTTATTGATTCGAGGTTATCGATATACCAAGATCATTCTACACAGTAGCAATGGGGTTGAGAAGAAGCTAGTAAGAAACAGGGACTTGATTTTAGCAGCCACTCTGACGTGATGCAAATCACAACCTAAGAGAAAAATACATGATAACCTGAGGAAGTCTGTGTCAAAACATTGGATTCATACTAACAACTAAAAAACACTAGGTTGTCTCATAAGTAAAGTCGTTTCTTTATTTTGGAGTTTTGAAAAAATTATTGTGTTTCTTTGGTTTGACCATGCTATTTACAGGATGCCATGAGTAGTGTTACGTACATTGCGAGCATGTATTTTGAGCTGTTAATAAACAGTCACAAAATGGAGATAACAAAGAGCCCTTCTAAAACACTACTGGAAACAAAATTATAAGCGGCGTGAAGAATATTGTCACACCCTACATTAGAATAGATTTAATATTTATTAGCTTTGGGGGGGGGGAATCCGTAGCGGTAGAGCTAAACCACCTCAACAAACACTAGTTACACCACGCGGTAGGTTGGACATGTTATTTTACTGATAACTAGCTTACCTGCATGGTGGTGAAAGGTCCAGCGAAGGAAAACTCACAAATGCATTTTAAAAAGAGGTTTAATAATTCCAGACAACTTACATTCAATGAGGCTTGTGTTCCGGAGGGTTGCTACAAACACATCCTCTCTCTCTGGTGGCGGCCGCTCGTCTGCGGAAGAGGAAGCCAACCCCCTCTCCAGCGCAACCAATGAACAAAGATCAGCCAGTGGCGCCAGGTCTGACAACCCATACAGGGTTGCCACACCTCCCCCCGGACCACAAGCTGTTGACCCAGGGTCAACAGAACAATTAATAACAAATGAAAAGAAACTCGCTCGAGTGATGGAACAAAAAAAAATTTGCATACAAACATCACAAACAGTATTACACACATAAATCTTGTCTCTTGACGTTACACATTCGTTTCTTTACTCCAGTGTCTGTCTATAACTTTAATTAAAAAGCCCTAAATCTTGCAATGAAGTGGCAAAAACATGTTCATATTTTAACAACAGATTATGAAGATCTGACTTTTGAGCTTCAGTTAAGTTGGTATTAACATTAAATTCAAACTTTGGAGCGTTCAATGGAGTAACATCCTTAGGTGAAACTGAGTTACTTTGAACAAATGCAACTTCATGAGCATTAGCTAATACAGTTTTAGCAAAAAGTGTTTGAGGAACAGCTGAATTATTATGTACTGGTATCACAAAGTCCTTTGAAGATTTGCAAACTACAGGTGGAATAGAAATATTCTTCTTATGCATAATACTGGTAGAAGGCTCGAACATAACCTCATTTGTAATATCAGCTGAAGGCTGCACTGCCACAAAACAAGTAGTAAGCGGTGGCAATTTAACATCTTTTACAACAGAAACTTTATTAACTATCTGTACCTCATCGTTCAATGGAATCACAGCAATATCTGTAAAGGGACCACCACATGTTGTTTCAAAAGGAATGTGTACCATTTCTCCCTCATGAGTTTGAATCTTAACTTCTGCACAAGAATAATCAATGGTAACTTTATGTGAAGTTAGAAAGTCATTACCCAAAATGAGATTATGTGCCAAGTCTTTTACCACTAACACATCTTCCTGAAAAACAAAGTCATTAATTTGAAATTTCAAATTTGTTTGATAAGGCGCATCTAATAACTTGTTACCAGCTCTTTTAAGCAAAATCTCGACAGGTTTCATTTTAGAAATGTCATTGATATGAGCTGCATTCACAATGCTAACTGCACTTCCTGTATCCAACAAAATTGGAAGTTTTGACTCCCCAATGGACCCCAAAATTTGCAAAATTTGACCTGGAAGAGAAACAACATTAGACACAGGTGAACTTACTTTGGGTACCTCTAGGTTATGTCGTTGGAGGCTGGGCCTCTCGAGTTTTTTGAACCAGATGGTGAAGTCCAGCAATTACGTGCCATATGACCACGCTTGTTGCAATTGTAACACACAATAGGTGCCTGTTGTCTCCTTTCATTATATCTTGGAGGCTTAAGTGGAGGTGGCTGTACAGTAGATGCAGCAGCAGCGAATTGAGACTGAAGCTGTTGCATTTGGGTAGCAAGTTTAGTGACCTGTTCACTCAATGTGGAAACAACATTAATAACTGGTTCAGGGTGATTTACACTTTCAACCCGTGATAAAACAGGTGCAGATGACACAGGTGGAGAAGTGTAAGTTGATGTTTGTGCTTGTACTAAATGTTGTCTATGTTGCACATAAAAATTAGCTTTATCAACGCTTTTAATAATTTGTAAAACCTCCTCAACTGTTTGTGGATTTAATGGGAGCAAAGCTTGCACATACTGAGGTTTCAATCCTTTCACTAAGTTTTTTACCTGCTCCATTTGTGTCATTGCAGCGTTAACTTGGTCACACAAGGATAATACATCATAAATGTAATCTAATACAGGTTCATTTTCTAATTGTACCCTCTGCCTAAGTTTAATTTCCAACAATTCATCTTGATTGGACATTTGAAAAGCTGCCAAAAACTGTTGAGTTAGAAAATGCCAATCATGCTCAGGGTGTCTATGGCAAAAAGTTCGGTACCACAGTGCTGCTGTGTCTCGCAAGTAACATGAGAAAAACTTCAACTTTTGTACATCTGACCAACCATTTGCTGTAGAAACTAAGTTAAATTTTCTCAAAAATTCTGAAGGAGATATCTGTGCTATCCTGTCAAAACAGGGTGGATCAATAAAAGGCCGAGAAACTTGCATTGTCTGAGTCTGATTAACATTAGGTGCCATGGATACTTCTAAATTACTAGGTACATGTGCACTTTGATTAGCTAAAGCAGAAGTCGAAGCTATTACATCATGTGAATCCATTGTAACTGGCACATTGGATGATTGCCGCGTTTTCTTAGGCATTTTGACTTACTTTTAAGTAACACTGGACACCAGAATAAAATAAGCAGAATTACCAACTGGAATGAAAACAAAAATGAAGTGCATCCTTCACAAAAACACCAAAAAAGAAACTATTTACTTTGAATTTTACTGCCAAAACTCACACAGCGTTCCTTGAAAATCAACACGTGACCACGTGGTGTCCATTATCAATTTCCATGTAGTTATAAAAAAAATTTTAGCACAATATTATGAAATAAGTTTACTATTGAAGAAATCAAATAAAAAACAGACCAAAAGTTAAAGGATTACGAGACGATGACCAGATTAGAATTTCTAACTAATTGAACACCACGCGGTCGGCCATGTTTCCTCCATCTTTCACCACCGTATACATTCAAATTTTTTTCATAAAAACCGGACTAAAGCAAGGAGAAAAAAAAATTTTGAGATCTTACCCGCGTCTCCACCAATATGTCACACCCTACATTAGAATAGATTTAATATTTATTAGCTTTGGGGGGGGGGGGGAATCCGTAGCGGTAGAGCTAAACCATCTCAACAAACACTAGTTACACCACGCGGTAGGGTGGACATGTTATTTTACTGATAACTAGCTTACCTGCATGGTGGTGAAAGGTCCAGCGAAGGAAAACTCACAAATGCATTTTAAAAAGAGGTTTAATAATTCCAGACAACTTACATTCAATGAGGCTTGTGTTCCGGAGGGTTGCTACAAACACATCCTCTCTCTCTGGTGGCGGCCGCTCGTCTGCGGAAGAGGAAGCCAACCCCCTCTCCAGCGCAACCAATGAACAAAGATCAGCCAGTGGCGCCAGGTCTGACAACCCATACAGGGTTGCCACACCATGTGAAGTGGAACGAGAAAGTCTCGTTAGTGAAAGCCTGGCACAACAATAGTTCCAGCGTTTCAACAATGGAGACAGAACACTAAAGATTTACCACATTCTGGAAGACTGCCCGCCTCGGTAGCGTAGATTGTAGCATGTCTGCCTCACGTTCAAGAGGTCCCGAGTTCGAATCTCGGTCAGGGTGAGTTACATAGATAAGGTTTTATGGGATTTTCCCTTATTCTGGAAGACGAATGTTGGGTAACTCTAAGCTCCAAGAAACCTGGGCTCATATGAGGATCATTGCACCCATTCCACTCATCGTCCGATATGACTTAACGTTGGAGGACGTAAATTACAAAAAAAGATCCGGAAGACCTAAAGTATGGAATATTTAGGATACACGCCAAGTTTTTCGAGAAAATCAACAAAAGATTACCAGTATGCTCTCAGAAGAACTTGGTGCATCAAAAGATCACCACTTCGTAAATAATACAGAAACTGTGGATCTGTACCCCATAAACTTACACCAAAACTGGCTGAGCGTAAAGTGGATATATGTCTTCAGCTTATCCATAATCCCATGTTTGATAGATTGTTTCAGGAGAATTGTCACGTGTGATTAATAATGGCTATATTACCGAAACCTGATATCTCGAAACAGTGGCTTGATCATCGCCAACAAGCCAAAGTCATTGATAAAAAATCATTTTAGTCCCAAAGTAATGTTGTGTGTCTGGTGGAACGTGGCAGGTGTTTACTGGGAGTTTGTTCTATACGGGAGGGCGATTGATGCAGATCCTCATTCTCAACAACTGGAACAAGTCCATGAAACTTTGAGATGGAAATACTCAGTTAACCGAAATAAAGTTCTATTGCATCAAGGCAATGCTACACCTCATACTGAACGATTAACCATGGAAAAAATTCAGGAATTGGGAGGAATCAAACTGCTACCACTCCCAGCATACAGCCCGAATCTCGCGCCATCACATTATCTTTTTCGATCCATGGCCGTTTTGCTACGTGGAAGAAATTTTGCTAACATTGAAGCAGTGCAAGTGGGTACCACCGAATTCTTCATATCAAGAACCAGAGACTAGTACCATCTGATAATAAACCTCGCTGTACCAAGTCTCAAGACCATAGAATATAATAGTCTATACTTTGAAGTTAGTTAATTGCTTGTCAGAGCACATTTCAATTATCCTTTTTTAAGAGAACGACGTTACTAATGAGACAGTATTTATGACGGTACCAAGGCCCAAATAGTGCTTTAGATGCGGAATAATAATTTAAAATTTCCTAAAAATCTGCATGACGGACATTTTATAATAAAATTGTTAAGATTATCTACTAATTCTGTTTTAACTCCGTTACTGATGTTAAGGATATTTTGAATGAGCCCCCTAATGTTTAAATAATTAGTATGATATTGTCCTGTATTCAAATTTATACCTTTAAAGTGAATTATAAGTATCGATATAAACCTTGATACCGAAATTAAGGTTTACCAGAAGTAAAGAATCATGATGGATGTCAAAAGAATGTTGGTTCTTTGTTACGACAAGGGCAAGGCCAGTTGAGTCCAGCAGTGTAGGGAAAGTTGTTATAACAAAAGCAATGTAAGAAACAGCGTACTTAGCAGTTTTCTAAAGGGGCTCACTTCACTTGTAGGAATAGGAAATTCTTTGGATCATTTACAATGGCGACAAAACAGCCACAAAGGGACTTTGGTTGAAAAGGAGTTTTCAGAGTGAAAGTGATACACCACGCGCAGCTGTGGTCATTCAAGCGGTCTTCGTCGTGAGGTCGATGAGAACAGTCTGAGGCATGAGGGCGATTAAGGCAGTACTCTGGTTTTGTCTGGAATATTTGTCGGTTCGTATATATATGAGGAACGAATAAATTTATCGAGTAATAAACATTCTGCCGTCGGTAACCCTAAACAAATTGTGGTAACCCTTGCTCGCCACATATTATAGTTACAACCTTTACGTCTAATATATAAAACTATAACAAATTAATTAGTACAGTCAGCATTATATATAGTTACAGTTACATTATATACAGTCAGCAGTCTATATCGATCATATAATACGTAGGCAAGTAATCTTGACATTGACTCTGCTATAAGTTCATTTAAGCTACCATGTTAGTAAATGAATATTTGAAATTACATAAAACTGAAATATAAAAGAATATTACATTAATTGAGAGTCTGAAATTACCAAACTTTTTAAGGATGCCTTTTCGAACAAAAAACTACGACTATGTTATATATATATATAATCTTTTCCTGATTTAACCGTTTTTTTTAATTGTTCCCGTTTATTGTATTATCTGTTTTCTGTAGTTTCACACATATGCAATATACACATAAACACCCATGCCCAAGACGGCACTCCAACCCGCGACCCTCTACGCGTCGGAACGCTAGAGACATACGCTCTAACGACCATGGCTACGAGGGCCGGCAACAAATTACAGCTTATTGAGAACATGTTATTGAGAACCTATTGGTTTTGTAATTTACGTCCTCCAAAGTTAAGTCATATCGGACGATGATTGAAATGTGGCTCAAATGAATCCGGGGTCCATGTAGCTTAGAGTTACCTGACATTCGTCTATTAGGATAAGGGAAAACCCCAGAGAAACCTTAACCAGGTAACTTACCCAGACCGAGATTCGAACTCGAGACCTCTTGAATATGAGGCAGACATACTACCATCTACGCTAACAAGGCGGGCTATTTGATGCCTTGCAGCGACGGGTCGAAAGGGAGAGATGGAGGGAGGAGGAGAGGGAAGGAGTGGGAGAAACTGTTCCAATGAGGCAAGTAACATAGAGGTAACATAGAGGTAGGAAGCCTGTAGTGGTTATCCGCTCTTGGTATAGTGAACTGCACTATTTACTTTGTATCATTTATGCACTTGAGTACGTTTCCGTTTAAACGGTTGATGAACTTAAGACAATAGCTCAAGGGTACTTAAATCTACTAAGTCTATGTTTGACTGTTCTATGTAACATCATTTTATTTAGTTTGCAAAATTTAAATTTCTTGCTCTGATATCGTCGTACCAAGATACTCTAAAATTTGACATGTTTGTTCTTTATTTCGCCATACTGAAACTACCATATTTTGTTTTTGATTTGAATTCAAGATTATATGCTTATTACGTTTAAAAATTCGTATGTTTGGCTACACAATACGAGGGTTATTCGTAAAGTAAGCTCATCTGATTTCGTGTGAACATTGAAACGCGCATGCAGACCAACTCCCGGCATGCCTTGGGCGTAAACGATATCATTCGCATTGGTAGTGGTAGAGTGTGCTGTTAACAGTGACACTTAAAATTGTTTCAAACAATCGAGCGGCCAGCCGACTGTGAAATACGGTCTGTGGTTTGGTTTTTGACGGCAAGGAACATTTCAGCAGCGGACATTTCTCGACAGATCAGTGAACTGCACGGCCCCAATACGATGAGTGACAGGAAAGTGCGTAAGTGGGTTCGAGCTTTCAAAGACAGACGCAACAATGTTCATAATGAACAGCGAACAGGCCGGCCATCAGTGACCACAGAAGATTTGGACAATGCCGTGGATGAAAAGATCCGTGCAAACCGGCGATTCACAACTTCCACTTTAGCAATTGAATTTCTGGATGTGGGTAGAACTGTGTACAAAATTGTCTCTGAAAATTTTCAATTTCGCAAATTGTGTTCACCTTGGGTTCCAAGGCTGCCTACTGAAGAACACAAAATGACAAAAATGACTCATGCACTGAACGTTTTGAGCCAATATTATGAGGAAAGAGATCAACTAATGGAACACATTGTCATTGGGTTTCTCACATGACTCCTGAGTCAAAACGTCAATCGATGAAATGACGGCACACGACATCAGCAGTCAAGGACAAGGACGTGAAGACAATCTCAACACGGAAAGTAATGGCATCC
The DNA here is from genome assembly GCA_030765055.1 of Mantis religiosa. Taxonomy (NCBI): domain Eukaryota; kingdom Metazoa; phylum Arthropoda; class Insecta; order Mantodea; family Mantidae; genus Mantis; species Mantis religiosa. The sequence goes on along the minus strand of CM060952.1, from coordinate 52,586,639 downwards.
GTGTTTTGGGATAGACATGGAGTGTTGCTAGTAGAGTTTATGGAACGAGGCAGAACCACCAATGCAGACGCTTACTGCGCTACTCTGATTAACCTCCGACGTGCAATACAGAATAAGCGCCGTGGCCTTCTGACGTCTAGAGTGTTGTTACATGACATCGCCAGACCACATTCTGTCAGGCGAACCTAAGATCTCATCAAGTCTTTTGGATGGGAACAGATTGACCACACACCGTATAGTCCAGACCTGGCGCCGAGTAATTTTAACTTGTTTAACTTGTTCCGCTACCTAAAGGAGATCTCGGTGGCAAGCGCTTCCGCACAGATGACCAGGTGAAACAAGCAGTTGAAGACTAGTGATCCTCACAGGTGGCAGACGTGAATGACGTCGTTATACTTTTATAACGTTATTACAAATGTTTAAACAAATATGGCAACTATGTTGAAAAATAGAGAATGATGTAAGGAATCCAATAAAATTATTTTGCAAATATATATGATGGTTCAATTTACCAAAAATAACAGACCTTAATTTAAAAATAACCCTCGTACTTGTACAATGAAATACCAAGATTTTAATGCAAATATATGCTTTAAGGTAACCTACAACCTTTTAGGAAAAATTCATGGTAATTTTGTCGGAGTTTTTTCCAAAGTACCGACATTTACTTCTCCAGTAGAGCTGTCATCTTACTCCCTCCCTGCGCCGCTCTCTTTGGATTTTTCCATAAGAGTCCTAAATTATGTACTAACACACCTTCCTAGTGTTTCCCATTGGGGTCAGTAGACCTTATAATCATTAGTGCAAGTGGAAGTGCAAGTGCAAGTCCTCTGCGTTTTGTTCATTCCAGAATTTTCAATTATTTTAATTCCTGTCCTTTGCATACTGGCCAACAATGTTTTAGCATAGCCTCCATTGTGTCTTTTATATCAATTCCTGAAACCAATGTAAGGAACGAAACCATGGTTACTCCTAAATATGCTTTATGTATCAGTGTAGCGCAAACGGTATACGTAGAATAGGCACTTGATGTGGGTTCTTTTTCGGTTCGTTGTCCTATTGTGTGCTTGGTTAGGGATGGAGTGTGAAAGGTTTGACGGTGAGGTGGAAAGGTGGGTGTTTTGTCTAATTGTCGGTGAGCTGGGATCTCTTTCTCAGGGTTCGGTTATGAAAAGTCGTGTTGACCGTCTCTCAATTCCTTTATTTTTTTCTTTAGCCTGGCTCTCGTAGCTCTCTTGCTAACACTTGCGTTGTCTTCCTAATTTTCCTTTCCCCTTTACGATGTTTTTACGTTGCTTCGCGAACTCCTTTGTTATTCCCTATATTTGCACTATCTTCAAGACCATAACTCTAAGTCGGACTGCGACATCTGATCCTACTTTTATCACAATACTCAGTACCAGAGTGACCTTCCAATAACACGTCTTCTCCCCGCCGTCCTCACTAACATAGTGACGCTCTTTTTCCTGTCGTATTTTCAGCTTCTTTCCTAGCTTTTCTTTCCTATCACCGCCCATTTTCTATTCCTTTCCTATTTTACGCCTATCACGTGGTTTACTCTACATTTTATTGGCAGGGTTTATTTCTTTAATTTTCTCTTATTGGTCACCTCCGTATGTCTTCCCTATGCAGCGGTACTATTCTCCGCCCCTCTGGGTTGTATGACCTCTCAGCGTCATAACGGTATTCTATCATGCTTGGCTGAGTTTTCCTTATACTTCGCATACCTCACTGGCGTCTTGATGTCGGTTCTATTGTTCTGCTCCCTGCATTGTCTATGTGCCCAGAAGCAACTCCTGTCCAATTTTTCCTTCATTTATACTATATTGCTATTTCGAATATTCTTTTTAACTTTGTTTCTTATATCATTTATTCCCTTTTTATTCCCATTATGCTTATTTATGATCTCTACTGTTGTATTAGTTTCTAGTGATCTTTTCCCTCTTGGAACCTGAGGTTTCTGCTTCACACTGTTGCCCATTATCAGAAAATTTACGACTAATTTGTGAAGTATAACCACACTTGAGCCCAGCACTACCAACTGCATTTAATTCAACTCACAAATATTCGTCGTATCCCTGTCAGCCCTTTACATAGGGCACGAAATCCAAGGTGAATGTTTTGTAGAAGAAACGCACTAACAACAACCAAAACCAAAGCTCTGGGACTGAAAAGAGCACAAAATGACTATTGCTCCATGTGGGCTGCTGTTCATCAGACCAGGCTCAGGTAGTCGACCGGGTATGTGTCAATCCATCGCGACCTACAGGCTCCAAATGCCGCGGTTATAGAACTTTTTGGAAGTAGCAAGTTTACCATTCATTTGCTTCTGGTGTACAAGTAAATAGCTGAAATTTTAAAGCAGTTCTTTACGTACTATTTTTTATTTTAATTTTGTTAATTCACCTAACGTTTCACTCTCTATCCTTCTACTCCATATTACAAAATGTGCAATGAAATCATTAGATGTTGTAGAAACATTTCTGATATAATTCTCAATGAACATGAAATAGAGGAAGAACATTTCGACACGTATTTTCAAGAAGGGTGTGTCCAAAAGCTTATATAATAAAGATTTTATAATCAAACCTTTATAAATGTTTTTAGTGTGATGAAAGGGTAGAGTCAGACTGACAAATTCAATGCCATAGCCGCGCATGGCATTCCATTCTTCAGTCTAGCTCCACCCTTCACAGTACGCCCTACACACGGCTAGTGTGAAAGAACAATTCATTTCCATTATTTGTACTTAATAGTAGTCCGAACTATAAAGTCTGGGCCTTACATTACCTACAGCACAGTAAGCTGCCATTAAGATAGTTGTCTCTTATGAAGAGAACTCCTAGTGGTTTACACGGGAAAAAACACGCGTCAGTTGAAGAATTTATTGTCATGTTGGCATGTTGGCCATAGTAGCTGAATGGTTTAGAGCGGCTGGACGGAGACCAGAGGATTCGTGGTATCATTTAAAATGCAACATTGAAACATGGAAGTATAAGTGACTGTACATATTAGTTGAAAACGAAATACACCATATTTTGAGTAAATGTTGCGAAAACATTAGGAATTCTCAAAGAAGTAGTGCTTTTTTTTTTTTTTTTTTTTTTTTTTTTTTTAATTTACGTCCTTCATCTTTTCTAAGTCATATTGAACGATGAATGGAATGGGTGAAATAATGCTCAAATGGGCCCGGGGTCCATGAAGCTTCGACTTACCCGACATTCGTCTTTTAGGATAAGGGAAAAACCCGGAATAAACCTCATCCATGTAACTCACCCTGACCGAGATTCGAACTCGGGACTTCTTGGACGTGAAGCAGACATGCTACCAACGACGCTTCCAAGGCGGGCTTGCAGTTTTTGAAATGAAACTGCGAAATGGCAGATTTTGTATCTCTACATGAGAAATCTAAGTAAATTGTGGAATCGAAATATAGGAATAACTTTATGAAAGGTACCATTAATATACTTCCGTGCCCTGGTATTAAGTACTTAATGGTTATAATATTTTAAGGTAATAAATTCAATTTACTTTTACGAATTGCCCTACATATGGCCTGTGTGGAAAAAAAGAGCTGACGCAGACTTTTTAATTGCAATTTACGTCCTCCAAATTTAAGTCATATCGGACGATGATTGAATTGGATGAAATGGTACTCAAATGAGTACAGGGTCCTTAGAGCTTAGAGTTACCCTAAATTCGTCTTTCAGGATAATGGAAAACCCCTGAAAAAGCCTCATCCTTGTAACTCACCCTGGCCAGATTGGAACTCGGGACATTTTGCTGATATAGTTGAACTAACAGTTAAAGTATGAGACCGTGTTAGTCATCATTGGGGTACGTCATCACAAAATGACGAAATTTTGTTATTTCGCTAATCAGGTAAAAGGTAGTAATTTGAGGAAATTAAAGCCGTTTCGGCAGGTTGCCATGGTAACTCGGAAATCAGTGAGAGGGACAGACAAAAATTCAGTGGTTCGAATCCCCGTTATGGAATTGATCATTTTCGTCTGATTCTACCATTTCTATCAGTTCTAAATATCCCAAATGTTGATATTCTGGCACTTCTCTACTGTCTCAGGATGACACATCAGTTTTGAGATATTGTTTATGCACGGGTTCACGTTATTTTTATAGACGTATTAAATTTATCATACTGACATCAATCATTTTTAAACTTTCCAATAGTGCTTGAGAAGCATGTACAGCTTTATATCAGCATTTACGTAAAATACCTTATTTTGAAGTAATTTTAAACTGTCTTATACTTAAAACATTCCTTAGAATAAAAAAGGGGCCATTCATTTTAACATAGTATAAGTAATATCTACCTAAAGCACTAACACTCTGAAATTACAAAATAGCTTACACATTTCTGCAGCGTAACAGCAATTATGACCTATATTTTTGGTTAAGAGTATAAACTTGACTTCCGATTCTTTCAATATTGTATATGTATTGAAACTATAGATGTTTAATGGTTCTGTTAAAAGCACATGGTGCCCGAGTGTCCTCTGCCGCGAAATAAATCGTAAATATACCGGTTTTTGTATGTAGTAAAGCACACAGCCTCGAACCATAACTCAAATCCACTTCTGCAGTCTGACGCCATTTCCATCGTTTGGTATAGCACAGTAAAGAGATAAGAAAAAAGAACAAGATGTTAAACCTTTGCCTCGTATTGCAGACTACGGCAGAAGTGCACGGCGATACAGCACATAAAGTAGGGGGCTTTAAGTAATACTGACTTCCTTGGCCATTCCTTCCACTCCTCACATAGGGTAAATATAACAGTAACGGTTCTTCGATTCATTGCTCATCCAACTCGCGCAGTTCTGACATAGTTACATAAACCAAAATATGATACCACACATTAGACAGTACATATAAAATACTGTATGCCTTTTTTGAATTATTACTTCAGTACATGGGAACTACCGTCTCCCTGTACCACGCCTCTCTCTACGAACTATTATGTGTTTCAAATGGGAAGGGATCTAGGGTCCAGCTAATCAGATGCCGTATCACACACAGCGTTGCCCCACTTTTTTATATTTCCGTCTCTATCACGCACTCATACAACATGCAGGTCTGCTTGGCGCTAGATGTAAGGGTAAGCGAATTATATTTTACAAACTTTTACAATGATGCAGTTGCCAAAATCAAAATTGGAAGAAGTATTTAGCAAATTATGCATATTTTAAATACTGTAACTATAATTATAGTTTATGAATTACCTGCTTTTCTAAACCAAATGCGGCACACACTTGTTTTACCTACATCACACGCTTCAGCAGTAAGCCACTGAGCATTTTTGAAACCCAGTCTATTTCTATATTTCTTATTGCCCAATTTTTTGAAGAACATGTACACCCTAAAAACAATACTTCGAGGCTGACTTCACAATAATTGCCTGTTTGACTCGCCACTAAATTCACCGCAAGAAGCTATTGCATTATTTAACTCTCACTCTACTGTTGTGTAGAGAACAACTGAACGATATTGATCTGAATTCTCCAGAGTAAACAAACACGTCTTATCCAGCATTCATTTTTAAACATAAGCATACAGTATTCCAAAGGCCAACAGCAAATGAAGTGTTTGTTCTTTCTCGAATTTAACACCTTGACTTATTCACAGTAATTCTTTTATCACATCATGCAGTAGTTTAAATTTCAGTTATGAGTAATTAAAAGTATATGTACATACATATACACCAACCACTTTGAACTCTCTAGAGTAATTAGAGATTAAGAACCATTCATATATAAAGATATAATGTGACCAGACACGTTCTGCCAGGGCAGTAGGAAATTTATTGTTTCCTTTCGCTCGAATTGGCTTATTCAAAGTAATTCTTTTATTACGTCATGTCAAACATTTATGGTTCTGTTCTGAGTAATTACAAATATACGTACACGCATACATGCCAACCAATAATGATATTCATACAGTGCTTGTGTCGGGATTTATTGTTATAATACAGGTGATAGTGCTTTATTTATTTGTAGTAGAAAAACTATTTGAGATAAAAGTATGGGATTTTCATGGTTATGTTAGATACATTACTCTCTACCTTCCACATGGATCAGTTTTGGCGAAATCTGAAATTTTGTCTTAGCGCGAACAGTATTTATTATATACAGATTGATTAGGTTGGCGCTCCCCACACACTACTTAGCGGGAATGCAATATGATGACACCACAGGACTCCCATTGGTTGCTCGCCTAGTAGCGCTCAAGGACAAACACCTTCCCATTTGAAACACATAATAGATATAGGTTTTACATTCTGATCAAAAAAAGGTGAGACTTTAAACAAAAGTAGTTGAGACAAATGTTCATGTGAGCTTGCACGGTCACCTGTATGGTTAAATATTCATGGTCCGGTTTATTTGAGTATCATTTCACACATTTCATTCTTTTATCGTCAAATATGACATACCAAGATAAATGACTTTAAACTAAGGTAGCTACAAAATAGGAATGAACATAAGGCGGGGCTAGGCGTCGCTGTTCTATGGCTGCTAGCAAAAGCGGTGCGTGATACGTTGTACAGTTTTGCACGAATACTGAGCCAGCTTTGCCGAACACACGGCTAATTTATTTGCGCTCTAAGCGTACTGATTAAAGAATTGTTTTGTTTTTACCATGATACAGAGCTATTTTTTCTCAGTATTACTTTCCAAACCCTATCTTTGTAGCACATCTGGTTTCGGAGGTAAGGAAACATAAGCCGCCTGTCTAGAAAGAAATGAATTATTAACTATCAATGAAGAAAAGCACACGAGATCTATGCTGCCGTTGCATTTTGTACCCTGTATTCAGTAAAGTGGTGGTCTTTTAAGAGCGCGCACGTGTTTTTCAAAGTTAGTAAATATACCGCTTAGCAAGCCTAGTACTGGTGCGCCTAGCAGTACCTGCGAAACAACTCATACGATTTTAAGATTTTACATAAATAGGCTATAAATATTCTTGTTAATGTGTATTCCCCGTAGGGGAGGGGATCTGTCCTCTTCAGCTGCCGTGGTGGGGGCGCTGCGGACGACTAGCTCTCGTGGTACATCGGACGTTACTAGAGGAACCTCGGGCCGAGCATTCGACCTCCCCCCTGATTGGGAGTTGTTCGGATTGGGTTGGACTGGAGGGGGCAGTGGTTCCCGATACCCGGGGGAGATGGGGTACGACTCGGGACGGAGTTGAGGGAAGCCATTAATATTCCCGCGTACGAGCCAGAATAGCTAGTCCAAGGTGTACTAGATCACCCCACCGAGGTCATATCGGTAGCCTTCCCATTTTGGAGTTGGCGCGCGTAAGTGGCGTATCTGCTTCCATTCCGTCTTGAGTCCATAGGGCCAGATTGGGGGAGGGGTCTTGTTAGTCTCTAGGTCTTGCCATATGGAAAGCACCACGGAGGCGCCGGGCGCCCTTTAGGGACAGCTCGGTAACTGCCTGGTTGAAGGAGGCCTGGGTCTTTGACCTACTGGTCCGGGACTAATTGGAGTAGAACTTCTGAAGTTAACGTAACGTGTTAATGTGTATTCCTTTTACAAACAGATGTCAATTAAAGACATTTTCGAAAGTACAAATTTTGCTCAGAGTCGAGAACTGATTTTACATACAGGCTTGTCATGTGTTTGCTCATTCTGTGACGAATATTGTTAAAGAAAGCAAACAGCAAATTAGAAGTTTTCATATTTAGATCTGCAGGGAAACATCCGGCAGCTAAAGGACGTGCCACCATTTTAGACAATTTTTAAAATTGTGTTTCACGTAGAACAAGTTATGACTTATATGACAAGGGTGAATATCAAACTGCGAAAAGGCTGACCAATGTAATGAGGGGGAGAATAGAATATACGGAATCTGAATCCTCTTGGGTTCAAATATAGGAGAACCAATGATGATCGCAAATTTCTGCCTGAAAGAAGCGATATTATTGCTTAACTCTAAAATTTCTGCGCACAATGCATAACATTAGTACATGAGATTCATGGTGTAAAAATGCTTCATAAATGCACATTCATATCTGCGGTATTTATGAAGTATTTTAGTGAAACAAAACTTGGTTTAAAGTCCATTAGAGGCATTATACAAATATGACATCATTAAAATAGAGACTATATTCTCAAATCGTTGAAATGTCACTATTTTGTTTTACTGTATCAAACATGTTTCGTAGAGCGCTTCTAATCTAAATCATTTTGTTTTGCGTTTTTGATTTTAGTTATGTTAAGACATATATCTTCCACCTCTGTCGCCCACTTGCCATGTAACTGGCAACACCAAGGCCGTTGGATAACCATACTGGCTCAACCCATGTTCGTTCTTATTTTGTAGCTACTCAATTATAATTATAGTATAATCAGTATAACAAGAGGAAGATAAAAACAATTATATTTTTTTAAAAAAATTGAATAGCTGAAGAATTTCACCCTCAACTTCCACGTAGCCAGAATGAATGGAGAGCACTAGCTAAAATAAAGGTAAATTTTAATTCTGGATTACAGTGCACAAGAATCAAGGCGAAGGAAATTATTTCCTTAACTTTGAAGTTGGTATGTCAAACACATTCTAGTTCTCATGACACTCCTTGCAGCTTATCACATTTTAACGTGAGGGGGGAAGAGGATGGGGTAACTACATATCACACAAAATTTCAAACGTAACAGTTATTAATATAAGGAAATAATTAACAGTAAGGTGTTTAGATTTAGGAAACAATACTTAGTACGTATAGAACATTATATAGAGTGATTAGTATACAAATGACACAATTCTTTCTTTAATTATTCCGTTGAAAGTTCATTCAATGAAAACATTTTAGCACAAAATTAAGAGGAATGTTTTGGAAATTCGATTCTTTGTCACTAGATGCGCAGATGTTTGTTTTATTTCTAATTAGGATTGTTGCTGCTATTTTTGAAATTTTGTTATAGTCTACGTGAAGATGCAATATACATTAAATCAACGACTGCTCATTGTGAAGCAAAACTGGATTACAAATTCAATTAAAGGTACTCAAAGGGCATACCAGAGAGGATTAGGTTTTTGCAATCCTCCCAAAAGAAACACAATGCTGGGACTGGTGCACAAATTGAAAACAATTGGTTCTCTGGTGAGTGAAAAAGGCTTCGTCTAGGCTTCCCACAGTTGTTGTTGACGTAAGAGCACGACTGCAGCAGTCACCCCAAAAAGTCATTAAGACGTTTGTCGCAGGAGACAAGGTACACCTACTCAATGTGTCAGAGAGCTGCGAAAAGTGAAGGCCTAAAGCCATATAGGTTTATGGTTATTCATCAGCTACAGGAACCATATAAGGATAAAAAGTTTGGACTATTGTCGTTGGTTTCAGATGTTCTTTGTGCAAAATCCTGTCATGTTGTCTATCACATGGTTCACAGATTAATCTCGCTTCCATTTAACCGGTTATGTGAACTCACAGAACTCACATTGGGACATCGAAAATCCACATATCATCCCTGAAGCACATATGCACCAGCATAGGTTTGATGCGCAATAGCTGCACAGAGAATAATAGGGCCATTTTTTTAACCAGACTGTGAACACTGCAGAGTTAATGTTAATGCCAGAGGTTCTACTCGCATTAGTCCTGGAACCGTAGGACCAAAGACCTGGGCCTACTTCGACCAGGGAGTTACCGAGCTCTTCCAAAAGGACGCCCGGCGCCTCCGTGGGGCTTTCCATAGGGCAAGACCTAGAGACTAACAAGCCCCCCAACTGGTCCAGTGGAATTAAGACGGGATAGAAGTGGATACGCCAGTTACGCGCGCCAACTCCAAAATGGGAAGGCTACCGACATGACCTCGGTGTGGCCGCCAGGTGATCTAGCACACCTTCTACTAGCTATGCTGGCTAGTACGCGAGAATATTAATGGCTTCCCTCAACCCCGTCTGGAGACGTACCCGATCACCCACGGGTATCGGGAACCGCCCCCTCGACTCCAACCCAATCCGAAAAACTCCCTATCAGGGAGCTCGAATGTTCGGCCCGAGGTTCCTCTAGTAACGTCAGAGGTACCACGAGTGCTATGGTTCCGCAGCGCCCGCACCACAGCAGCTGAAGGGAAAGGATCCCCTCCCCTACGGGGACACTGCAGAGTACCGACTGATTTTCATGGAGTTTGTTGAGCAACTGGAAGGATGCAGAGCTGATGGCGCTACATTCCATACATCAAATTAATCCATGGAAGTTATTGTAAGTCTCTTGGACGACCAGATAATTTTGAGGAACCTGTGGCCATCGAGGTCTCCGGTTTTGACATTGCCGGACTTATTTTTATGGGATTACTTTAAAGACAGGGTTTACGCCACTCGTCCCCAGACATTGGACGATCTTAAGCACGTCACACAAGAGATTGAACGACGTGTTGAGTTGTGCTTTATGTAGGATGGAGGACATTTTCAACATTTGCTATAGAGATAATCTCCCACATCTCTCTACATTTTAGGTATAATAAGTTGTCACTAACACAATTCGTTTTGAAACAATTAACACAATTCGTTTTGAAACAATGAAATAAATGTGAGCTTTTTTACCTCAAGAGTGTTTTAAATGTATACACCAAATGAATGAATAACTAATTTTTCCTACGTCAAATATTTATATGAATAATAGAACCTGAGGTCTGTACTCGTATGATTCTGAGCAGGGCTCGCCTTGTCTTATTATAACCTGTAGCTTACCAATGCTGGAAACGAAGCTAATCTATAGTCAGGAAACGTTTGAAATTAGAGTATGTGGTGAATACTATTAAAAGAACGCTGATGCCTCACAGCGTAAAATATTAGATTTTCCTAATTCAAAACACTAAGTACACCATCTAGACAACATATGCTGACATCTTTACGCCATTCGTAGCTTGGGCTATTCTAACTGCACTATAACACACTTCGGTACTTATAGACCTGACCATGGATGCTTTGTATGTAATAAACTGCTCATGATATTTCCATGAGCTTACCCAGACTATTCATTAACTCCGGAAGTGAGGGGGTACTTGCCCGTTAAGTTCCTCGTTGAGCCCTCCCGGCATTCAACACCACATATGATAGGATATGTGACGGGTGAGGGCTACGGATGGGAGGTTTACAACAATGTCTGGATTTTTCTCAGGGTAGGTCTGCATTGATACTCTCTTTTGGATTTCAGGGAGTGGGTGCGTCCTGACAGTGTATAGGTATTATCACATAGAAGAACCCACTATGCCCTCCTCGGTAGCATGGTGGTAGAATATCTGCCTGACGTTCAAGAGGTCCCGAGTTCGAATCTCAGTCAGAGTGAGTTACCTGGATAAGGTTTTTCCCGGGATTTTCCCTTATCCTGAAAGACGAATGTCGGGTAATTCTGAGCTCTATGGACCCCTGGCTCATTTGAGCACCATTTCACCCATTCCATTCATCGTCCGATATGAGTTAACGTTGGAGGACGTAAATTACAAAAGAGAGAGAGAGAGAGAGAGAGAGAGAGAGAGAGAGAGAGAGAGAGAGAGAGAGAGAGAGAGAGAGAGAGAGAGAGAGACACCACGACCGTTGAATGTCAAGTTTATTTATACATGTCGCCTTCTCCCCTCGTCACTGTTGTGTTGACGTTATTCGCACATTAGGCGCGAGATTTAGGATTTGCACGTTACTGTGCGAGTGACATGACGGCTAGTTTGAATCACAGTCGCGAGTGAACTTGTGACCAGGACGCGCAGAGTGCTGTATGTAGTTGTGTACGCGTTGTCGTTCCTGGATGTCGAGAGCATTACTTCGTGCAATAGAGTATTTCCGGCGATTATTCAAAAACAGATTTTGGTAAAATCTTAATGATGTTGTAATGTGTGCAGTTTCTCTCACTCACTAACACAGAGTGTTCCTTAAGCACCTAACGGTTGTTGCTCCCTCCATTCGCGAACACGGACTTTGATGAACTTTCCGTACTTGTTGCTCCCTTCACTTGCCACTACAGAGTGTTTTTCCTGGCAAGCATCAAACGTCGCCATTGCACAATTTCCCCCATCCTTTTGCCGAATATTGGACACTTTAGAGGTCATGTGACCTTTTACTCGTTCCTAATAGGTTGTGTTTCATCCCTACTCTTAAATTTCATCGCAATTTTGAGTTTCTGAGGCATGTATTCAACGCAACATTTACTTTCCCACGGTCTAGGTAATTAATGCCGCAGCACGTTTGAAAATGTGTATATTAAATCCCCGGTGTCGATTCTCTCATCAAGTATCATATGCAGACCAATGCATCGGCAGGCGACTCGTTGTCGCTTGGGTCTACCCCTCGGGCTATTCTCGAACAATACCACCTTTGACGGCTCAACACAAGGAAAATTCCTGTGAGGGTAAGTGTTGATTATCCCGGTTCTATTTACACGTCGGGTTCACGTGCTTGCAATAAAATATATATGTATTGGGATTGCCTGTTTAGTTTCTGCACCTGTATATTTAATCATTATCCTCTATATTTGTTATAATTTAGCTTAATTCATATTGTAGTACCTATCCGCCCTTAATTATGCATTTAATATGATTTTCGCAGTTATTATGCCAATGATATGCCAACAGGAACGGTATCAGAAGCTAGAACTCCTTCCCTACCTAGAGGCTAGTGCTATGTCATCGTGTTATGTTACCTGTTAGCACCTGCTTATACAATCATACAGAACTTATATAATATTACTTCATACACACAGATATAGCAATTATAAATCAAAAGACCATTTGAGTTTAAAAGGAAAATACACTCTGCCTCTCCGGCCTAGATACTTAACTATAACTACCTTATAGGCTTTCTCTACACATGTGCAGAGATGATTTATTCTAGCAGTAAAGTTTGTTAATCAAGCAATTGCAGTGACTGAGCAAGTGGCGCTAAGCACCCTGGACGCCCGAGGTCAGGAAAGCGCCGCACGTTGTGTATGTATGACACGTCTGCTGCTATATCAATTGGAACTGCAAGTCGGCCCAATATTAGGGGGTTCTTTCCCATATTCTTGGCAGTTAGCGTAAACGTTAATATAACGTGAGTGATGATCTGCGCTAAAGCACGTTTACTGTAAACAGATAACCGATAACCGGACACGTTATACTTCACCATTTAACGTGAGGCTTTCGGTAGGTATTTCTCTTACAAAATGACCCAAGAAAGATTACGCTTTACCATTAAGTATGATCTATAATTTATGCGGGAGGTAATTACTATCAACCCATTTGAAGATCCAACTATATGGAAAGAAATAGTTGCAAATATGGTAGCTGCAACTGGAACAAGGATTCCTTTCATACAATAAAGGAGCACATGGATCACCTTCTCAAGCTGTACCATCTACCTAAAAGGTTCAACAATTTCTTATAGGTGCTCCCTTTAATGACAGAAAGAGCATGATATTGCAATTTATTTCTGTGAAGCCATGACAGGTTAGCAATATTTGTTAATATGAGACGTTTATATTCTAGAACTTCTCGGGAAACAAGCCAGGTGAAAAGACGATTATAAATCGACCTTTAAAGTGACATTTATATCTATATTCGAGGGTGGGTCAAAAAGTAATGACTCCTATTTTCTTTTCGTAAATAAGTAAGTTATATGAAAACTTTGAATTTGGCGCAATTCCTTAAACCTTCTTCTCCAATCCCCTGAAGTAGTAACTTCCTAAGTCAACAGGTGGGAGCACTGCATCCTCTTGCAAAATAGCTGACATCGACAGTCGTGTTAGACAGCGTTCTATGACTGAATTTTTGACTGCGGAAGGTGAAACGCCAATTCGCATTCAGGAAAGGCTAAAAAATGTGAATGGTGATGCAACGGTGGATGTCAGAACTGTTAGACGATAGGTTCGTCGCTGCAACGAATCTGAAAGGCAAACATCATTGGCAGATGAAAAGCGAAGCTGCAGGCCAGTGACTGCATTGACTCCATGCAACATTCAGCGAGTCGATGACATAATTAATGGTGATAGCCGGGTAAACAACACGTGAATTTTTTCGCATTACCTCCCTCAATAAAGGCAGTGTGATGACGATTATTCATAAAATGGGTTACTCAAAGTTTGTTCTCCTTGGGTACCAAAACAAATAAACAAGGAAAACAATAGTCTCAGAACACTTGAGGTGCTTCAATTTGGAGGTAGAGGAGGTCTGCAAAAAAAAAAAAAAAAAAAAAAAAAAAAAAAAAAAAAAAAAAAAAGTTACCGGAGACGAAACGTGGGTTCATTTTTTGAAGCTGAATCAAAGCGGCAGTCAATGGAATGGCGTCACACAACGCCACCGAAGAAAAGGAGATTCAAAAATCAGCGGTCGGCAGTGAAATTTATGGTGACAGTGATTTGGGATGCAGAGGATATGCTTATGATTGACTTTTTGGAGCAGGGTTGCACAATAAATTCTGTCCAATACGTCAATTCGCCCAACAAGAACTATGGTGAATGTTCTTCTTTTGCATGAAAATGCAAGACCACAAACCAGCAGTTACATCACTGCAGAAATTGAGAAATTGGGATGGCAAGTTTTAACTCACCCCCCATTCAGCCCTGACCTGGCAACATCAGGCTTCCACGTGTTCGGGCCACTAAAGGAAGCTCATCGTGGGATTCATTTTGAAGATGAGGAGGCTGTGAAAACGTCCGTGCGTCAATGGCTTAGGAAGCAAGACTGTGTGTTTTACCACACTGGAATACATGCCCTAGTTAAAAGCTGGACCAAAACTGTGGAAAAGCACGGAGATTATATTGAATGGTGACAAATTAATCGTCAATGTTGTAGTTTTCAAGGTATGTAAGTTGGATTCAATTTTCTTGGCAACTAAAGAGAAAAAATAGGAGGCATTTTCTTTTTACCCACCCTCGTATTACATGCATCGTTGCATTGACTACTACTGATAAATATGAAAATGATACGCCAAAAACTGCTTCCAAATCAGACAGCCTGATATGCTAGACACCGATGTTATATGCACAAACCGTCCACTCCTGAAATAGTAAATGTACTACAAGCACAACCTAACCTAATATATAACCATACGAACGATGTAAATTATTTATTCAATATTCGAGCAGAATATTGTTCTTGTTACAATTCTAGGCGGTATATGTAAAGCTTCTACTAGCCGTCGTAGAGCCATTTTATCAAAACGAAAATAGGGTCGGCATTCTTCATCTATAAATTGAATTAAATCTAGTCACCGAATTGTTACGCCTCCTTGGGGGATATTTATTTGTCTGTTAATATTATGAATGATCATATCTTCCAATAATTCATCATCAATGTCACCGTACGCTGCGACATAAAGTAATTGCTCCATTTTCTTTTCTGATTAACGTGCCGTATCCGATGACGGGTGCAAAACTCTGACTCAGCTACATACTCTACAATATATACCGTATTCAAACCACATGATAATAACCGATTCCATATCAGAAAACAAGCTGTGGCAGAAACACTTTAATGTCTGTCTTAGCACTGTTATCACATCATTTCAAAAACTGATCGGGCTGTCTTATTATGGAACAATAGTCATCGAAACGGGGAGCGCTTCCTTTAGGTTCATAGAGATTGGCAGGTCTACCTACTGATATAAAATTGGGTGCTAATGAAGCGGACACAAAATTCATTCCACTCCTCTTTTGTCTTCGGTTTGTCTAATGTCCAATGAGCTTCTGTGATCTGTGTGGGCAACATAAGGTAGTGGAGGGGGAAGGAATAATAAATTGGTATACTTGATATAAAGGAACAGTGAAATGTAATAAGTAAGGGAACTATTAACGGTGGTTTACACTTTTTGGCATTTTAAATTATAAAATAGCATTATAAACACCTAAGTAAATATTAACTAAAATTGCAAAGGTATTTAAAGCAGATGTTCTCTAGGTAGATATTAATTGTCTGTCACAAAGTCTCCGTTCTTGGACCTTACTGATCGTAACCCACGGCGTAATTGCCCGGAAGTGGTCCAGAGCTTACCAACGCAATTTAGGCCTCAGGCGCACATGCTCAAGGCAGAGATGACCGACCATCAACCGATACAAGGGGATGTGGTCAGCATCACAGTACCCCCAGCCGAAAATTTGGCTACCTAGCATATCTCCTCAATTTCCTCACAATGCTGAGTTGGCACTGATCCTATACCCGGGACGTGAAATCCACACCCGCCCCCAGGGGTGCATCCGGGAGGCATTCTGTAGCATGGAACAACGTTGTAGCCCAATACGCCATGTCGCAGGCGGCACATATTACTTCTATTTTGTTAAAAAGGCAAATGTTGTCGTGCACAAATGAGCTTATACACCGAAATTAGTACAGAGAACAATTACAAACGCTTACTTTTCTTCTTCTTCTTCTTCTTCTTCTTCTTCTTCTTCTTCTTCTTCTTCTTCTTCTTCTTCTTCTTCTCTTCTTCTTCTTCTTCTTCTTCTTCTTCTTCTCTTCTTCTTCTTCTTCTTCTTCTTCTTCTTCTTCTCTTCTTCTTCTTCTTCTTCTTCTTCTTCTTCTTCTTCTTCTTCTTCTTCTTCTTCTTCTTCTTCTTCTTCTTCTTCTTCTTCTTCTTCTTCTTCTTCTTCTTCTTCTTCTTCTTCTTCTTCTTCTTCTTCTTCTTCTTCTTCTTCTTCTTCTTCTTCTTCTTCTTCTTCTTCTTCTTCTTCTTCATCTTCATCTTCTTCTTCTTCTTCTTCTTCTTTCTTCTTCTTCTTCTTCTTCTTCTTCTTCTTCTTCTTCTTCTTCTTCTTCTTCTTCTTCTTCTTCTTCTTCTTCTTCTTCTTCTTCTTCTTCTTCTTCTTCTTCTTCTTCTTCTTCTTCTTCTTCTTCTTCTTCTTCTTCTTCTTCTTCTTCTTCTTCTTCTTCTTCTTCTTCTTCTTCTTCTTCTTCTTCTTCTTCTTCTTCTTCTTCTTCTTCTTCTTCTTCTTCTTCTTCTTCTTCTTCTTCTTCTTCTTCTTCTTCTTCTTCTTCTTCTTCTTACCTCACGGCTTTGGATTCTTTAACCCATTCTAGCTACAAATTGATCTGCCCACCTACGTTTTTTAATCAATTTTGGTATATCCAGCTATTGCTCTTATGAATTTCATTTCTGATGACTGTATCCTCGTACTATTTCTTTTTGTTAGTGTCCATGTTTCTGATCCCCCTGAGTTGGTATTGCCATTGATTTGTATAGCTTTATTATAGAGTCCTTTCTTGCTTTATTTTTTAAAGTTCTTTTTATTCTGCCTGTTTATATAGTTAAATTTATATATTTCTGTATCATATCGGCTTCCCCTTGGTACGAGACATTACATCCTAAATACGTATAGGGTTATTTCTGCTTAATTATTAATGTTTCTAACAGTATTTTTGATCTTACTGGATTAATTCCTTTAAGTTCCATGGTTTTGGATTTATTTGCTGATATTTTCATTCCATATTCTGTAGCAATTTTATCGAGACTATACAGCATTTTCTGCAGGATATCTTCATTTGTGGCCATTATTATTTGATCATCTGCATACAACATAGTTTTCAATTTAGCTTCTGATGCATTAATGCCTCCATTGACTTTATTCGACCAAATCCTTACTATTTTGTCAACATACAAATTAAAAAGTGCGGTTGATAAAGGACAACCTTGCCTTACGCCACCACTGGTTCTCTTTTATCTTTATTTTTGTGTCATGTACATACTTTTTATAACTTAAACTAGTTGTAAAGGTATGCCTCTATTATTTAAAATTTTCCACAGTATCATTCATGATACTTTTTCAAAAACTTTATAATAGTCAATAAATAGTAAGAGCGTTTCTAAATTTTGTTCTCGTCGTTTTTCTATTATTTGTTTAAGAGTAAAAGCATTGTCTGTGGTGCTTCTTCCTTTACTAAAACCAGTTTGTTCTTCTAGGAATATTGCATCTGTTGTTTTTTTTAACCGAGTACTAATTATTTTGGCATACATTTTGTAGGCAGCACACGATAAACTAGTCCCTCTATAATTTTCAGGTCCTGTTCTTTCCCCTTTCTTAAATATTGATATCACCTTAACTATCTTCCATTCTTGCGGTATTTCTTTTGTTTCCCAACACTTGTTATATAGATACAGTAATCTGTCATGTAATTCTTTAGGAGCATGTTTAATTATTTCTAAATTAATACTATCTATTCCACAGGCTTTCCTATTTCAACTTTTAGCTATACTTCCCATTAATTCTTCTACTTCTAACCGGTCTATTTCTGCTCTGTATAATTTATCTATTTCCCAATTTTTTTTATCTCCTATGTTCTAGAGATTTTTATAATATTCCTCTAATTCTTCATCTTTAATGATTTTTATATTTGCTTTGCCTTTTTCCATTGAATTTAGGTTTTTAATAAATGTATAAACTTTATCTTGGCGGTCATGTAGGTTTTGTTCTAGATTTGATATATATATATATGTCCCAGTGCTCTGCTTACTTTTCAATTTTCATAAATCACTATGCTCATTTGCAGAAATGATTTTAGGACCTATTATCTGGTACATACAATGGGAGTACAATAGGCTCAAGGAACAATTAAAATTATTCTGGCAATGTATATCTTTTATATTCCGTTCCCTCGTATGGTATGACTAGGAGGAATAACCAAACAAAAAACTACAAATAATAATTAAAAGAATGCTTAACCTTTCCAGAAAAATACAAGTGTTTAAAAATTCAGACCCATTAAAGGAAATATCTCGGAAATTTTATCTCTACCAAACCAACATATTTAGCATAAATTCCCAATTTTGACAGGATCTACAATAAAGTTTTGAATAGCTAGACTTTGTCTTTTTACGTATAATTCATCCAGAATGAGGAGCACTTCAGAGAGAACTTTCAAAATTTAAATTAAATTTGTAATAAAAAGTTCTTAAATATACCGAGTTTTAATAAAAACTGTTAGGTTCATATTTTGCTTAATCAAACTTTTCCAAACATGTCGGTGAAAAGGATAACTTAGAATAGGCAAATTTCCTGAAAAAATTCGGGACGTATCCTTAAAACTTACTGAACTGATTTGAGAATTACGTTATTTAATCAACACTTTGATTTTACACATGCACACAGTATAATGATATACTAAACAGACATTAGAAATACTCATACGTATGTTTTTGTTTAAGGCCCTCTCATTCAAGAAGTTTCCGATAGTAGTTTAGTATGATCAAGCTATCCAGTTTTTTATGGAAAGAAATGGCGTCCCTATCTGTTGCAGACGTTACACTGAAAGTAAAACAAAGGAGCCACTAAGCCACTACTACTAATGATCCTAGAACTTCTGCTCTTATAAATACAGATTTGATTACTTATATTTTCTCTTAATAGTGTATTACACCAGAAGCCTGTTCATATTCAGACTGGATCTATAACTTTATCTATAAAACTAAACTATTTCATTAAATGCTGATAATAAACTCTACCAATAATTATTTAAATTGTTACAAATATTGTATACATTTGAGACTATTACAATATATTTTGGGAATTTTTTGAGAAATTGATAGTATAATTTTCAGTGTAATATATTGATTCTTATACCTGGGTAGATTCATTTAACAAACACCTGAACACGCGGGCACACGATTAAGAAAGAGAACATCTGAAAGTGTCTGGGTTCCACATGGAGAGTTAAAAGAAACCAATTAGAGTGCTGTTTGGAGAATATCACATATTCTGCTGATTTGTCTCGATCTCTTCACCCTGAAAACAAAAGGGACCATGCAGAAGAAAGCTCTTCAAAGCAGTCGGAGGTAACGAGGAGGCAGCAGACAGCTGCAGCGGAACCTAGGGAGGTATCCCGACTTTGAGTCGAGGTTATGTAAGCAGCATGAGGCTGTTAAACGTCAGTGACAGCCGCAAAGTTACTCTTTATTTCCCGTAACTCTCTAATTTAAGTTCTACAGTTGATGCCAGTTATTAATTATGTCGAGTTTTGTATAACCAGTAATAAATTAGTATATTGCAAAACTTGACTGAATTTTTAAAAGAATATATGCGTTTCACTATTTGTGATTAACTTTCACTACCTTTACTTTTAATCTGGCTCTTAAAGGCGGCCCATAACTCCTATATTCTCTTATAATCTCACGATAGCCTCATAATTTATTCTCATTTTATTTAATATCTAGGTCTGTCTAAAAAGTATAGCGTTATTCTCTCTATGAGTATCTGTCATACACTTCATATTTGAAAATAGAACACCCTGATTTGTAAGAACTTTTATACCGATTATGAATCATATATACCTACCTAACTGCACTGAGTTAAAGTGGGTTCATCGATTTTATTGTAAGCGATTTTGTAATAAACCAATTTGTCTCAAGAGGAAACAAGAACCACCTTTATTTTTTTTAACAATGGATAACCCCTTTTATTCTCAAAGTACTACTATATATTTGATACTTCACTTCGGCTTCTTTTAATTCTTTATTAATTAGTATATAAAAGTCCTATGTCATTAGCTGTAAGTATTTTAGTTTAACATTTTAGTTTCCTTGGACTGCTTTATCCGTTAAATTCAAGAATTAATTTCACCTGTTTTTAATTACTTCCTTATTTATTTATTATTTCCTTTAGCATCTTCATTCTTTCTCACTATCATCTTTTGAACCAATTTGAAATGTTAAAGAAACAAACGTAAAGTAGCCAGGGAGACGATCAGGCTTGAAAACAGGAAAAGCTATATTAGGAACATAGTTTGTGGAAATAGCAATGCATTGATGAATGTTATTTGCTAAACCACACAGACAGAAATAGGCAATTAATCAACGCAGGTATGGCTAATATGTGAGTAGGTATTTGTGCAGCAAATTTGAACAGATCTCTTCGACCTGTTTTGATTTGATCCATACAACTGAGCGTTTGCTTTAGATGAACTTAACATTCGATGGAATGATAAAAATACCTGTATTGTGTCTATAGTTATGTCTTCAGTGATGAGCTGAAGAATTCTAAGAAGAAGAATCTCTATCCGAGGCCATTGAGGGTTATTTGTATATTTATCGCTCCCCCTCTCACTTTCTATGATGTGTAAACTTATGTACCTACATGGGTTGACTAATAGAAAAAATGAAAAATCTCCACTGACGATGGCTTGAGCGTTCCACAGAGTTTTAGATTAACCATGAAATTGCGCTAATTGGGCTACACCACTGTCAGCGAAGAATTAATTGGACATCCCTTTTAGGTTTCAAAACATGAAAATAAATACAAAGGGTGCCATATTTCCATAAAAGCAACCAATTTAAATTATTTTGTCCGTTTTTTACCTCGCCACTATTAAATAGGAAAGGCGATAACAAAAGAGAATTTACTAAGCATTTCCAATTTTTGAAAACTGTTGGCTGTATAGGAATTGCTAGCCGCTGCTCTTTCATTATTAATATAATCAAATTTTGAACAAAATTACATTAAGAAGTGCAACTAAATAAACGTACATTCGAACTAAATTGCTTAATAAACTGTTTACCGAGTAATAATAGCATTATACAGTTATGTATGTTATCCTGGTATACAAACATTAAAGGAGCAAAAGAAGCACTGTTTTCCTGAGTGTGTTGTTTTACGGGAATAATATTGACAAAAAATATTTTTGTAAGAATAGCTTATGGAAGAGGGGCAGAGAAAGTCATATAATGCTACTACTCAGAGTTTCAATGCGTTTTAGAATTGTTTACGAAATTTACTTCTAAGGTGTATCAGAATACTTACTAAATGTTACTTTTGCCAGTACAAGTGACAAAAGTTGACGGAGGTTATATCCAGAAATAAAAACAACCTGGAGGAGGGAAGGATATATAGACAGACATATGTGCTAGGAAGTTGGTACCGCTCGCCGTTCCCTATGCAGGTTGCGACCGACCCTCTCACGGCATCCAAACAAGTCATAGATTTAAAAAAAAAAAAAAAAAAAAAAAAAAAAAAAAAAAAAAAAAAAAAAAAAAAACGCACAGCGGAGAGCCACTGAAATCGGTTGCCTAGAGAAAAAATGACTTGTGAGACATTCGTAACTGCACATCTATTTAGATCATTATGTACAACATACAAATTTTTATATAGTACATACGGGTTGGTCTCTGGCTGATCTCGTTATTTAAATAGGCATATTGTGGCAAAACCCAAGCAATGATGACGCGGATTGTAACTTTTCCTGATCGAATGTAAAATAATATGCAAATATTAATATTCACTTTTTAAATATCTGCAGAATCTTGCCAGATAAAACCAAAAGCAAGAATTTCACTACTTATTTACTCATCTGCGGCCGCATTACTAAAAGCTGTAAAGCCTTTGCAATGAAACACTCATTCTATTTCC
Source organism: Mantis religiosa (assembly GCA_030765055.1). Classification (NCBI taxonomy): domain Eukaryota; kingdom Metazoa; phylum Arthropoda; class Insecta; order Mantodea; family Mantidae; genus Mantis; species Mantis religiosa. Next base: position 52,564,327 of record CM060952.1, on the reverse strand, counting down.
CGTAAAACAAGATTTAGTTGGTTGATAATATGTTGCAAAGTCATTAATGATATCAGCTAATTTAGTTTCTCGATCTGGCTGCTCCTTTTTCCATATTTGCTGAAGTACCCCACTGAAATGTAAATGTAAATAATGAACTAAATAAGGACATGAATAAGTGCCCTTCTATAAAACATACAATGGTTTTACACCAAATTTAGTTGCTAATCATTGAAGCACAACAAAGATGTTATTCGAATGTCTTTCTTCCTACCAACGTGCTCTGTGTCATGCAGTTACACCTGTTTAGCGGTAATGAGTTGCATTCTACCATGAACCTTGCCCTTGATATTAGCGCTGCGTTTTATTGCCTTACACTGCTCAGGGAAATCGGTACGAACTTCCTAGCTCTAGTAATTAGGGCGTGGAGGTTTTGCTTGGTGCGAGAATAGGCCTGAGAAACTTGAAAGTTATAGATCAAGAACGGGCGCTAGATGAATGTCCATTTTGTTGAGAAGAGAACGCAGACTTCCACTGTATATTATATTGCATTCAAACAAAGATATGGAGAGACCAGGCCTGGCTACGTAAACAGGACAATTTGGGGGGAGGGGGGTGAGGTGAAGTAAAACTTAGAAAAATTTTCTTAGTAAAAGGGGAAAAGAACAGAAGAAATATAGAGAATTATTTAGGAAAAGTTAAACAACAATGGATAAGCACAACTAATAGGAAAATGTAGATTAGGTTAGGTGAAATAGCAAAATGTGTAAAAAGCAGTAGAGGGCCACCAATACACAGAATCCTAGGTTTACGTGTATGGGAACCGAATTATTATTCAATGGCGGGCATCATGATAGGATTTTCAGGATTTAGGAATATATGGCGTTTTCCAGTTTGGATTTTAAAATTGTAATCTTAGTTTTGTATTTCCATTTGATGATGTGAAAGGAAAGATGAGAATTAAATTACAAATAATTACATGTTATAGAAGTAACTATAATTTTAGTAGTGGATATTTCACGGAAATCCAAAGTAAAACTTAAGAACTGAAAATTTAGGAAAATCAATAACAAATCTTCATATAATTTCAGACAAATCTTTTTTATTAACACTCTCATTCATTTTTTATTTTAATAAAGTTACTAAATATCATGTGCATATTTTCGGCAGTTTGTTTACAATCTGCTTTTCGAGTAGCCATATTTGTATTGTATGCGGTTCTACTTTGACGAATGCTGAAGACCACAGCAAACCAATTACAGCATAAATGCAACTACGAGTTTGTGGACGAATGACGTCATATTTTGTAACTGTTTGGACACAAAACCATACCGCGATGGTATTCCCAGCGGTCGAAACAAACTTTTTTATGTGTAGTTTCCCTTGTCGCTGTGGCATATGCTGCGTGCAAACGCCTCAATTTAATGCACATAAACTTTGTTAGAAGTCCCTGTTCCATATACAGGAACAGCCTAGTTATCAGTATTTTTGCCTTAGTGGGAACTGACTGTATTTTGTGTTCCTGTTATTATCAATCATGAGCTGTTTCATCCAAGAAAGGCAACACCGATGAAGGTAACCATCCTGAATAGGTCATTGAGCAATCTACATACACAGCATTACTACGGAAGACACCTTTATGTATTCCGTACCGCTTTTTCGGGAATAGGAAAGATTGTATTTAAATCCAGTTAAAATGCTTTAAAATGCGCATCTTATATCAATGTAGCCCCACCTTTAATGTTTTTAGTCAAAATCTAACTTACGTACGTGCGAGCGTTTTTGCGTATGTGTACATGTGTGCGTGCGTGTATGCGTGTATGTTTAAATACAGGCTGTTCTTAAAGTCATGCTTTTTCTCGCATTGTAATGGACAATTAATAGAAGTTTTATTGCCTTCAATTTATTACTACCTCTTAAGCTTACGGTTTAAAGCCTTAGACTATTACCAAAGAAACTTTTGTTGAAAATATTTCTGAGTGAACATGAAGTAGATGGACAAATAAGTTGCTAACAGCATCCGTAGGCTAGCCACAAACCTTCCTCTAAAAAGGCTAATTTTCCAGGATTCACCAAACTATCTGACATGAAATCCATATATTTAATTTTTGTGTTGTATGGGGTACGGTTCCTTCCACCATATCGAAATAAAATTGTAAGTCTTTGTTCATTATGTGTTTCAAATGCGAAGAGTTTTCGCCTGTAGCGAATCAGATGCGTTAGAGCCTTCAGCGTTGCCACATCGCTATTCCATTCTTTTGATATTTCCCTCTCTCACTCTGTCTTTCTCTCTCTCACTTGCGAGTTTTCTTGGCGCTAAACGTAAGGGAAGGCAAACTGAATGTTCCAAAGTTTTATAATACTGCAGTTGTTGAAATCATAACATGGATATCCGTACATTACGCACATGCTCTAAGAATACAGTTTAAAAATAACATAAGTTTATGAATTACTTATTTTTCTAATCCAAAGAAAATGACAGTGGTGCATCCATATAGCTGTGAATATTACTAACGCTAAGAGATTCTTTGTCGTGATCATTGTCTTCATCGTCTGAGTATTGCAAATTTATGATGATAATTTTTTTTGTTGTTGTTGTAATTTACGTCCTCCAACGTTAAGACATATCGGACGATGAATGGAATGGGTGAAATGATGCTCAAATGAGCCCAGGGTCCATAGAGCTCAGAGCCACCCGACATTCGTCCTTCAGGATAAGGGAAAACCCCGGACAAAACCCTATCCAGGCAGCTCACCCTGACCGAGATTCCAACTCGGGACCTCTTGAACGTGAGACAGGCACCCTTGTGCCACCACGCTACCGATGCGGACATGATGATAGGCTCCAAAATCCCGTCACGAGGTATTTCTCTCCAAAAGTCGCCTTCTTGTAGATTATCGGATGCCTCACGCAGCTTTCCCAACCTTGTGTTCCTTGTCAATTACTTCGTGAATAGGTCGTTCAACTTCAGACAGTTTAAAAGTATTATTTCTGTCTGCAACATAATTTGAGCCGACATTAACTCAATTGCATTGTTCTGGCAGTGGTAAGGGTAAGGTGGTTTATAATACCTCGTGTCTCATTTCAATTGCAATCTGATCTAGCTGATACACTTTCCCTAGCTTTTAAACGGAAGAACAAATGAATAATGCTGCTTTCAGCTCTCCAGAGTAAATAGAGGTTACGAAACCATTCATAAACAAAGATATGTGAGTAATCTCTGTTTCATAAAACCTTGCCCCACTGACATGTATCAATCCGCATGCAACTACCTTCCCCCTCATCCTAATTGGCTAATGCTTTCGTGTCATACGCCATAGGCGGTGTCTTCCCTTCACATTCAAAACTGCAGTAAACGTCATAATAATTGCCAGAAAGATAAATAAAATCATACAAATAAGAATATGAAGGCATGCAAAAATAATGAAGTTAATAATGAAACTGACCAAGTTGAAACTGAATGAATGAGCAATGAAACTGAAACAAGTTTATAATGAAAGGCCTTCGGCCTTTTCCACTGGGATTGTTTAAAAGCAGCACACATATACCTTGAAAAAATGCTTGTCTTTCAGTCTTAAATGCCGTGTGACACCATACTTGTCGTGTGTCCTTCATTCACCCAAGTCTCGACTATTTTGTGATTTGTATTCCGGTACAATTTGATTGTCTTTAAATAACGTCTTCGCCACACAGCAATATCGCCCCTGGAGTGGTTAGTTTTCCTGTTGTCTCAGTGTCATGTCGAGATGTTCCTACGCATCTAACACACCTGTAAGTTCAGAGTACAGCTGTTCGATTTCTCTCACTGACAAAGACGGATTCTTCTCTGTGAGTGCATTAAGCACATGCAACACGGTTCTTTTTTCTCCGCTTTGTAAAGGTTTTCCCTTGTGATGCCTCAGGGAAAAACTGGTGGTAGATTCTGCCATTATACATATAAGTACACGCGCAATAAACGATCAATAAAATAATTTAGCTCTCGCACTCAGGTCAACACACCTTCGAATGGCGATATGTGACTAATCCAGTTCAAAACTAGGTCAGTGATAAAAGTCATACAAACAAATATGTCATCATTACCGCTAAATCACGTGATATCGTGCCAGGTACTTAAAAGCAAAGGAATCTCCTCTTTACTTCGTTTAAGAATTAACAAGCATTTCAGATAAATCAACTCTGTTGCGTAATATATTTAATGCAAACGGTTATGAAAATATAAATTTGATAATTCTCTTCCAACATATAAAGATATATCACCATGTAAAATAGCGAACTAATTTTAACCGCACAACAGTCTATACTGCAATAGCAGCCAATAAGAGGTGATAAGGTTACATGACCGTTAAGAGATTCGGGGCAAGCTTATCTGAAACAAGGATTAGACACGTTCTGCTAGGACAGTAGGAACTGAATTGTTTCCTCAGGTTCGAATTTAACAAACACGTTGGCTTATTCAAAGTTATTCTTTTATCATGTCATATAAAACGTTTACGTTTCAGTTATGACTAATTACAAATATATGTACACGCATACATGCCTACCAATAATGCTATTCATTACATTGCTTAGGACGCGATGTATTGTTATAATATAATAGTACTTTATTTGAATTAGGAAAACTATTTGAGCTAAAAATATGGACTTTTAAAGTTATGTTAAATACATTACTCTCTACCTTTCTCATTGATCAGTTTTTGGAAAATCTAAATTTTTGTCTTAGTGCGGATACTAATTAATAGAGATTGAATAGATTGGCGTTCGACACAAACCACTTAGGGGGAATGCAATACGGCAACACTGCAGGACTCCGAATGGTTGCTCATCTAGTAGCGCTCATGTACAAATATAATCCCATTTGAAACAGATTGCAGTAATTCCATTTTCAAGCGGCTGATCAGAATCTATCGCCTAACCTAGATTCCACTTGATTACAATAAACGAATAGCTTATAATAGTGACATCAATAACTATCCGTAAACATATAAAGTCAGAAGAAATAGTCTTTGAAACTTTAGATCATGCTTCTTAATAGCAAGATGGCTTGTTGTGCGTGAAATATAAAGCACGTACCCTTGGCTTACAGCTGTATATTGGCATTTATGTACAGTTAGCGCTCGAAATTAAATCTGCTTTATTACTCTTGCGTGAGGTATCGCAGAATTCTTCACATGCAGCAATTAAACGTAACCCTAAACCCAAGTTTATAACGTTCCCAACGCTGCACCTTAGTTATGGCGTCATAAACCCTACCTCCCCACAAAAAACTAAAACGATAGGCAAAACAATGCAATACGGTATTCTAATGTTACCTTAGTTAATCCATTCAGCCCATTTCCCCCACAAAAGCTACAGCAGAAAATAATATAACATTACTATACCACCAGCAGCTGTAAAATCTGACGAGTGACTCAACTAACCGAATTCCTACCAACCTACCGCCTAGATAGACAATCCTGTCGTCATAGCAAATCACACATGAAAATATTCTTAATTTTGTCATACAACGTTATGTTATTGTTTCATTCTGTTACTGTTAACTGTATGTTTTGGACCATTTGGGATACCAAATACCTCTAGAAAAAGTATAATAAAAGCTAAATATATAATTAGTGCAATTAACGTAAGAGTTTTATGTGGAATTAATCCTCTAACTCTACCTCCCGCGTTTCTAGAACGTGTTCATTAACAGGAAAATAATCCCTTGCAAAGCTATAAGTACTTATATGGTCTTGAAGTGTCGTTTCAAAATTTTATTGAGTAATAAGTCAATAAGGGATTTTAACACTTCCATTATGATTTAAACATATAAGCTTAACAAGCAAAATTTTATCTTCTCATCAATACGAGGGCTGTTCAATAAAGAAAGATCATTATTTTCGCACTGAAATTCAATTTTATGCTATTCTGTTAGCTTAATGTGAAACGAACACGCCGTAGTAGTTCCATTGTTGGTACCCCTGCTTCCCATCTGTGAGAGCCAGGTAAGTTCAGACATGTTCATTATCGCTTACCGCTGCAATGGAGGTAACACGCGAGGAGCACTATGCAGCTTTGAAATTCTGCTTTCGTCTCAACAAATCTTCAGTTGAGGCCTATACAATGTTATCGGAGGCCTATGAGAAGTCTGTTCTTCCCTACAGCACAGTTCGAAAATGTTTAAAGAGAGGAGACAATCAATTTCAAAGGAAAGTGGACCCGGTGCTACATTTACTGCTCCTATGGAAAAATCATCAACACTGCTGCTGCCATTGTGAGAGAGGATCGACGAATTACCTTAAGATCACTTTCTGAAGTACTGTACATTTCATTGGGTGCCAACCGCATGTTGGTAACAGAAATATTACACATGAGACGTGTTTGTGCGCTATGGGTTCCAAGACTGTTGATACCCAAAAAAGGACATTTGCATGCACGTTTGCATGCAGTTAAAGTTGGTGTTAGGGGAAAAACCGGAGTTTCTTTCAAACGTAATCACTGCTGATGAAACTTGGCTACATCATTTTGATCCTGAGAGCAAACAGTAAAGCTCAGTGTTGAAATCTCCTTCATCACCAACGCCCCAAAAAGCGATAGTTGTTGCTTCTGTAGGGGAAGTTATGGTCTTCTCATTCTTTGATATCCATTGAATGGTTTATCATCATGTTGTACCTGCACACAAACCAGTAACCGGACAATACTACATTGCAAGTCCATATCAGGCGCAAAAGGCCACATTTCCGTGAAGCAGCTGGATGTGGCACCAAGAAAATTCGCTGCCGCATATTGCCAATGTTGTTGCTGAATATCTTGCAAAAATCAACGTGAAGTGCATCCCTCACCTTCCCTATAGTCCGGATTAAGCCCCCAATGACTTTTTTCCTTTCCCTAACGTGAAGAAACGCCTTCGTGGGAGACATTATCCACATCAGAAGCAGTGGTGAAGGCTGCGGAAGCGATTTTGAAGGATCCTCAAAAATTGTTTTCATCATGCCTTTGAAGACTGGTAGAAACGCTGGGACAAAGGGAGACTATTTTGAAAAGGACCATTAAAATTAAGAGGATGAGTAATAATACGTTGTCTAAAAAAATGTGATCATTTTTTATTGAACAGCACTTGTAATAACAAATAATGGAGACTACCAGTGTAAATAAAGAAGGAAGATCATTATATTAACGATGCCTTGATATAATTTTCTATTTCTACCCCTTCTTCTCGTCTTTCTGCCTGAAACACTAAGTCATAACATTGGTATAGCAGGGTTGGCGATTAACCTAAGCTTATACAGTACAATATATCTGCTTGTATAATTTAATATAGTGTAAAAGTTGAAAGTAACTAAATCTGATGTGAATATGACACATAAGTTTCGTAAGTTTATATAAAAACAACTGCGTTTAATCAGAAACCTATACTTATCTAAATATTGCTGTCCTACTTTGGCATGACGTTCGTCAATCAGTGGCTATGTTTGTTACTGTTTTGCTAGCAGTATTTTGTTTGAACACTTTCGAAACTTACAATTGACAGGTAAACTCGAAAATCAAGTAAAGGAGATTGCGATAGAAGGCAACCATTTAAACCAGTTTTTCGGAGCTTTGAGACAATGTAATATCACACATGTCATTTTAAAATCTTTTTATCATAATTTTCCTATTGTTTGTTTTCTATTTCTACGAACTAGTCATGGACAGCATTTAAAGAGTTTTAATTCAAACAATATAACAACTATCAATGCAATGATATTTTACTAAAGAAAAAGTATTTTGAATTCTTGAAAACGTTCAATATTATTACCTTTAGAAAATACAGTAATCTGTGGTCATCGTTCGGGAGGCGCTTGTTCGATTCCCTGGCCGACCTACCTAATAGATGGTTTTTCTCGGGGTTCTCCCGTGTTGCTACACGAATGCCGGGTATGTTAATTACATCCCCCGAATTTCCTGTCCCTCCATTGCATCTCCAATATCTTCACATCATCTATCATCTGGTGGTCTCTTTCAGGGTAGAACTGTCGACGGGTGTCTCGGCGGTGTATAGCAGGATGATATGCTCTGAGGTACACTACTTCTTCCTCCGGTAGGTCAGCTGCTAGTCCCCGCGCCTCTGCTGGGACTATTTCGCGACCGCCAGCCAGGGGGACGTTTAGGCCTTTTCTGCTGGACTAGTTTTCTTCCCGAAGTAACAGAGCCTGTTCGTTATCCTTGCATGTCGGGGTAAGTCTCTATCTAAGTAAACTGTAGGGACCTGCCCTCTGTACTGTCGTGGCTCCTTAGGACGGCCTCCGTCTGTCGCTTCTCGTCTCTTCCTTCGTCCCGGGGTGCCCCACTTGGGGGCATAGGCACAATGGGCCCAGCATGGTGCCCTACGTACCGAATCTCCTTCGTAGAGAAATCCTATTCCTGATTACAGTACTTAATAATAATTATTATTTTTAACTGCCCTGTTTCCTTAGTTGACGGTCCCTCCTCTATTTCTAGAGCAACTTTTGTTTAGCTTTCTGCACAAGAGTAGTGGAGTTGTCTAGGAGACGTCTTACCTTGTTTGTGAGGTGTATTGATTTATTCACAGATGAATAACTGACATGTGCCATTATACTGCAATCTAGTTTTTGTTTTTACCTTACTGCTGGGCTTATTGATTTCAAATACATACTATGTAAAATAACTCATTAGTGTTTTGCTTTTAGTTGTCTTTTCTGCCCGCGCCATGGCTGAGTGATTACACCGTTGACTCTCAACTCGGTGGTGCGTGTTCGATCCCAGGCAACCGTAAAGTGGGATTTGTGGTGGATAACAGGGGTGGGTTTCCTCCAGGTCTTTCAGTTTCCCCCAGCATGATTTCACCAATTGATCCATTATTCATCACTTCGTTATCCCAGGGGTTGGGCCGTCCCCTCAACCCCGGTATCAAGGTCAAATGTTTCGGGTACCTTGCTTTGAAGGAACCCGAATGACTCCTAGCACCATCTTTGATGAGGAAGGGAGAAAAAGACACTTTGAAAGACACGCATTGTGAGGCATTTATTGCTGTTCAAATAATGTTCGAAGTTCTCTTTTCTCTCTCTTAAAGATGCATTATTAGTGAAGTAGCGCTATTATCGCCTTCCAGGGTAAACATGACTAAAGTATTTGTGATATTCCATTCCTTAAATATTTAGCAAATACATTAAGCTCGTATGTCTTTTTCGTGGATTTTTTCTTATTTTTTTAACCTAACGCCCTCTAATCACAATTTCAAGAATTTGTGTAGCCTTTTTGATAATAAAACTGGTCCACTTTATTTGAGTTTGTAGTTTAACAGCATATAACTCTAATGTTACTAACGTTAATCAATATGTATTAAATGTTAAATTGCTACAGTTCAGTCTACATAATTTTATTCTATAAATACCTTCGTCTCTAGAAATATTAATTAAACCATTGGAGGAAAAACTTATCAGTTCACCTCCTTTTTCTCTCTTTGTACCGTAATTATATTCGTGAAATGCGCCTGTACCAATCATTTATTTTCATAGCATCTAATTAATCTTCGTGTTGTGCATAAAACAAATAATACATTTGTATTTCTTATTAAAGTCTCTTAACAAAAATTTATGCACATCTGAAAATTATTTTTCAGTAAAAAGTTCCTGTATAAGCTCCTCACTGTTCAACTGCTTTTATTTCTCACAACTCGAAGGATGGTGCAATTTAATAGGTTAAATTTCATTTCTTGGAGTGGTATTTATTTATTAAGATGCATATTGGAATTTGCAACTGAAAGGTTTACTAACAGATGCGAGAGAGTAATATTTTTAGCATGTAGAGAGACCAAGTTAACAAAATAGATAAAGGGCCCTGAGTGCAATAAGGTAAGGCGAGCATAATGAATATTGAACTATTTTATTTTTAAATAAGGAAGACAATGGAAATACCTTATGTTAGCTATGCAAAAAGCATACTGTAAATAAAATATTACCCTGATCCTGCAAACACAACGTAGCTAGTTAAGTTTTTTGACAAAATTCAAATTTAAGGAATCCAAAAGGGAATATTTCACAAGTAGATCTCTATCAAAATATTTTAAGAGACATTTGATATCTGTGGTGACTGTTTAACTTAGCAATCACGCTTAGTTAGAACGTTAGTTTATTCAAAAGGTCCAACTTTTAATTGGAACAATATTCTATATTACCTTTTACTTAGTCGCCTCTTCGATTAGGAACCAATATCATCCCTAATTGGGCTCTAAAATCTCTATTTTCACAATAAAAGTGATTTAAAAATTACAACAATTTAAAAATAAAACTGTGCACAACAAACGGTTACCAGCTGGCAATCGGAAACATACTTCTTTGTAAACTTCTAAAATCGTGGAATGCTTAGATGTTACATATATTGTTTTAGTTAACACATAACCCAGGATATCAAAACAATGAATCCAATAAGCATTCTGTATTGTATAACATGTGCAAATTAGTGAGGTACAGTGTGGGACCGTGTTGGAGATACGTCGTTTCAGGCTAATGTGCTGTAACCAAATGCAGTGCAATATAATAGTAATTCTAATGCTTTATTAAAATCTTATAATGTTGATGATAATCATAAATGATAATGGAGCCATTATCTGTGCACCTAAGGCCCCAAACTTGCTGCAGCTATAATATATTTGAGTGGCGTTTTTGGTCTATTACCACGTGGATAAGACCAAATTATATTGACGGCACCAAGCTCCCTCAGAATAAAAGTTCTCGGCCAATAGACTGCTAACTACTTAATGCCGATGTTATAGATGGATAGAAAAACGTACAGCTACATAACTGTTCAAGAGAAACTCGTTTTGTAACCCTCATACAAGATTTTTAAAGCAATTTATTTGAGGATGATATTATTATTGATGTTACTCGCGCGATGCCACTTTGGATTCGTCTCAAGACTAGACAGTAATTTCTCCACAGTTTTATATTGAGCTATGTTCTAATTCAACGCAAGTAGTTCACATTTTCAGCGTTAATAACATGTTAAGACTGTACCAATCAGACAGAAGGTCAGCCAAAATCTAAATGCAAAACACAGCAAGAGAGTGAAAAACACGAAGTAGAACATAATCCCTTCGCTTGGATGTCGGTCTAGGTAGCTTAGTTGGTTGGGCATTGTCTTACTAAGCCCAGGGTTGTGGGTTCAAAGTCGACCGAGTCTGGCAGTTTTTGAGTGGGCTCGAAAGAGCTAGGCACATATCAATAAATGTAAAATCATCTGGGGATATAAATTCTGGCACACAGGAGATGGTAATTGACAGCGTCATTAACAACCAAACTAAATTTTAAAAAGTAATTAAAAACTCGGTTTCAAAATGTAGATAATCTTACGTTAACATGAACCTGCAGAGTGACGTAGTGGGCTAAGGCATCTTGCCTTGATTCCAAGCCACGGAATGCGGTACGAATTCGATGCCACCCATGGGATATGAATTTTTTGTCCCCGGTATAGGACTGGTTCCCACTCAGCATCATGAGGAAATTAAGGAGCTTGCGATACGTAAGCGACCCTAGTCATGAAAGTCAACTTTATGATTGGGTGTGCCAAGATGCTTACCACATCTCCTCCGAGTATCGGTTGGATGAACGCCCAACACTACCTTAAATATGTGGGCGTGAGGCCGGCAGTCGGGTTGAGAGGCCCTGGTCCGATATGGACTGTAGTGCCATGAGTTTAAATTGTTTAGGTTAATATGAGTACAGGAATGCGTTGATAGTCTTGTGGTATAAGAAAGGAAAATGAGGGGGAAGAATGGAACTAGTTAAGTAACAAGGAGACATGGTGGTTAAGAGCTACCTGGTAGAGCAGAAGACCAGGGTGTCATGTAAGCCAAGGTAGCAACAAGGTAAAGACAAATAAATAAAGCCAAAAAGTTGTAAATTGTAAAATCTTGGAATATGCAAAGTAAACAGTCTAATCTAATCTATCATAATTAAATGGATTTCGCTAGTATTTCCTTACGCTTATATGCATATCGATACTTTTATATATAATTGTGCAATTTTCTTATATTAAATTCGTCTTTAAAAGGGTCTGAGGATATTTTTGTAAGCGTTCTATTAATTGACATCTTCTATAGTACTGTGTAACCATTTTCTATAATTCAGTGCATTCTTAAAACTGAAACCACTGCAATACGAGCAATACCAAAAACCTTAGAATTGCTTAGAGCTGATGTGAGCAGATTATAGATTAAGAACCGGTCTCTTTTACGATGTATTCTTTAATAGGAAAATGATGCGCAAAGGTAATCACGCCATTTTTTTTATTTTTGACACTCGCCAAATTTACAATCGTCAAAGCATATTCCAATGCTGAGGATCCTAAGCCGCAAAGCATAACACAGGGACTATGACTCCTATGTTACAAAACCGGGCAAGAGAATGTTTTGAGACACTTTTACCTACAACTGCCAAGCGACAACAAAGCGCAGCCGCATGACTGTGAAGCTAACCCTTAGTGATTCATGGTGGTGTGAGAAAAGTATATTTCAAGTAGATGGTAAAGCATATTAATTTCCTCCACATGTAATTTTCTCTATCGTACATATATCGCACCAACAAAATGTTCTGCAGACATTTGCAGAAGTGGAAACCGAGGAGGAAGAGGAAGTAGAAAGGGAATAAAAAAGTTAAACTACAACAATTTAGTAGTTACATAGAAAATGAAGCTAGTTACAGTGAAGTTATAAATATTACACAAATATAAATATTTGTTAATGAATCTCCACTTATCTTAAGAAGTTGATGTTAATACTTCCTCCTCTTTCTAAGATCGATTTCGAAGGCACATCGCATTCGTCTTCTGTTCATCACAAAACAAACTCCGTTGTTAAGGAAATCTCGGTTACCATGTTTTTTCTGTTGTTATGTTATGCTTTCAGCATTACCAACATCGGAAGACGAAACAAACCTAAAAACAGAATCAACTGCGATATTTATTTTTTAAAATAAATATTTTTTGCTACACTTTTAAAACTATGGGACCATTTAATTGTTTTAAAAATCTAACTTTGGGATTTATTTCATACTTAAATAGCCAAAAATGATCTGCTACGGCCGATTTATCAATTTGTTTATGTTTATTATGACGAAAATGTTTTTTCTTTCTGGTTTCCAAACTAGGTTTCGTCTTTCATATATGAACCTGATCACGATCTAAACAATTAAATTGATAGATACCAGATTTTTATATTATTAGGAATTTTATCTTTTTTAGAAAATTGTAAAAATTTTAATACTATATTTATTTTGAGGAACTAAAGTTATACCAACTTCTTTAAGAACATTTGAAAAATGTTTATTAATCCAAGGATGGTAAGTAAATTGTATAAAATTATAATCATCTTTTATTTTTTAAGAGTAGATATATCATTAACAGTATTTTTATATTTAATTTTTTAATCCTCTTTTGTATAAAATCTTTATTAAAAGCATTATTTAAAGCAGTATTAATAATACGTTTATATTCATTACTAAATTCCTCTTTATTCAGGGGTATATTTATTAATCTATAAATCAAACTATTAAAAACAGCAAATTATGTGAAAAAGGGTTAAAATTTTTATTTTTATGTAATTATCAATATGAGTAGATTTCCTATAAATATATACATACAATTTTTTATTATTTCTTATTATTTTCACTTCTAGAAAAGGAAGAAATCCATTAATTTTAGTTTCTAATGTGAATTTTATAGCTCTATCTTGTAAATTTAGTAACTTTAAAGCATCATTAATTTGCTCTTTAGGAACAATAGCAAAAATATCATCAACATGTCTATATAGTGTTTTAAAAGTCAAAGGTAAAGCTTTCGTGACATGAATTTTGAAAAATCTTATAAAAAGATCAGCAAGAAGAGGTGAAAGATGATTACCCATTGCAAAGCCAGAAGTTTTTTGAAAAAAATTCACCATTAAAGGTGAAAAAATTTTTATCCAAACAAAAATCAGTAAGTTTAACAAAATCAACTATTAAGTCATTATGTAAATTTTTGAATTCAACCACCCTTTTAAGTACATTAAAAGTTTTTTCTCTAGGAATACTAGGAAGTAAGGCAGTTGCATCAACAGAAATACGTTTATCAATTTTAGATATTACTACACTATCAATCTTTTTTATTATTTCAAAGGACTTTTTAATACTTAAACTTTCAAACTTATCAAAATTACTAAACTTTTTGTGTAACCATTTTGCAAAATTGTAAGATGGTGTGTTTAAACAATTAACAATATGTCTCATTTTATTTCCAAGCTTATGAATTTTAGGAAGGGCATAAATTCTAGGTAACACAGGATTACTAACTTTTACAACATATTTTTCTTTGACTGATATAACTTTCACTTCATTAAGTATTTTATTAAAATTTGTAATATAATTTAATAAATTCGAAATCGGTCTTAGAAAGAAGAAGAAGTATTAACATCAACTGCTTAAGATACGTGGAGATTCATTAACAAATATTTATATTAGTGTAAAAGTTAGCAATTCTTAATCTCTCAGTAATACATTTACTTTAGTCACCCTTCGCACTTCAAACAGAAGATAAAATGGACTAGTCACTCCATACCTACTCTTCTTGTGTGTCTTTTCTGCGTCTGACTTAACAGTAGTCAAATGCCCTATTCGTTTCTGCTTAACCTGAATTGAGAATGCTTGCGTGCTTGTAGTGCGAGCTTTGTTTTCATCTTGTAGTTGAAGGGCGAGCAGTTCGAAGGTACTGACAACTTTAGGTCAAACAGTGCTAACCTGGTTCCGATAATAGAGCGGACTTCTAATTTCGTACTCGGTATGAAAATACAATCTAATAGCTATTGTGATCGTTATCAACTAAAAATTGAAACAAATGAACAAGTGTAGTGCACTCAAGTGACACAGCAGCATCCAAATTTCAATGAAGTGAAACTTCATTCAAGGTAAGCGTTTAAGTTTTTTCTTTATTTCGATATCATAATATTTATGGAGCTTCTAAAATCTATTGGAAACATTTACGTACAAAGTTCATGCACTTATGAGTGGCATAAACTGATTTTAAAATGTATACAGTACTTTAATCTAACACCTGTTGAAAATATTTTATAATAATTTCTTAAGTAAATTTCGATATCAAATTGCACATCTTCTTAGTTCCACTGAAATATCTTTTAATACTGATATCAAAATATATAGCTAAGTTTGGAAGATAATGGAATTTATTGCAGGTTTAACGATTCAGTTGTTTGTTATTTAATGCTTTACACAATCTGAACTTGGAGTAGACATTTATGCAGAAACCGTGCTCGGATGTTAGAATATATACAGAATATATTTAGTATATATTAAGCCATACCATACTGATCGTAATTATTATTTGAAAACCTGTTTTAAGGTTATAAAACCAATAAGGCTCCCGAATGTGAAGCAAGGCAGGTTTTACAATTCTTCAAAATTTCTTTTCGGACTTGATTTGCTGACTGAGTCAGCACTTCTTTACAAGTATTTTATTTTACCACAATATAGAATATGCCATATTTATAATTGCTGAATTCCGTCGCCCTCTCCGAGAGCTATAGCTTGGATTTGGTTTTATTTTGTCAATGACGACAAACTAATTTTGAACGAAAAGTATTTTGTTCAAATTGGGTAGCGTGCTAGATTGTATTAACTCTGTAGCTATTTTGCAAATTAAGATTTATATTTCCTTTGCACTTTGCCAATTCGTTGGAATTAGTTATATGTTTGGTTTTGTATGACTTCAATATTGGTTTTTATGTTTAACTAAACTGGGAGGGCAGTTCTTTACAAATACAAAAGGCTTTCTGTCCTATTTCTAAATAAGATTTGCGTACTAGGATATTATATTTTCTCGTAGATTAAATGCGTTGTCATGGGCATGGATCAGATTTTGAATAGCTGGGATGTCAGGTGTAATGTTCAACTACTATGCGAAACAATTGTTAGAAAGCAGAACATTTATTTTTATAATTATATAGGCTATTGTGTCCTATTTCAAAATAAACCTTATGTCCGTTGATGTTGCAATCTGTCGTTAGCTGGAAAATAAGTTACAAACCTGCAAGTTCCCAGATTTAAATGTGGTTTCTCAGAAGAAATGTATGTTCGGCATTAAGGAAAACAAAATAAAGTATATGTCATTATTGTTTAACTTTAAATTTTCTATTACATTTATGTATACACATGTAACTGATATGGCATATTTTTAAGCTTAAACTGTGAATGTAAACAACAAACGTGAAGGTTGAACTTGAATAACTATTAACTTGTTTTGAAATATGCCCTTCCACTAAGCGCGTTTGCAGCAACAGCTAAAAAAAAATAAAAAACGGACAATTTATATTCCTGTCACCTCGAACGATGTAACTGTTGGAATAAATAAATTCGACACCTTGCAGTTGTATAAAAGTAAACTGAACCGTTAGTCAAATGCGTAAAAACGGGGAACTGATTTTTGGTTTAAAATTTCACACGCCTTGTGTGACAGTTGAATGTAGAAAAGAAATAAAAATGCCCAGGGAAAAAATCGTCAAACCTATAACTAAAAATATCTCGGAAATGTTGATGCAATAAATTCTAACAGGTAGTACCTATTTACTCCTTTGGAAAGTGTTCGATTAAACGCATATTCCGTGAAATATCCTATAAAATATCGCCGTTCATGATCCCATTTTGTACAAACGAAGCCAATAAATGTGCTTGGTTCCAACAAATCGCTTCATAGCCGAAGAAATGGTATCACAATTTCCAAAACTTACTCCAAATATATTTAATTATAATCCAATGTTTCACTTAACTCCTACGCTAAATTTGCATAGTTTTCGGTCTCGATAAATCACCTTATAAAAAAATCTCACAAACCCTACTCTATTTGGTCAAGATATTTTAACTAAAGTTTCCGCAATACATAACGTGAATAATATACTGGATCAAGAAGAAGTTGTCCGCCTCGGTAGCGTACATGGTAGCGTGTCTGCCTCACGTTCAAGAGTTCCTGAGTTCGAATCTCGGTCAGCGTGAGTTACCTGGATAAGGCTTTTTCCGCGGTTTTCCCTTATCCTAAAAGAGGAATGTCGGGTAACAAAGTTCTATGGACCCAGGGCTCATTTGGGCATCATTTCACCCATTCCATTCATCATGCGATGTGACTTAACGTTGGGGAACATAAATTAAAAAGAAGTAGTCGCAGTACAGATCACGCCATTCTAGCGACTTTCAGCTCCTGCTCCAAGATTGGCAGTATATGTAAACAGTGTCATAAACTGATACTAGAATATGAACTTTGTATGAAACAAATACTTGTTCAAACGTAATACGCAGACGTGGTGAGTGCCGAAATGCTATTTATAACGCATTATAAAGATAGGAGGTATAAAAACTTTTGCGATCCAGTTACTTTTGATCCGGTCGTGGTAAACCACCTAAATTACCGAGATTAGTTTTGTTTTTAAAAGCTGTAAATTATATGGGTGGAAGTTGTTGGTCCATCTATTATAACCTGTATAAAATCAAACGAAATATGTTGCAGAACAACACGAAAGTGTAGGGTGTTCCCAAAATATGAAGTAAACTCCAGTATGTGGTATATTAAATAAAGTATTAATACTTTTCAAGAAAATAAAAAGGGAAATGTCTCGTATATTAAGGGTCATTTTAGGTAGAGTAACATTTATTAAAAGTGTGGCACAACTTAGAATATGTTGTACATAGAATACCAATTTTGGCAGATACGATTTTACATATTTGACTTATGTTATGGCATACTTACAGGAGAGCTCATAAAACTTCATTTGACTTTATATTTGTTTTATTTTGGTGAACCTCAAAAGTATATTTGTCTAAATATAAGGAAAAAGACATTCACATTAAAATATAAAGTGTGAGACTCACGCAATTATATAAGTATTTAGAAATATAATATTGGTGTATTAGGCTAGAATAATCAATTGCTTAATGTATAACACAATCTGTTTTAAGTTGCATATTTGAACCACTTGGAGAAGATATCTAGAATATTCTGGTCTACAACCTAATAATAATTTAATGATAACGTAAGAGCAATTTAAGTTATTGTGGAGGATAACTATGGAGAAAAATCTCTTGAACTATTAGACCGTAGCTACATTTTTTTCTCTTCAATTTAAATAGTGTTGTAAATTTAAATGTCCTAATCACTATAGTTACTTAACAATATTGAGTGCTGTAGCAAACTACATGGATAATATTTGTCTCACAACGTACTAGAAAAATCACTTCCAAATTTAGTAATTTTGTACCCATTTACGGTAAAATAAAACATTGCCAAGAAATTCAAATCAATTAAAAGAAATGCTATTAAAGAATACCCTATTTTAGTGAAACAAAATGTACGAAAAAATTGCAGAACATCATATCTCTTATATGGCCTTAAATATAACTTACAACCAGGGCAAGAACTTTAGACGCCGAAACAAATAAGATTGCTACGCCGAGACCAAAGAATTAGGTTTTTTTTAAATATGCTTATTAGATCGGTCAGCAATAATATATGCTTTGCAGATCTGAGAGAACAGATACAAAATAATTACAGAGTAATAACATTGTAGAGGTAGGACAATGTGCCTCCTCTGAACTAAAACAAATGTGTTATTGCACTAATATAAATGTGGCATTGAACTAATAAAATGGTATACATACTTCCATAGTGAGAATTTACATAGTAGAACAGAAGAATAGAAAAGATAAATTGAAACAGTAGATTATACAGAAGTGGAGGTGTCATCACTGTAAAGCAGGTCCTGTGGTAGTCGTCGCTTCAGTCGCGTTGGCCGGCGACTTCGGACGCCGATGTTATACGTCACAGCTCCTGGGACGTGGCGTAGATTGTAGAAGAAGCGTCGAACAGTCTGTCGGATGAAATGGTGGAGAGGAAGAAGTCCCAGCTCGTGATGCAGCTGCTGGTTGCGGACAAACCAAGGAGCGTTGGTGGCGATTCGCAAGAATCGACCTTGGATGACCTGTAGACGCCTCAGGTGACAAGTACTGGCAGCCCCCCAAACCTGGCAGGGATAAGTAATAAGAGGCCGCACCAGTGATTTGTATAGGAGCAGTGAAGATTCTAAAGCAAGTGAAGTATGTTTGTGAAATAATGTCAGTTATGAAAGATGAGCGGATGCCAGGGTAATGGGACGGTCAATATGAGGCTTCCACATAAGCCGAGTGTCCAGTAACATTCCAAGGTACTTGACTGGTGTAGGTGAAGGGAGCCACGGCACATGATCAGTCAGAAGGCGTATAGGCGGAAGGGGATTATAGCGGCGTGAAGTAAAAATCTTGGCAAAGAATTAGGTTTGTTTACAAAGAACTGAGGGTGGGAGAAGGACGTCTGTACAGCGCGCTACACCTGATTCCGACCTTGGGTACGTACTGCCAGCCGACAACAGAGGCTCTTGACTAAGCACGTATATATAACAAAAGAAAGTCCCTAAGCTCATTCATTCGCTCTTTAGTGAACAGATACACAGGTCTATTGAACTAATATTGTTTAAATTTTAATTATAGTCACTAATTTTATTGCTATGTAGAATTACGTACATTCGTAAGTTCTCAAATTTGAAATTTGTTTACTGTCTGACAAAATAATTTTGTATTAAGAGAATGTTCTCTCTACATCGCATGATATGATTGTAGCATACTTGAAACGTTTATATTCGAAACTCTGTTGCTATTTAAACAGTTTTGCACTTCGCACAGTTTTGAACATGATGGATTGTTTTTAAGAACACGTTGAAATTTTGTTTAGCACAATTACTATTAGTATCACCAGGCCTTTCGTTTGCTTTTTCACAAACTTTTCCCACTGCCCTTAAAGTAGCACACATTTCAATATTCATAGTCCCTCCTGAGACCCTCCCTCGGAACATGATTGTACATCAGGACAGCAGTGGATCGCAAGGTTCCATAGGTCAGTGTCTCGCAACCTGCACTCACTTCGTGTCAATGTTTTGGTGTCCAGGGTTCCTGTCCTGGTTATAACCGACAATACTTCTTAGGGAGGTTCTTCAAGCTATTCTTTTGTCGCTACCTGTCATCTGTGAGGTTTATATTAGCGTGTTTCTTTCTTGTCCCTTTTTTGTCTATTTTTCTGTTATAGTCTCCCCCAGATATCTGAAGAAGAAGTAAACGTGGGACTGCGATACGTCTTTATCGTGCTTCCTGTAAATTTTAGATCCTTTTCTGTTGTATGTTGAGCAAATGATGCCCTGCCTCATCAATGAATGAGATGGTAAGTATTCCTTTCTCGGTCTAATAGGACACGGCAACCTATACTTCAATGTGTATAGTAATTGGGGGAAAGGATTGAGAAGATGCAAACGGGCTCACATGGCTTCAAGGTAATTGTCATTCTAAGGTCCTTGGGGACCCTGTCATTTCTATCGGGCATCATCGTTCCATTCTAGTTACTTCGAGTCTCTTTCGGCCCTAGTGTAGGGCGAACAAAAATGGCCTGATTATACCGATGGGCTTCAATAACTTGGGATTGCCTCCGTTTCACTTCTATTTCATTCTAAGAGGCTAATTAGGTGATAAACCTTCATTTAACGTATGTCATTCTTCTTCGCGAGTAGTATGTGCAACTTTCATTCGAGAAGTGGTAGATTCGAAATCCTACTTTCGTTACATGTGGGATTTTTTCAGGGATTTCGCTTTGGTCACTAGACCGAATGCCGGGAAGGTGCCAGCAACTACCCGCAAATGTCCGGTCCCTCCGGTTCACTTCACCTTTATATTAGTTATCTGTTTCAGGGTTGCAAGATTCGACGGACTTGTGGCATTGCATTTCAGGGAATACATTCCCCATAAACCTTTGACCTCAGAATCGGAAACGGTCCATGTGTCCCGGAACCTCAGTGGGATGTATAAGTCCGTAATAGCTATCAGAACAGGTTGTACGAGCTCCCACCGAGGTCACTGGTCTGTAAACTCCATGGAACTTCCTTCTGTTGTCATGGCTTACCATTTGGCTCCTCTTACCCCACCCCTCACTCTCAATAGGTTCCCTTCCAGGGCATGCCTACTAAGATTTTCCACAGATCGATGAAACCAGAAGTATACGAATCACGAACAGTTATTAATACAAAAGTTGTATAAAATATTCAAACATTTGAAAATCCTTCTACAGCACTGTCAAGCCCTATAACTTAAGCCATCCTCTAGGTTATTCCATGGCGTTTGGACTCATATGAGTTTTAGTTTACAGTTTATTTTAATGTTCATCTGAATATTTACTTAGCGTTTTACCATTATGGCGATGTACTGCAGCAGGTCACGCGCTTCTGACATAACTTCAGTAAGGTACGCTTCCGCAATAAACCGACGTACGAGTATCTTCTTATCGTTACGCGAAGACTTTTATCTTCGAAAACTGCTCAAGCCAAACTCTTTTATGGGCGCTTCAAAACATTGTTCACTACTTTTCTTTTAACCGCTGCATGAACTTTTGTCTCCTGGGTAAACTTTTGTTCTTAAGTTCACCTTCGGGACGCACTGCGGTACTTAAAAATTCAACTACTGGCAGTATCTGTTTCCAATGGATATTGATCAGAAAGAGTTTCGGCCCTCAAATTCATTGCCGTAGCCAGCAGAGATTTCTGAAGAATGTACTTGTATGGACATGCATGGATCTTGATTATCTATGTCAAACTAGCACA
This sequence comes from Mantis religiosa, assembly GCA_030765055.1. Lineage (NCBI taxonomy): Eukaryota > Metazoa > Arthropoda > Insecta > Mantodea > Mantidae > Mantis > Mantis religiosa. The sequence goes on along the minus strand of CM060952.1, from coordinate 52,542,668 downwards.
TCCCACAGTTCTCGCGTTATTACATTAATTGTGGATAATTTTAGCTGGATTTTGTTAATACAACTATATTCTTCCTTGTCCAACGCTCTGCTTCGATTTTAGACATTCCCTCTTTCGGCCATTCTCTTCATCTGTCTGCTTCCACATAACGTTGTCCACTTCAGACGATTTCCACTCTCCACTTGTACGGCCCAGGCATTTTGGTCGTCTTCTCCCTCATTCTTCTGTTTGAACTTATTTGTCATATGAAGTTTTGGAAACCTATAACAGGAGTAATTTTTCGGTCTGAATAAACAGTAAAAGTAACTTCGTCGTGCTATTGAAGAAGAATTTATATAGATTACAAATCCAGAAAAATTACTTTAAAGATCTCATGTACGCTTTAAAAATAATTAAAAGGAGATATATAATATGCCAGATCTTTTGACTTTTCTGTTGGAGCCCTTTCTGACATGGAGGAGCAATTAGAATGCCAAAAAGAAAATTTTTAAGCGATCCTATGGTTGGTAAATTTAGTTACCACATATTAACAATAATATTGGTCACTAATTTTGAAACATATAACAATACATAATATAAGGTGTTTAAAAATATTGAGGATTTGCATTCACATCATGACCTCTGTACTTCAGCAAATCGTTCTTACAAAATTTTATCGTTCTATATGCCTGAGCTAAATCGAGATACCCTTACCTTGTACAGATCATTTTGATACAGGTTTATTTTACTTGCGAAGCTAATTACAACAGTGCAGCAAACAATAGAGCAACAGCTAATAATGTTCAATGAAAGCAATGGCATCGAAAGCATCATTTTATACCATCAGTGTGCTCTATTCGACCAAAATTTGACCCAGCTACATATATTGTGTTGTCAAGTGATAGAAATGGACGTACGTTTATCTCTAAAGTCATAGGCATCTCAAATTGGCAACATTTATTTAATTATTTAAAGCTAATCTTAGACTATATAGGGAGCTGTGAAATTATCTACGAATCTACTAATCTATTCATCACTGCTGTTTTTTTTTTCCTTATACATAACAGACAAACACTTCATTTCTAAACAAAACATCAGTATTCAGATTTGAAGTACGTCATATTTTTAATATGTTCCTTGTAGGTAAAAACTCATATCTTCACATGACTAGACGTCTTGGTAATGCACTTATATGGCCCATTTTGTGTTTATTTCGGTTATACATATATAATCATATTTTAGTGAACTATTCTAGCTAATTTATGCTGCATTATATACGAAGATACTGTATCATAAGTAATGTCGTTTTTTAATTCAAACAATTACTTCAATTTCTTACAAGCAATTAACAAATTTTCACACTACAGACGATTAGATTCTATTATCTGGAGCCATCGTTCGGTGAGGTGGGTACCAGTGATGCGAAGAATTTGGTGACACCCACTTGTACTACTTCAATGTTGTCAAAATTTCTTCAAGGTAAAAATGGGCTATTAAAAGAAAAATATGATACTCTGATGGTGCGAGATCCGGGCTGTATGCTAGGTGTGGTAGCAGTTCGAGTCCTCCCAATTCTTGATTTTTTTTCCATGTTTTTTCGTGCAGCATGGGATGCTACATTTTCCTGTTGCAATAGAACACAATTTCGGTGAACTGTTACTGGGTATCTGAGTCTCAAAGTTTAATCAACTCGTTCCAGTTGTTGAGAATAAATATCCACATGAATCGCCCGCCCGTTTAGAACAAACTCCTAGTGAACCACACCTTCAAAATTCCACAAATCACACATTGCTTTAGTACTTTTGATTCTTTTAACAATAACTTCTGTAGGTTGGTGTGAATGAACTCACTGTTTCGTGGCTTCAGGGTTTCGGTAATACACCCGTTTTTCATCTCAAGTGACAAATCTATCACCCATGGATAACCTGACGAAAGATATCTGCTCTACGTTCAGCCTGTTGAGGTGACATTTCACGAGTTACATACCTACAGCTTCCGTATGAATTTTTCAAGTTTCTTAAATGTGGCGACGTATAGTATCTTTCGATACACAAAGTCTTTTGAAAGCCTGCTAGTACTTTTAGCGGATTTTCTCGCAAAATTTATGGTGCATCCTCAATGTTCCATAGCTTAGGTCTTCCAGAATGTGGTAAATCTTTAGTGTTTTCGTCTCCAATTTTGAAACATTGGAACCACGAGGCTTACTCACGACACCTCGTTCCAATTTGCAATTTCTTCTAGCTGTGGCAGCGGCATAATAATCTTGTTTCAAGTAGTGTTTTAGAAAGACTTTAAATTCAAACTTAATCTCCATTTTGAGATTGTTTATTAACAATCAAACACTAAGATTTGCTCGCAATTTACGTAACACTAATCATTGTATCCTGTAAATGGCATTGCCAAACCAAATAAACCCAATAAATTTTCCAAAACACCAAAATAAAAATAAAGTCTTCACTTATGGTAATGACTAATAAATATTCCGGGCGTAATGGCCACGCCTACTTTCCTTTTTGGATGTGAAACATGGGCGTTATCCAAAGCTGATAAATAGGCTGTTGAAATAAGATAAATAAGAACGGTAAAATGATGCACCCATTTAGATAAAATCTCCAATGGTAAAGTAAGAGAAAAATTACAAATGGTTTCTCTGGAAGAAAAAGCTATACATTACAGAAATGAATGGAAACAGTACGTTGAAAGAATGTTGCCATAGGGGTTCACAAGAAAAGCATTTTACAAGCCGACAGGAAGAAGTCATTTGAGAAGACCAAGGTAACAATAGTCACACACAGTTTTAAGCCACAATAGATATTTGATTAACTCTTGAAGTGCAGAAGTTGAGAAAAAATATTCCCAACTTGATATTTGTTTACAACTTTAATGTTATCAGAGAAAATTATCACAATCATTGTACTGTGGTTTTGCGGGTAAAGTGCGGATATTTATTTTGGTAATTGACCGCAATGTAATTAGTAATATTTCATCAATATTTGTTTCATTTGCAGTCTTATAATTTTACTTGTGCAGAGCCTACATCTTCAGGTTGATCAATACCTTGGCAAACCTAGGATGTAAGTAAGCATCGAATCTTTAGGTATTAAAGTATGCAATTTTACGCAGCTAAAATGATCCTAAAGAGTAGGGAGGTATGTCTTTATTAGGCGCAATAAATGAAACAATTGTTGGGCATCACGCCATGAAAATCATAGTGATCAATGTTTTGTTTGAAAACGCACTTAGATACAGAATGAAGCATAATATAGTAATTGAACAATCATGCTATAAAACTTTTCTATTTCAGCTAATTAAAGTATAAACAATAAAATTATCCCTTACATGAGTTATAAAATTTAATACACCGTTCCAATTTTGTAAATGGAAAATTCTGAATTTTATTTCTGGCTGTAATTTTGTATGCAATAATTAAAAAATTCAATTCCCGATGAAGTGGGTTAAAGGATGTTTTTAGTCGGTGAGAATGAGCTAAATTGCTGATATAGAACTCTCAACGTCTGTAGTAGTGACTTAGATATATTTCAAAACATGTGCAAATTAAAATCCTGTAGGAAGATCTTCCTCACGTCCGCTGAAATATCTGAAACTCTTCGGAACCTTATATCCAGCGTTATTGGTGAGCACCATTTGTAGTGTTTTGAAAACACGTTTCCTAACATTAAAATGAGAACTGAAGCTTTCCTGGCGATGAATACGCTCACTTTCTTCTCGGGCAGCCAGTCAGGTGAAAAGATGAGCAGATATGAACGTTTCGGGAGTGTACATCCCTCTCATCATCAGGATATTTATAGAATGTTATAACCACAAATGAAATACTAGATATAAATACAGCTATAAACAAAGACAAAACACTATCAGAATTCGCATTACTGAACAAAAGACTTATTTCAGTAAATTAAATGTCAGATCAGGAGATAGCGTGAATATAAAAAATTGTGTCAAACAAACGTAAGTACTTAACTTGATTATCAAGCTGTATTGATCTTTGCTGTTTAATTCGACGGATTTCCATTTTAAAGTCAGATTCCAAGAGGAGCTGGAGCTCGTGATTTCAGCATCACGATTAAGCGTGCTCCTTTCAGAGGAAATCGCCAAAGTCTCCCTAATTCTCCCCTACCAGCAACTGTTGCATATTGCCAAGATGGTCGTCTCCGGAAAATTGGCTCTATGGTCATTATCAAAACAATACTCTGCCAGCCCAGACTTCTCAGCTTGCATTAAACAAATGCTCCGTTCATGTTCGATTATACTGGTAGCGATGGTCCTTCCGGTTTGTCCTATAAACGGTGTCCCACACTCACAGGGAATGCGGTACATTCCCGGAATTTGGAAGTCCAATTTGTGTTTCAATGGACTCAACAGATGCTTGATCTTCGGAGGTGGCTTGTGGATGGTTCTGATGTATCTGGCGAGAATTATGCTGATTCTGCCGGATAGATTGCCGGTAAACGAGATGCAGGCTGAAGAATTAAATAGCAAAGATCAATACAGCTTGATAATCAAGTTAAGTAGTTACGTTTCTTTGATATAATTTTCTATACTCACGCCATTTTGTGACCTGGCATTTAATTTACTGAAAACAGTGTTTTGTTCAGCAATGATAATGTTGATAGTGTTTTGTCTTTGTTTATAGTGGTGCTATATCCAGTATTTCAGTTGTAGTTATAACATTTTATAAATATCCTGATGATGGGAGAGATGTACACTCCCGAAACGTTGATAGCTAATCATCTTTTCACCTGGCTGGCTGCCAGAGAAGAAAGTGAACGTTTACCAACATTATTTAGTGTTTTCTTTATCTTAGTTTCTGCTCTTGTAAATTGTGATGATTCAGTACGACTGAGCTTTGTTTATTCTAATAGCCCTATGGTATTTGCTAAATTGTGAAACTAGCTCGAATACATGACAGATCCTGTTTCAAAACATTCTCTCGTAAGATTTAATGTACCACTATTCTTCTTTGAAAAATCATTTACAATTTCTTCAACATTGTCAATATTATCACTGTAATACTTTACAACCTGCTTCCTCGTACCCCATCTTCTCAAAATAGACCCTGGTGGCAAGGGCAGATTGTGACAATTTCCTTTTAAGCTGCAATTCTAGGACTTGAATTTAAAAATAATTTATTTATGGGGGATATTAAAGCATTGATTCTGCGGAACTGGTTTCGACCTCTTCTGATATTCGGGGAAGTGTGTGAGCCAAAAAGGTAAACTGTATTAAATTCTAAAAACATACCTTCAAAATCTTCCCAGCTGCTATCATATATGGTACTGCATTAGTGTACAGTGACAATACCCTCACATATTTTACATCATTTGACAACAGTACTTTTACGCCGGAGTTTACGACGTAGGCAACTGATTGAGCATTAGCTTTCTCTAACGTTACACATATCAAATGCGAATTTTCATAATTTTCTTCGTCTAATTTTCCAACTAAATTTGATACGCCTTGCCCCAGGATATCTGTGAGTTTATCTGCGGAATTCCAAGGGTATGAATTACCTATTTCTGATCTTATTTCATACAGCTGTAATTCATACACCATTTCAATATAATTTTTTTATATGTCACTTTCTAACAGTGACCTTATTTTTCTATTTTCAAATACATTCCAAGGAATTTTGGCTGCAGTAAATGCTTTACACATATTGAAATATAACTGGGGTTTTAGTTTTGAAGGAATGAGCTGCAAAAGTGAAGTTTTCTTCAGAGAATATCTGGTATTAGAATTTGCTTGATGGATTGAAGCTTTTCTCTCTCTTTTTTTTTTTTTTTTTTTTTTTTTTTTTTTTTTTTTTTTTGAATTTACGTCCTTCAACGCCAAGTCATATCGGATGATGAATGAAACTGGTGAAATGATGCTCAAATGAGTCCGGGATCCATGGAGCCCAGAGCTACCCAATATTCGTCTTTTAAGGATAAAGGAAAACCCCGGAAAAACCTTATCCAGGTAAATCACCCTAACTGAGATTCGAACTCGGGACCTCTTGAACGTGAGGCAGACACGCCACCATCTACGCTACCGAAGCGGGCGATTGGAACTTTCTCGTGTTGTACCAAGTGGCCTTTTTCGGCAGAGACCTTAGTTAGAAGAATATATATGTATATATATACATATTTAATTTTAATGTTTAATATATTTTAAGTATATTTTAATAATATCTTGCTTAAATAATTAAAATTAGTGTAACTGTTTAATCCTTTACATAATTAGTATTGTCTTGATCCGTTGTACTATTAGACCTCAACACTGTCCTTAATAAAATACATATAAATGTTTGAGATTATTTCCAAAAACTCATACGAAGAAAAACTCATACGATAGAGTTAATCGCAGTAGTTTATATAATTACCCAATTATTTGAAGCAAATACCTACACTGCATCGATTTAGGATTTGTCTCAAAAACTTCTCTCACTGCATTGTTTTTATGGCATAAAGGATTATTATAATTACTTTGATAATTAATTTTTAAGATATTTTAATAAATGTATACACAGTGTCTTCATTTAAGATTTTGAGGTAATAGTTCAATTTTGTAATTTATATCACATGTACATATTGTTAACTATTGAAAATCCTGTAAATAATTGTAAAGATACGGGACCTGTTCCATATCATGTATTATGATCCAAATAACGAATAAAACTACTACTACTACTACTACTACAACTACTACTACTAGTACTACTACTAGTACTACTACTACTAGTACTACTACTACTACTATTACTACAACTACTACTACTACTAGTACTACTACTACTATTACTACAACTACTACTCCTACTACTACTACTAGTACTACTACTATTACTACAACTACTACTACTACTAGTACTACTACTACTACTACTACTACTACTACTACTACTACTACTACTACTATTACTACAACTACTACAAGGTCTCATGTGAATAATACAAATAACAAGGTAACCAAAAAGCTTACGTCTTTACTTCCGACCAGAGGGAAGATTATTTTCCCTTCTGCTTTATAACACTGGAAATCCGATATCCATGTTCTTCTAGTATTAATGGACGTTTAGTACATTTGTTAGGAACTTTGCAAGACTAGCACGAAAATTATTACCTTAACGAAAGACTTTTATATAGCTATATGAACAGCAACCGACATTTTGCCTTAATTTATTTTTTAAAAAATGCTGTTTCTGAGAAACAGATATGGGACAATTTGTTGTTATTCGCAAGTAATTTGAAATTGTTTGCCATTGGCGAAGTTCCGATGTCACATGCGACACCATCGATTTCACAAATCGCTTCTTTTATTGTTACGCTAAGCTCTTTTAAAAGACAAAACGCAACATTTTTTGAAACAGAAATCAAGTAAATAGCCCATCAATGAAAAACATGTTGTTTAATATATTTCTTCACTAAACCAGTGTAGTGAAGAAGTTGATCGGAAAGTTTAAAAAAGGAATTTATAGCCACCAAAAGACAGAAATGGGCATTGATGTTGAAATGGGTGCCTATAGGCGCTATAAAATTTGGTTAGTAATTTTCGGACCAATTTCATGTGTAAGTGTCTATGTTAGTCTCAATAGGGAAAAGGAAAACAATAGGCTTCTTCTCGGCGTATACCCTTGTCAGGGTCTAATATTCACTATTATTCTAGGGTTATATTTCACAGCCTTACAATTAAATGAATATTATGAAGCACCTTTCACTATTGCTGATTCAGTCTTTGGATCCACTTTTTTGTAGCAACAGGATTCCACGGTTTACACGTAATTATTGGAATGACATTTCTCCTCTTAGAGCATAACGCCAGGAACTTAGGTCCCTTCACATCTCATCGTCCAAATTCCATCTACACATGGCACCAACAACACCTTCTCTCCAAGTCAGGTGTTGACGGCCTTTCTTTCTACCACCATCTGGTGACCAACTCAAAGCCTTTTTTGGGCCATCTGCTTTCAGGCATTCGTCTGAAGGGACCATACCACGCTAGAGTTCTCTCATCAATTCAATCAGTGACTGGTTCAGGTTTACCAATTATCTCGTATAGTCTCATTTCGATAAGTCGGGACTTTCTGCAGCCAAGCCTAAGTCCATCCATTTCAAATGCAGATAATCTCTCTCTGTTTCATTTGGTCAGTGAACAACCTTCTAGTTCACACAATAGAATGCTCTAATTGCCTTATAATGCTCTATTGAAACAATCGGTAAAAACCTCCACATCTGATGTGTAGATACAAGTGTTTTGATTCCTCCAGGAGGTCTAGCACAAAGTCCAAGCTTCGAGTTAACGAATGTTGGAGCGTAAATGAGTTCGAATGATTTTTACAAAGCCAAATGATTTCACACTAGCTAGGAAATTATATCACTCTTTTGAGGTGTCAAAAAGGTCCAGCAAAAAGGAGAGTTCATATTGAAAGCTGCTCTTATGTAGTAAACAAAGGAATTGGTTTATCGGAAAACTTTAGACGAAGAGAAAAAGGAATAGGCGTAACATGTGGATACACATTAAGGTGCCTCTTATCATTTCAGAAATACATTTTGTGCCATTTGTTTCTACTATTACCATCTTATACGAGAAACTGGAAAAGGTGTCTAGTACACAAAGAGCCATTTTTTACTATCGGAATAAGAGTTCATCCTCGCTTAGTATCATGGAATAGCTAATCCATCTTTATTGTGTTGATTAGCTCTATTGCAGATACAGTAAACTAATAGCCTAACCATTTGGTGCCAAAGCTTTAAACAGAATTAATAATTACCAGGAACTTTTGTGTCATAGCTTTAAAGGCATTTACGCTACAGAAGACTGTTTTGTGATACTCTATGCTCAACTATAGTTTAACTTGTTCACTACTAACTTCATTAAGCTATGTTTGTCTACAACAAATAGCAAGAAACTTTAGGTACACTTAAGGCAAGTAATATGACATTCTAAAATGTCAAAATCAGGGCATAGCTGATGTTCTCATATCTGAATATTAATAGGAACTGGGAGGTGTTCGCACAAATGTGTTGACTTTACTATAAAGTAAAATATTTTGTTCTAAATAATTGTATAATAATGTGCAAAAATGGAAGTGCCTTAGGCATTGGAAGATGTCTCTTAAATATAGTTAGTGATTACATATTCATGAGATCTCGAATTTCTTCCCTCTCCCCTATGTGCATCTTTGATAGCAGCCACTTCAACTGCCTCCTTGTTTGCTGATTTGCCACTTCAACTATATTAACCAAGGAACAATATAACCCCCAAAGTTTCGATATTCATAATTTAATGTAAAAAAATACATTTTTCAGGAAATGAATTTTCTATTGTCTGTTTCAAATGGGAAGGTTTGTTCGTGAGCGCTGCTAGGTTAGCAACCAGTCGACTTCTGCGGTGTTGTGTTGCATTCCCCCTAAATGGCATGTGATGAGCGCCAGCCTAATCAGTCCCATATACATAGTATGCACGCTAAGATCAAAAATCAGATTTTCCAAAAACCGATCCGTGAGGAAGGTAGAGAGTAATGTATCTAACATAACCATAAAACCTCAATATTTTTAGGCCATAAAATTCTCCTAACACAAATAGAGTACTATTATATTATAACAATGCATGGTGTCGTAAGCAATGTGGTGAATATCATTATTGATGGGCATGTATGCGTGTGTATATTTGTAATTACTCAGAACTGAAACGTAAACTTTTGACATGACATGATAGAAGAATTACTTTGAATTTGCCGACGTTTAAATCGAACGAGAGGAAACAATATGCTTCCTACTGTCCTAACAGAACGTGTCTAGTCACATTATATCTTTGTAAATGGTTTCATAATTTTATTTACTCTAGAGAGTTCAAATCAGCATTATTCAGTTGTTCTTCCGTTTAAAACCACGGAAAGTGTATCAGCTAGATATGCTTGGAACTGAAATGAGACCACTTTTCCCCTTACCACTGCCAGAAGAATCCAATTAAGTTAATGTTTGCTCAAATTATGTTGCAAACAGAAATAATAATTTTAAACTGACTGTAGCTGAACGACTTATTAACGAAGAACTTAACAAGGAACAAAAGGTTGGGAAAACTGCGTCAGACGTCAGATAAACTACAAGAAGATAACTTTTGGAAAGAGATAGCACGTGACCGGGTTTTGGAACCTATCATCATAAATTTGCAATAACCAAACGATGAAGACAATAACAATGACAAATTATCTCTTAACATAAGTAACATTCACAGTAATATGGATGCACCGCTCTCATTTTCGTTGGCTTAGAAAAATAAGTAACTCATAAACCATAATTATTTTTAAGCTATATACTTAAAAATGTGCGTAATATAAATATATCCATTTTGTGTTCGTTATTTCAACAACTCCATTATTATAAAGCTTTGGAAAATGCAGTTTTCATTTCCTTACGTTTAGCGCCAGGAATACTCGCAAGTGAGAGAGAGAGAGAGAGATAGAGAGAGAGAGAGAGAGAGAGAGAGAGAGAGAGAGAGAGAGAGAGAGAGAGAGAGAGAGAGAGAGAGAGAGAGAGGTAAATATTAAGAGTAGTGGTAACGAGGTTGCAAAGCTGAAGCCTCTTACGCATCTGATTCCTAACAGGCGAGAACTCTTCCCATTTGAAATACATAATAGTAGGCTCTCAACTTTACAAATTAAATACATAAAGCTTGACCTTATTCTACAAGGTAGAGTTAACTACTGATTAATAGTCCAGTCGACCGTGCACTCTGACGTCATAGATTTGATGATTCCCTGGTTAACAGGTGAATGCTGAGATGTTTATAAGCTCCCAATACTTCCTTTCCAACATTTCCCTTTTCTATTTGAACTTTCAGACATAAAACTCGTTTATTTATTAACGAACCTGTCGATTGACAAAATCATATCAGCCCCACCGACTTGAAATTTCGTCCCTCAGGAACTCTGTTCATCCAGAAAATGAAACAATCACTTTTAAACAGTCTTAAAAGCCAGCATCTATTCTAGGTTTGAACCCGCGCAATTGACCAGCGCCTTAGCAACTGAGCCACTAGACCAACATATAGTTGTACTTCTATGTGGGCTATGTGGGCTATGAACATACCAAACAGATGGCCCTGGATTCTTGCTCGAAAGAAAGAATGCTCCCTATGGACACCAGAGGACTTCTTGTTTGACGCGACTTTCGTCTCTCTCTGCGGGTGACTCCAGGGTCAGAAGCAGAAACTGTTTAGTTCTTTCGCGCAGACCATTAGGTCTTCACAGGTCCCTTATTCCTGGAGATTGGATATATGTATATATGAGCGAGGTGTTCCACCTACGTCACCTGCATTAATTAATAGCATGTGATGTCCATTTTATGTTACGTATGCACATATTCGTATTCATCGGGAGTTTTTACTTTATTTCAAAATTACGAAAAAAGAGGCATTGTAGTTCTATATACGAAGTTTCTTTGATATTCATAAATTATGCATGATTATAATTATTGGATTATTACAATATTTTATGCCTCTGAAAATAAAATTGAATAGAACGTACCTAAATGCTATTTTATTTCTCTCTCTCTCTCTCTCCCTCTCTCCCTCTCTTTCCCGGGTCTAAAAGCTGTGCCGGTGTTGGATGTACGCATGTTCATGGGGCCGAACCCTTTACATTCGGTCTCCATGGCAGCACTTCAATCTGCACGCAGAGTTCCGTGCAATATACCGAGCCATTTTATACATTTGCCGCAGAAGGTTGGGTGACTGCCTTATCTTACGTGATTCCCTTACCGCACTTCAGAGTCGTTGTGAGCTGTACAAGCACCATCCTCTCGTATAGCGTATCCAGGACGCCCTCCACGTTTTACAGGCATCTGGCGTTAGCGTGGGGTGTGCATGGGTTCCTGGTCACGTGTGCTTCCGGGGGAATGAGATGGCGGATTTAGCAGCCAAAGTGGCAAACATAGAACCCAGTGTTACCACCCCATCTGTCACAGTGGAAGACTTTCTGCTTGTGCGCAGAGCGACGCTCTCGAGCTGACGCGATGGGCGGTCTGCTGTCCGCGACAGCAAGATCCGAACGGTAAAGGAGCCTCCAATTCACTGGGCGACCCTCCTCGTGGCGGGAGGAAGTTATTTTGGCTCGGTTACCCGTTGGACACTGCCATTTAATCACATCATTTTATTAAACCGGACCACAGCTCCAGTTTGCCCGCTCTGCTGTGCCCAACTGTCGGTGTGACATGTACTTTTAGATTGTTTTAGACTAACACGTCTCCACAGGTCTCTCCAGTTGCCGACCAGCTTGACAGAGATACTCGCGGATGACGAGACGGCGGTGGGCAAAGTTTTAGCGTTCGTTTTACCTCTAAATTTTGGAATATAGGCCATAACAATTTGTGTATTTTTACCATTTTAAATTTCTTTCTGGTTTTTATGGCTTTAATATCTGTTTTAGTCTTGGCCACACCGTTGTGCGGGTGTTCTATCTTGATTTTATTTGATTGATTGCCTTTTAGTGTTTAAGCATTTTACTTAGTTTTTAACCCAATTGGTTTTTTTTAAGGGCGCCGATGACCTAGTAGTTGACGCCCTTAAATACAACAATCATCATCGTCTCTCTTTCTGGTTCTCTCTCCCAAATTATAAATTTTATACTCTTTCTAATGTGGCATGTATGCTCGCGCTGACCTCTCCCTCACTGTTTCTACATCTGACTCTGAAATACTCAGCTAATTTAAAAAGAGGAGTATTAGTTTTGAATTTTACAAATATAGTGAGATTATTGTTATTTCAAACTCACTTTTGGAACAATTAGGACCGTAGGAAATAATCTAGCAAAAAATTACGAAGTAAGTTCCTTAAAATTATTGCATGATACGGCTCTGAATTGTGGACATCATCAAATATAGACTGGCCTCTTAGTGCAATTGGCAACGCACTTGCCTGCTATACGATATGTCCCGGATTTAATTCCCGGCTAGGGGATGTAATCTTTCTCTAGCTATACACTGGAAAGAAGGAAAGTATGTTGAGTGGTGAGAAATAAGTCTAACATTTTATTTATAACACCCAAAGTGTTATATACGATTTAACAACATTGTTTATTTGAAATGTATTTAAAAACTGTAATACTATACAAATGATCATATTTTGTTAAAGATTGGGTTTAAATTGAACTTCAAAATTCCATAGTTCCTATGTAAATATGTGTAGATTATTGATATGAAGTGAAAAATTAGTCTTCTTCTTCACTCCGTGGGCTAGGCAATGCTGCCTGTTCCAGCTTAAAACATGTCTGATCATCGTTTTCGTGGTCTTCCTTGATGTCTCTTTCCTCTAGGTTTATAGTTTATAACTCTTCTTGGAATCCCATCTCTCGGCATTCTCTCAATATGCTCTCTCCATTCATTTCTATAATTTATTATTTTTTCTTCTAAAGAACTTATTTCTAAATCTTCTCTTATTTTTTCATTTGGAATTTTATCTAAAAAAGTACATCCCTTTACGGCTCTTAAAAATCTCATTTTGGCAGCCTGTACCTTGTTTTTGACTGCTTTTGTTAATGTCCATGTTTCAGAACCAAAAAGAAAAGCAGGCACAGCCATTACTTTATAAAATTTCATCTGTGTTTCTTTTCTGGTTTTAGTTTTTAGGCTTCTATTTATTATGCCGCATATTTGTTGAAACTCTGGTAATTTATTTTTAAAACCATTTTCATATTTATAACTGACATATGTTCCCAAATAATTAAAACCCGTACCTGGCTCTAAGATAATATCATCAACTACTATTTTGGTTCTAATAGTGTCTTTAACTCGAAACGCCGTTGTTTTTGTTTTATTTTTGGAAATTTTGAAATTATAATTCTTACATAACTTCTGTAAAATATATACTGCTCTTTGCAGCTCGTCTTCAGTTTTACTTATAATTATTTGGTCATCCGCAAATAGCATCGTCTTAAGAGTAAAATTTGGTGTAAGGTGATTTTCCTATTTACACGGTCAAACGCTTTTTCATAATCAATAAAAGCTATATGTGTTTCCAGATTAAATTTTCTTCTCTTTCTATTATCTGCTTAACTGTAAATGTAGCATCTGTGCAGGATCGTCCTTTTCTAAAAACATTTTGTTCTTCTAAAAGTAGAACATCTGTAATGGTTTGTAAGCTTTTACTTAAGATTCTTGCATATAATTTATATCCTGTGTCTAAAATATTTATTTCCCTATAATTCTCACATCTGCTTCAAGCACCTTTCTTAAAAATAGATATAATTCGAGCATGTGTCCAGGATCTTGAGATTTGAGATCCATTCCAACAATTATTAATAAAATTCAAAATTCTTTGTTTTAGAATCGGTCCAACATATTTCAATAATTCTGCATTTATTGCATCTTCTCCATCCTATTCAGGCCTTCCTATTCTTCATTTCTTTTAATGCCGTTTCTTATTATTCTAAAGTAATTGGATCTACATTTCCGCATATGAGGTCATCATGTTCTTCTTCTTCCAAAGAGTTATTATACCACAAATCTCTGTAATGTATAATCCATTGTTCTTCTCCAATTACATTTATATTTGCTACATCTCCTTCTTCACTATTTAGACGCCTATGCACTTTATAGGCCATCATTTGCCTTCCATGTATATAATCTTCAACAGTGCTAATAAATTTGTCCCAGGACTCTTGGTGAGCTTTCCTTACAATATTTTTCGCTTCATTTCGTTTTTCCCTATATCTCCCTTGCTTCATCAGTTTCTTGTTGTATTGCTTGTAAATGGGCTAATTTTTTCTCTGTTATTGCGTTTGAAATGTCTTCATTCCATATTCCTAATCCCTTATTCTTACGATATTTTCTTTTTTTTCCCAACACTTAACATGTAAATATTTGCGGAGTTAGACAACTATCAGACAGAAAACATTGCTGCAAATTACACCCCCTCCCAAAAAGAAATTATCATCCTACAAAGAAATGAAGTTTCGGTGGACCTCGGAAGAGCTCATTTGCTGATAGAGAACAGGAGATATCACTAATTCCTTTAAGGACAAGAAATGGATTAGCATCTATCCTTAAAATCTGGAACCTTATATGAACTAATATTCTCAAAATTACACATAACAGATTTTGCACAACTGTATGCTAGGAATATTATCAAATAGGAATTTAAACTTTACTTCGTTTGGGATACAATGAATGAATATTTTATGAACTTCTAAATTAAAGCCCTGTTCTTTTTTAAATTACATATCTCCATTAGAGAATTTTCGTTAGTTCAGACATTGGTTTTATATTTAAATCACAGAACTTTGTGCATAAAGAGAAGTGTTTAAGCACGGTACATTAATGTTATAGGACTGCAAACGACAAAGGAAGTGCATTGTTATGTGCTTACAAGTGCGTGTTTTCTTTGTCCTGGTCCCTGAACTAGGTGCACTGTTTGCACAGGATTCGAGTGAAAACGTTAACCCAGAGGGTTAATTAATTAGTTTCGCTGCACGAACTAATTGAGTAATTAGATTCTGTCACTGAGAATCGTTGCTAAATTGGAAGCAAAGGCGAGGTTCTGAGAATAATTCTAGATACTCATTGTTGCCGTGTTCATAATTGTAATATATGTTTAGCAATTTAGAAAGACATTTTAAGGCATTTAATAACCATTCCTGGAATTTTGTTCTAAATATCTATTTTTATTTTATCTGCCATATGCTCATTACTTAGGGAAGATAATGAACTCTACTTTGAAGTCTGAGTTCTGGAGTTCGATGGAGTGGCATGTTTTAAGACTCCCTCAAATCATAATGAGAATTCATAGAAAAATACCGCGAGTGCGTCTGCGTGTACTTGTGTTTGTGGGTGTCAGTGGGCGATTTGAACATCAAAACTCAATAGGAATAGTCCGGCGAACACTAAACAGAAATTATGTTGAGAGTCCTTTGAAAGATGTAATTTAAACTTCAAACCTGCCCTCGACGGAACATTTGTTGGCACTTCTCGTTCGCTTAAAAATTGCTTGAACAGTTTTAATTAAAGTAATGCATTTAAGATATATAGACAAATGAAATGTAAATATATCCAAGTCTTTGGGATCAGCCCTGAATTCTTCATTCTGAAAAACAGTTACCGAACTCCTAACGGTAAGACATTGGATTGGGATTTGGTTACGGAGAGGATTTGGTACGCCTATTGTTCCTATGCAACCATGTGGAAGCACCCCCGGGAGTAAGGATAAGGCGAAGCAGACAGAGGGTGGCGCACCCAAAGGGCCACGACAATACAGAGGGCAGGGTCCCTATAGCTTACTTGGATAGAGACCTCCCCCAAAATGCCAGGGCATCATGCAGTTCTGCAGATAAGCATAGCATGTGCTACAAAACTCTCCCACCTCACTATAAAATTTATTTTCTCGGCAACAGACAGACCTTCCTCGTCTTCTGTTTTTTTTAAATAGATTTTTATTTTAATAGAACAAATTTTTCTTCTTTCCGCTGTTGTACTAAAGTAAGCGTTACATCTATAATTCCGTTTCCTTCACACCAAGAAAACCGAATGAAGGACGATATAACACGAAAAAATAGTACTGTTTGCCCAGGAGAAGAAGGCAAGCCAGAGGAATGTGGTACGTAATCACTTTTGCTGTCTGTACATGCTCCCCTTCCGAGTATGACAAAGGTGGCAGGTTCGTTTAAAAGACAAGTGTTGTCACATAACTTACACATACGTAATACATATAGCTGCATTTACTGCAATATATTGACGTATATATATATATATATATATATATATATATATATATATATATACTGCAATATATATACATATATATAAGATTTAGCAGCATGGGTGACTCATATGTACTCTCATACACTCATTTCCTAGTAAACAGAGCAGATGAACAGTTCTTATCCTCTGCCCTTCAGTCCCCTCTAGCCTTCTTGTCGTGGCATACAGTAAGACGCAGGTGTAACAGATCAGTTTCCACTCGAAAGGGTCCTATTATGCAAAGTAACAATAAAAATAATAATACTTATGACTTCAACACCTTTTAAGGGCCATAGACGAAAAAATTAACCTTAAACTCCTTATAATTATTAAATTTCAAATGAGAAATAAATACAGGAACAAAAAGGCGTCCCGAAAGCATCATTCGAGAAAGTGAAATTTTTATTAAAAACTGGCACCATCCCGGAAAACTGGGAATTTTGGCAACCCTTTCAGTCACATCACCAGCCATTAATCTTAGAAAACCAGTTTCTGTAGTTTCCGTTCTCCTTCAATCTCTCTGTCAGTCTCTCTCTCTCTCTCTCTCTCTCTCTCTCTCTCTCTCTCTCTCTCTCTCTCTCTCTCTCTCTCTCTCTCTCTCTCTCTCTCTCTCTCTCTCTCTCTCTCTCTCTCTCAGGAAATTTGAGCGCCATAGTAAAATATTGATTTATAACCTTTAATTGTGTTTCCTTTGTTATTGCCTTGTCTAACCATTCCATTGTTACAAAACAATTTTGAATTGTGCCAATTAATTACTCTTTCACACTAGTCGTGTGTAGAACCCACTCTGGCGCACAATTTTGAATTGTATTTTATGTTAAGACATCCTAACCAGGAATTTGGGTTCAGAGAAGTGAAATTCCATTCCAAAACCTTACCCAGATACTGCGGGATGGAGGAAGCGTGTATACACCGTGAAAAGAATCAAATAGATATATAAGTTTACCTAAGAAAATGTTTATATCTATAATTTGCTTGCTGTAAGAATAACGTAAATGTCAAGGAAGCACATGCCCAAAATTAACCACTTAATAAGCTTCTTGTTTACCTGTCTTCAAAAACCCATTCAAGTTGTTGTTATTACATATAATTAATATTATAAAATAATTACAGTACGTAATATGACTCTCTGAAGTTCAAAAATGCACTAGTTGATGAACAATAAAGATGGCAGTTAAACACCAGTGACAAGATTGCAGGTGCGCATGTGCAGATCTTATGTTAACCGATGACGTACTAGAGGCGGAGCTCAGTGCGGAATGTGGAGTAATACTTTATTCTAACTACGAAGATTATAATAATAAGCAGTATATAGTGTAGAAAAGTACGTGATGGTAACAGATAAGCTTCTTTTCCACCCGATAAAGCACCTTTAAAGTGCGTCAAGTTCCAAGATATGTTTCAAATATTTAAGATATGTGAAAGAGACAGTGATTCTGGTGCTGCATAAGTAATAACATTTTCAACATGCAGTACATTAAGGAAGGAACCTGTTTTATATAAGAGAAAGTATAGCTGACTAAGGTAAGGCAAGGGAAGAAGGATAAAGGGGAGAAGGCAGGAAGAGATTTTTATTGACGCAGGCTGTGAACCGTGGTGTGTTGTGGCGTTTAGCGAACAGACATGTCTGCACCGCTGTCTTAATATCGGAGAACAAGAGCAGGAGGGAGACTGATGATCTGGCGGAGGAGAATCCTTCCCTTACAGACAAGCGATAGGTTGATCCTCACAGGATTGCTTCCAACCAAGTCTGGCTCAACCCTTACTGTCTTCCCTAGAGACACGCTTGTTGTCATTCTCTTTTTTGTGTGTCAACGGAACCGCTCTGTAGAACCTAGCTAAGACCTCGCCAAGAAGAGAGCTCAGGAAACCACCAACATACAGTAGTAGGTACTTCATTCCACAAAAAACATCTATACTGAAATGTCACGTCAAACGCACGTTTTAAAGTCCTTAAATCTAAAAAAGGCATTTTGGGGAACTTACGTGTGTGAACTGCATTACTAAAAATGTTAATTATGAGAATCGGGGTAGGATATGACAAGGACTTACAGGTGAATATTATTACCCCGAACTACCCTTTCCTCAAACTGCCTTAAAATTGAAGATATTTTACAACTAATTAAGTATTAAACTTGTCATTCTCAATGAATTATTTATATATTTAAAAGTATTACCAAATTACTATAGAAAACCTGCAGATCTCTTTAAAGCACGTAATGCATGTCAAATACCTCTCTCTTTCCTAGAGTTACCTATTGTCGGAATCATCCTAATTATTAGTTTTGAACGTTCCAATATTTGAATTTTCCTTAAATGTGAAGTTATTTGCAAATTGATTCTTTCCTCAACACAAGAAAAAGGAAAACGCGAAAAGTTCAAAAAATTTGGCTACCTCTAAAGCCCACTGATTTTCGTTATTCCAACTGTAGGTAACTAACCTCAACAACACATTACTAATAAGTGCCTTTCTACAAATATTTATCTCGATGGATAGAAAATGTAATAAATACCTATAACTATGAATAGGTTGTATATACATGCAAATGTAACTCACTCGATTTTATGAATTAATGTCAGTGATATGGATGAAACGCTGATATATAGGTGTAAATGCAAATGTCGAAGTGCTGATGTGTTCTCTTTACCATTCTCCCATGCCGGGTAGAGGAAGCACTGTTAAACCCAGGAATCCTTCTTTGAAATTTCACCGGAAAATTGTGAGGCATCCTGAATCCATTAGAGCTTGTTTGGAAGAATTCGTAATTTATGTAAGTATGGTGTATCCTAGAGAGAGAGAGAGGGGGGGGGGTACTGAAAGAGTGAGAGATTTCAGAGTGGGAGATTATGACTAAAAACTTGAATTCGGTTAATATCAAATCGATCATTATGCTCAATATGCTCTTAAATGATCTATTTCTGTATTAAATTAAAATCTATTTTGCTAAGATGGATGACAATCTATATTATCCTATGACAATACCAAGAAGCTGGTTATTGGTTTGGTACATATGTATTATGCTGACCCAATATTTTGCATATCTAAAAATATACTTCAGCAATTTTATTTCAAAAATCCTCATTGTCATACCATGTTTTATAAATATTTCGCTTATGCAACTAGAATAAGTTTATAAGTTTTTTAATTTACGTCCGCTCCAACGTTAAGTTATATCGGACGGTGAATAAATTGGGTGAAATGATGCTCAAATAATTCCAGGGTCCATGGAGCTTAGAGCTACCCGACATTCGTCTTGATGGATAAGGGAAAAGTCCAGAAAAATCTTATCTAGGTAACTCAACCTGAAAGTTGATAAATAATATATTTTATAATAACTGCTGCTTTAAAAATCGGATTGTTTTTACTCACATGCTGGCTTCCTCTACTCTGGAACAAACTCTTTGTATTAAGTACACATTGTTCAATATATTTAAATTTAATCGGGTAGATAAATCACGGAAAGTTTCTCTTTACATGTTTCTCTGCATAAATGATGTGAATTGGAGAATACAGTGGCTGAAAGTGATAGTCAAAAGTATGAGGAAGTGGTATCTATTTGAAAGGTATTACGTTCCATTCTTTGTTTGACCAGGAAGTAAAAACTGATATTTGGGACTCGTATCTGAATAGTGGGACATTCAAACGAATCACAAGGAATATCTTAAAAAACTTATCTCGATAATGGAAATTTCTTTGATATGTATAAATAGTATGTCTAAACAAGATCTACAGATTTTGTAAAATGAGGTTTTGTCCACCTTTACAGTTTACGATTTGTACAACAGAAATTGAGAATTATTTTTCCAATTCGTTGTTGCCCTGTTTTTAAAATTATAAATAAAGGTCATCTTATTTAGAAAAATTCGGTTTAGAAATTAGATTCATTTTCAAAGGCGTATCTTCCAGTGAGGACCCTAGGGTTTACATTCCAGTTATTGTGGTTCACGTGTTAAATTATGACTAATGGTTTTGTAACTTTCAATCGTTGGACTTCACACTTATCTAAAATGTTCAATCTTTCTGGGCTATCGTTATGTAGAATTCCACTCGGATATTTATTTGCAAAATTTTTAAATTATCTTCTGTCTACTGATTTACAATTGAAGGAACTTCAGGACCTATTCTGGGTAATTTTATAGTATTGTTTTAATATTATAAGGACATAACTTAAGCTTACAGTAAATCAATTAAAACACTTAAAGCTATTTTTGGAAAATCATAATTGTCAAGGAATGTTCCATGTGAAGTTTAATTTCGATGCAGGAGAGTTACTTGAAAATCTTTTTGTTTAGGTTTGAGACGTAATGAACTATATACTAGCTGACTCGGGGAACTTCGTAGCGCTAATAAGGGTGTATGATATATATATATATATATATATATATATATATATATATATATATATATATATATATAATTTGAATTAGTTATTCATTCTGCAACTGGACGTGAAGTTTAAATACAACACAGTTACAATTACGTTAATCAATTAAAGAGACTGATAATTCTTTTTTATCTTTTTTATGGCGCGTAAATATATAAAGATGATCCTCCGTCACGCGGGGTTGCGGCGTATAATTGTCTATGAGAGAAACAGGGAACTCCAAGTTGAATCCGCAAATTTCCAATGAATGCCCATGCGATTTATTTATGGTCAACTTACAGGCCAAACACACCGGAAGTTATAGATGCTTAAAATCAAAATCAAAACCGTTGGAATCATCAGAATGCGCTTTGTACTTTCGGTTGTCGCGAACCCGTTATCTACGATAGCGCGGCTTGTGTACACAAAGTGCCGGCAATGTGCATATTGTTTAACGCCCGCTTTTACTACATACGGCACCGCAGGCGGTGACACTGATGATACATGAGATGAAGATGGTACCGGTGGAATGAGATGGCGGGAGAAACCGGAGGTCCAGGAGATAACCCGCCCCAGCTCCATGTTGTCCACCACATATCTCATTTTTGTCTCTCCGAAATGTACAGATTCTTTTACAAGAATATTTTCTTTTCCTTGCTTGATTGCTAGTATGTATGCTATATTAAATTATATTCTTCCCTTCTTCTTCTTTAAGTCAACTGCTATTTTAAACATTACTCTGTCCATTGCAATGTCATATTATTATAACGAGATTTTTTATATTAGTTTAGCAAAGCGTTTTTATTCATTTATCTTCTTTTCTTAATTATATGATTTCGATTAATTCGCCGCCTCCTAATCGCTGCCTGATACCGCGGTTACAAAGCGTGGCGGTTTTTGCAGCATACGAAAAATGCTTACTGTAACATTTCATTGATCAAAAGTTGAATATGAACAAAATTCTTAATTTACAGTGACATCTACTACACTGAATAGTTAACAGCTAAAAATTAATATTGCACAGATATGGAAGATAGAGTAAACTACTTATCCTTCAGAGTTCTGCAGCAGTTTATTTGACGCAGACGCAAGCATAAGCAAATTATATTTTACAAACTTTTACAATGATGCAGTTGCCAAAATCAAAATTGGAAAAAGCATTTTCACAAATTATATATATTTTAAAATACTATAATTATAATTATAGTTTATGAATTACCTGTTTTTCTAATCCAATGGAACTGCCAGTGGCTCATCCATATCGCTGTCAAAGTCACTTCCGTTAAGAGACAATTCACTGTCTTCATCGTCTGAGTCTTGCAAATTTATGATTATAGGTTCCAAAATCTCGTCACGTGTTATTGCTTTCTTAAAATCGGCTTCTTGAAAGTTTTCTGAACGCCTCACGCAGTTTTCCTAGTCCTGTTGGGCTACCTTGTTAATTTCCTCGTGAACAAGTCGTTTAACGTCCGTCAGTTTAAAAGTATTATTTCTGTTTGCAATCCCCCTGTTTATTTGATCCCACACCAACTCAATTGGCAGTGGTAGGTAGGGTGGGAGGCGTATTACCTCGTGTCCCGTTTCAATTGCAAGTTGATCCAGCTGATACGCTTTTTTCCGTGCTTTTAAACGGAAGTACTCCTTGCAATAACTCATTTTCAGTTTCTGTTTCTGAAAAACTTTTGAAGAACGTGTACATCTTAAAAATAATACTTCGAGCCTGACTTCGCAATACCTAGATTAGGCTAACAGGATATGAAGTGTCTGCTCTTTCTCGAATTTAACACCTTGACTTATTCACAGTAATTCTTTCATCCGTCATGTTAGTAGTTTAAATTTCTGTTCCGTGTAATTAAAAGTATA
This sequence comes from Mantis religiosa, assembly GCA_030765055.1. Classification (NCBI taxonomy): domain Eukaryota; kingdom Metazoa; phylum Arthropoda; class Insecta; order Mantodea; family Mantidae; genus Mantis; species Mantis religiosa. Next base: position 52,519,735 of record CM060952.1, on the reverse strand, counting down.
TGTCCCTACATACACACCAACCACTTTGAACCCTCTAGGGTAAATAGAGGTTACGAATCATTCATAAAAAAGATATAATGTGACCAGACACGTTCTGTCAGGGCAGCAGAAACTTTATTGTTTCCTCTCGCTGGAATTGGTTTATTCAAAGTAATTCTTTTATCACATTATGCCAAACATTTACATTTCAGTTCTGAGTAATTACAAATATACGTACATGCATACATGCCAACCAATAATTACATTCTGACAGTGCTTACGTTGTAATTTATTGTTATAATACAGGTAATAGTGTTTTACTTATTTGTATTAGAAAAACTATTTGAGCTAAAAATATGGGGTTTTCATGGTTATGTTAGATACATTACTCTCTACCTTACACTTGGACCAGTTTCGGAAAAATCTGAATTTTTGTCTTAGCGCGAATAGTATTTCATACAGATTGATTAGGTTGGCTCTCGTCACACACCACTTAGCGGGAATGTAATACGACAACACCGCAGGACTACGATTGGTTGCTCACCTAGTAGTGCTCAAGGACAAACACCTTCCCATTTGAAGCACATAGTAGCAGATGTTACAAGAACAACATGAACTTCCCGCTACAGTTCATTATTCTGGTAGACAATTACAGTAATGTTAAAGATCCGTTGTGGAAATATACAGTGGAAAGAAACAGATATTCAAGTAAATGTGAACGATTGAATTATACTGCTGAAAGTAGAAGAATATACTCCGCCCAGAATTTATGAAACTTGATATCTTTGATAAGAAGTGGAACTTTTGTGATTGCATGGTGAATGTTAGCGTGCCACAACATTAATTTCTCGGATGAGACCTCTGTGTTTGTTTTATTTTTCCCTCTCTCACCCTTCTTTTTTCTTCTATATGTTCACGCCTTTTCCTTATGCCACAGACCCAGTTTTATCGATCACATCTTTTCTCATGCGTCCTTCGTTTCAATTTCATTCGAGCCCATAACTGTAGCGTAGGTGGTAATGAGTCTGCCTCATATCCAAGAGGCTCGCATCTACGTCAGTGCGAGTTATTTGAATATGGTTTCTTCCGGGGTTTTCCTTACCCTGAAAGATTCTGCTAACTATGCTCTGTGGTCTCTGGGCTTATTTGAGCATGATTTCAGTCATTCAATTCTTCCTCCGATATGACCACTATGAAGGACGTTATTTTTTCCCAAGTGGCGTCAAGTAAGTCAAGTCACTTACAACTGCGTGATCTAAATAATTTCTGTTCCAGATGTTCCTCTAAGTATTGATACAAAAAAATGAAGGTGGGCAATGAGGTTTCTCTCAGGGTATGCGTGGATGTGTGTGAGAAGGAAGTTTTACAACACTGGAATGCCCGTTTCCAAATTATTTATTCACTGCTTCTTATTTCAAACCTCGAAATGGAAGCTGCCGACCGAGGGTTACCAATCACGGTTTATAGTGACTGAATGCTAACTATATTCCTCGATAAATTTTGATGACCTGACAAATATTCAAGACCGAACAAGTTGACCACCCTAATAGGCTGCACGTTTGACTATTCTTGATATCGGCTACACGCCGGATAATGGTTTCATAGCCGTGACCCGGCTCCATCGGCGAACGCCGAAGAGTGCTCTGACCACCTTTGCGCGCGTGTGTATCTTTATATATAACTTTCACTCTCCAAATTCCTTTTTAAACAAAGTCCTTTTGTGGCTGTTTTGGTCGCTATTGTAAACGATCCAAAGAATACCCTATTCATGTATGTCAAGTGACAATTCCTTTAGAAACCTTCTAAGGACACTGTTCCTTTCATTCATGGCATTGTTATTATACTTTCCCCAACTCACTGACCTTGCCCTAGGTCGTCACAAAGAACCCACATTCCTTTTACGTCTATCATTATTCTTTGCTTCTGGCAACCAATAATTTCGGTATCAAATGCCCCCATAGATATTATTTTATTATCCCATAATGAAATAATATATATGTCTTGCCCGAATATAACGCAAAATATTAGATCTTTGTCAGTAACTTCCAATTCGTTTTACAATTTCTTTTCACAACATTAATTTTTTTTTTTTTTTTACATGACATTTCCTAAAAATTATTCACATGATTACATAACAACAGTTCATTTCATTTAAAATTTATCAACATTCTGTTCTGCAATTTTCAACTTTTAAATATTACTCGGAAAATATTTCAATCTACCTCATCTCTATTTTTCTCCATGTGATCTACTTAAAATTAATTCATATTGTTGTTACACTTGAAACAATTACTAAATATACACTCCCATGTTTAAATCAATGGTACATTAATAAGATTATATTTGTATACAACATTTCTGAGTTCTTCTTCTTGATTCTATATAAATATTCTTTTCAAAAGTCTTTCATTGTGCTGATATTTTTTTTTTAACTGTTTAATTTTTTTTTATACATTTCCGAATACTTCTTTATGATTCTATATAAATATTATTTTCAAAAGTCTTTAAGTGTTCTGATTTTCATTACTATATATTTTTTTCACTTGTTTAGTTTTAAGTTTCACTGCACTGTCACAACACTGTTTACACTTAACCTATACATTTTACACTACACTGTTCATACTTAGCCTATACATCTTACAAGTTTGTTTCTTCTCCTTTTAAAATTTGTTATGGCAATTTTAAATACTTTAGCCTAACTTCCTACCATTTACAAGAAATTTCATCATTCCACAACGTACTTCGAAATACAAGAGAATTTTGCGGACTTTTCCATGTATAAAGGACTTATTTATTCTACATCCCCATGATTTTTCCATATCTAGCTTAGATATTGTACATAGATATCCTGTCCTATAATTGCTACACATATTCTGATGGAACTGTGCCCCTTGCCCGAAATATTTTAATATTTCTGTTTGGTTTATCCCTGGATTTTGCATGTTTTTCAATGTTTCATTTGTCACCGTGATCTCTATTGCTACCTCATTCATTTGATTTTTGTTTTCCTCCAAACACCTCGTCTGTTTTCTATTTTCCCACTCTGATACTTCTAGTCTACTCCTAGGTTCTTCTAACTCTTTTCTAGCCATTTCTCCTTCTTTATCTAATTTCTGTACGATTTCCTCCCTCAGTTTTCTGTTTTTACTATCGGACCTTTCACTAACTAGATTCAAAATTTCAGTTTCCTTTGTCACCGTGATCTCCATTGCTAACTCGTTCATTTCATTTGTGATTTTCTCCAAATTCCTCGTCTGTATTCTATTTTCCCTCTCTGATATTTCTAGTCTACTCCTAGTTTCTCCTAACTCTTCTCTAGCCATTCCTAATTCTTTGTCTAATTTCTGTACTATTTCCTCCCCAAGTTTTCTGTTTTCACTATCTGACCTTTCATTAACTATATTCAAAACTTCATTTTCAGCATTCTCCGTCTCCTCACTAACATCTTTTCCTACATTGTCTGTTACCTGATCAGCTTCTTCTCTTACGTTCTCTACTTCCTTACTAACTTTCCCGAAATTTTCTAACGACTGTTGTTGATTGTCTAACTTCTTTCCTAGTTCTATTTGTCCTACCTCTAACTTCTGAAAACCACTTTCTATCTTTCCTTCTATCTTTTTTAAACTTTGATTATTATCCTTCATCTCTGTTATTAAACTTTGATTATTATCATTCATCTCTTTCCTTAAACTTTCAACACTTGCGAACACTTTTCTAATTTCCTCTAACATTAATTGTTCCCATTCTACATCATTTTTTTCAGTTCTACCACACTCTGCTACCTTAACTACTTCCTGCCTACTGTTATTACTATAAACCTCCTGAACTTCCATTTTATTTCTTTTTTTTACAGATTTTTACTCAACACATTTGTTTTCCTCCTCAAATATATTCACAATAATCTATCAGATAATGTAACACTCTGTACCTTTAATTGTTTTTACTGGCTCCTGATGATGTCACTGATGACGATGCCGGCCTCCTTTCTTTTTCCAGTCGAACTGTTGACGAATTTCTTGATGGGTCGACCGTCCTCCTGTCGAACCACCTTCTCCTGTTGAACCTCGCTGTCGGGTTGAAACTCCTTCTAGGTTGAATCTCCTTCTAGGTTGAATCTGCTTCTCTTGTTGAACCTCGTCGTCGGGTAGAAACTCCTTCTCGTATCGAGCTCCACTTGTCGAACGTCCTTCTCCTATCGTGCCGAACCTCCTTCTCGTAACGAGCCCCACGTTGGGCGCCAATTTGATACAAAAAAATGAAGGTGGGCAATGAGGTTTCTCTCAGGGTATGCGTGGATGTGTGTGAGAAGGAAGTTTTACAACACTGGAATGCCCGTTTCCAAATTATTTATTCACTGCTTCTTATTTCAAACCTCGAAATGGAAGCTGCCGACCGAGGGTTACCAATCACGGTTTATAGTGACTGAATGCTAACTATATTTCTCGATAAATTTTGATGACCTGACAAATATTCAAGACCGAACAAGTTGACCACCCTAATAGGCTGCACGTTTGACTATTCTTGATATCGGCTACACGCCGGATAATGGTTTCATAGCCGTGACCCGGCTCCATCGGCGAACGCCGAAGAGTGCTCTGACCACCTTTGCGCGCGTGTGTATCTTTATATATAACTTTCACTCTCCAAATTCCTTTTTAAACAAAGTCCTTTTGTGGCTGTTTTGGTCGCTATTGTAAACGATCCAAAGAATACCCTATTCATGTATGTCAAGTGACAATTCCTTTAGAAACCTTCTAAGGACACTGCTCCTTTCATTTATGGCATTGTTATTATACTTTCCCCAACTCACTGACCTTGCCCTAGGTCGTCACAAAGAACCCACATTCCTTTTACGTCTATCATTATTCTTTGCTTCTGGCAACCAATAATTTCGGTATCAGTATCTTAATGATTTGTAATTGAATTTGGGTCCGCTTTTTAAAAGGATTAATCTGCTTTTAATAAGTGTGCTCTTTTGATTTGCTTTGACCTGTTTTGTATAGCCGTTGTTAATTATTTGTTTACTGATTCCTATAGTCCCGCCTGTAACTGCAGTGCTCATAGAGGCAGATTTCCTGTGTAACATATTGGCATATCGGTAATGTCGTTATTCTTGTACAATTGCTACTAGATTTTCTTACCTTTTTACGCTACAACACATACACACAAACACATATACACTAACACACAGAGCAGTTGAATACACTACTGAAAGAGCTACGATTTAGAGAATGTTGCTTTTTCTTATGTTTGCATTTTTGCTATGGCCAATTAAATTATGGCTAAACATGCTAATTAGAAATACTTCGTGAGTGGTGTACACATGTAAGGATGAGCATGTATAACTAAAAACTATTTTGTAAAGGATTAATTGGTCACAGTTTAAATATGTAATTTATTCATTAAAGAAGTATAAACTGCAAATTTTACTATGCCAATAATAAATTAATGTGAAGCAATAAACTTTAAAAGAAATATCCAGAGTGACCCAATTAGTTGTATATTTATACTTAATAAACTTTTATAATTCAATCAACTTAATGGGGATAAATTAATCTCAGAAGTTAAACTTGATGACGCCCTGACTTGATGATTGATCTTTCTTGAAGCTCCTAATGTAAACTCCATAGTACACTAAAACTTGCCTAAATAAGAAATACAAAGCAAGGATTACTATAAATGCATCATTAGCATACTGTCCACTAAAACTACACATTTGGAACTCTCGAAACGATAATTTCCAAGAAGGTATATAAAAAGAGAATTGAAAAGTTTCTTCGAGTGTATCCTGTTTGTACGAGGGCTGTTCAATAAAGAATGACTAGAATTTTTTTGACATCATACCTTTACTCATCTTCATAATTTTGATGGCACTTCTCAAAATAGTCTCCCCTGAATTCGATGCACTTGTCCCAGCGTTTCTGCTAGTCTTCAAAGACCTGCTGGAATCCATTTTTGAGATATCCTTCAAAATCACCTCCGCAGCCTTCACCACTGCTTCTGTTGATGGATAAGCCTCCCACGAAGGCGTTTCTTCAAGTTATAGAATAGGAAAAGGTCACATGGAGCTAAATCCGGACTATAGGAAGGGTGAGGGATGCACTTCACGTTGATTTTTGCAAGATATTCAGCAACAACATTGGCAATATGCGGCCGAGCATTATCGTGGTGCAGCATCCAGCCTGCTTCACGGATATGTGGTCTTTTACGCCTGATATAGACTTGAAATGTTTTCAGGACATCCCTGTAGTATTGTCCAGTTATGATGTGTGTCCAGGTACAGCATGCTGATAAACCATTCCATGGATATCAAAGAATGAGATGCCCTTAACTTTCCCAGCAGAAGCAACCACTTTTGCTTTTTTGGGGGTTGGTGATGAAGGAGATTTCCACACTGAGCTTTGCTGTTTGCTCTCAGGATCAAAATGCTATAGCGAAGTTTCGTCAGCAGTGATTACGTTTGATAGAAACTCCAGATCTTCCTCTAATATCAACTTTAACTGCATGTTACCTCCATTGCAACGGTGGGCGATACTGAACTCGTCTGAACTTTCCTGTTCTCACAGGCGGGAAACAGGAGTACCAACAATGAAACTACTGCGGCGTATTTGTTTTACATGAAGCTAACAGAATATAATAAGATTGAATCCTATTGCGCAAAATTATGTCCGTAAAAGAATTATGCTTATTCTTTATTCAACAGCCCTCATACTTAATATAATATTAGTTAAAATGTATCTTATGTTGCAAATTCGAAGTATGTTATTTTATGTTATTCTGATGAGGACTAGTGATTTTAAATATAAGCTTTCTTCAAAGTTCTGTATGAATTCCTATCGCATCACATTTATTTAACATTGAAATTCATTGTTTCATTGTAGATTTCTATATCAGAGTGAAACATTAGACTACTATTTAATTAATATCGTAAAAGTGAATGCAAATAAGACCTCTTTATTTCAGGGGTTCGTTGACAATACACACCAATAGGTTCCAAATATATAGGTGGTGATAAGAACCCTTGGCCTCCTGCCACATATAAAGTTGCACAATCAGATATTCAGCAAATGTTTTTCTTTGAGTCACTTCAGTTATTATTATTAATTTGTCAAATTTTCTTTTGAAAATGTTACCCATTGTTTGTCATATATTTGATGAGCACTAGGAAGAAATCACAATTGCGTTGATTCAGCTTGTAGTTCATATAAATAAAGTTAACTGTAGTCAACAAAGAAAACAATAAGTGTATGAAAATGTGTAGCTTAAGGCTAAGCTGTTAAGGTCTGAGATAAAAACAACAATAAAATGAAAATAAAAGTATTAAACTAAAATATATTTTCCTGCATATGCACCTTTTATATTGTTTCATAGCTAGTAGTGAATTATAACTTCCCCACATGACCTGACCCTGACCTGAGGCATATGACCGTGAAATTTCTTGCTTGGTTCTGCACTGGATACTAATCGTATCGAAGGTATCTGTAATAAAATTACTTTATCAGATAAAATATATACATTGGCACATGCAGCTAATGCTAATTCAACCAAGTTCACACCAGATATGATGCTAAATGAATGAGTGCACTCAACGATGCAGAGAATAGGTAATCTATAAAACCTGGGATACGCAACCTATCAGCCTTGTTTCATACCAATAAAGGTAAGTTGAGAAACGGACAGGGACCTTGTTTCATACAGCAACTTAAATGAGTACAAATAATTGCAACAAGGGAAAGCTTTCCTGGAAAAGAAGTATACTTATTTTAAAACAATGCATCAATTCAAATGAACATAATATTCAACTTTACACGCACCCAAAGGAACTGATAGGCGAACAGTGTGGAAACAAAGAACCTGCAAAAAGAAGATAACATGCAGATAAAGGTCTGCCGAAATAAACTGAGATAAATGGAAATTTTTGGACTGATAGAGATTGTTCGGGTTCTGGTTTATTTTAGAACAATCTAGAATTACGAATTAGGTATTTAAGGACGTGATGGCTCTATAAGTTAGTTGTAAAAGAGTAAGCAGAGTCAGTTGTGTAACAAGAGTGTTGTAAAGAGAGCTGAACTGGACGCTGTTTATTGTCATCGACCTTGGAAGATTGTGCTGTTTTGTGATGTAAAGTTGTTACTTGAGAATTGAACAGTGTATCTCTACGTAAATAAAGTACATTTAGAATTTCGGCAATTTGGACTTTTAATTCTACGAACCCATAAAGTCGCAATATTTAAATTTCCAAAACAACAGTTGTTAAAGTTAAATCAAATCGAAATTTTGTAAAAAAAATTCAGAAATACGTCACTTTTAAGTATATATTGCATAATTGGCCTCGCTTACCTATCTTCAAACCTTCATTAATATCAGGAATTCAAAACAATAGTACCAAAGGATGACTAACACATATAGGTGTAAACTAATTCGAACACTTTCTAATACGGACAAAAAATTATACGAACTCCGGGGATACTGTGTTAGCTGCCACAGCTTGGTGTCAGTATACAGGATGTAACAAAAAGGTGTCGTAATTTAAAAAAAAAAATATTTCCTATGGATAGAGGGTAAAAAATTTATATGAACATAGATATTATTTCATTTTAGATCACTTTTTCTACGGTTGAACATATAAAACGCACAATGACAGAATGGAAGGAAAGCAGGAAATCACAGCACATATTCAAAGTTGACTCTATTGGCTCCAATGCAGCCATCGTAGAACAGAACCCCTAATGCCCACCTCGGTAACGTGGTGGTAGCATTTCTGCCTCACGTTCAAGAGGTCCTGATTTCGAATTTCGGTCAGGGTGTTACCTGAATAAGGTTTTTTCCAGGGTTTTCCCTTATGCTTCAAGACGAATGTCGGGTAACTCTAAGCTCCATGGAACCTGGACTCACTTGAGCATCGTTTCACCCAATTCATTCACCGTCCGATATGACTTAACGTTGGAGGATGTAAATTACACACACAAAAAAAAACTAATGAGGTGAGTTAGTCCTTGAGAATTTCATTCTGTCTGACAACCTTCCACACGAGAAGTCTAGCATCATTAAAGATAAAAAGAAAGCTAAAACCTTGGTCACCGCTGTCTCGTTGTCCGCCAGTACCTCTGCCATGCTGGTTGGCAGCTGGAGAGAACGGCGTTGACGTACTAATCTAAAAGAGTCTAAAACGTGTCGGACCGTCAGGTAGCAACCGCACAGGGGGCAAAACGGTTCTGTGGTTCGGTGTAATAAAAATTGTGACTAAAATAGCAGTGAACAATACGTAAACAAGCCAAAACAACTTCCTCCCGCCGGGAGGCACGAGAGGAAGTAGCCCAGGGAATCGGAAGCTCCTTTAATCCTCTAAGATTGTTGCTGCGGAGAGCAGACCACTCACCGCGCCAGAACGAGAGTACCGCTCTCCGCACAACGAGCCGAAAGTCTTCACGACAGGGATGTTCACACTGGGCCGTGTGGTAGCCGTTTAGCTGCCGAATCTGCCATTTCATTTCCCCACAAGCCCGCGTGACAGGAACCAAGGCACATACCACGCTAACCCCCGAGGCGTGTATAACGTGGAGGACGTCCTGTATACGCTCTACAAGGGGGTCTCTGCATCTAGAACTGTTGCATAAACAAGAGGTTTCAAATGTCCCCCCAAATAAAATATAGTGGGTTTAAGTCAGGTGAGTCTGGAGACCACGGAAATGGTCCACCTCTTCCAGTCCATCAAACAGGAAACTTGCTATTCAGAAATGTACGGGCAACAAGCCTGAAATGAGGGGTTACTCCAACTTGCAAGAATTTAGTACCGATGCCTAACAAGCGGAATATGTACTATATTGTAGCACAGTGAAAAATGTTAAATACATTACCTCCACCCAAAATAATCCGATGTAAAAGCGAATGTTTACAACTCTACAATTAAACCACTCTATTGTTGTGGCAATGGAAAAGATACGTATTACACATATCATCGTGTAGGCAGGGTTGTAGAAAAGGAGCTCTGAAATGGAAATAAGCAACTTTGTACCTATATCCATCCCCGTATGGGAGAGAATCCGTCCCATTCAGCTGCCGTGGTGCGGGCGCTGCGGACCTCTAGCACCCGTGGTACCTCTGACGTTACTAGAGGAACCACGGGCCGAACATTCGAGCCCCTTCCTGATTGGGAGTTGTTCGGATTGGTTTAAACGGCGTCAGATTTTCAGAATCAACATATAGATTCCATATAATATAAAGAGGAATACTGTGAAATTTTGGAGTATTTCTTGAAAACTATTTTCTCTGTTATTGCCTGAAACCGTAACATACAGGTACAAACACATATAATAAGACTTTAGTGAAATATTTTAATGGATATAGGTAATTAATATATCACGAAATATGCTGTATAAAACATACCCACAATATTAATTAGTAAACGTTTTTGAAAAATAAGACTATTTAGCTGAATTATTGGTTAAACCAACTTAAGATTTTTAATTGACCAACTATTCACGTTCGATAACATTACGCTAATTGTGTGCGAAATTTCTCTTAATAGAATCTTATGCTTTATTTGGCACTGGGTTTCAGGACCCGCGCACTGTCGACAGTACTATGTTCTGGTGCGATCGCTTTGCGAGTCGTTTTGTACATTTGCTGTGTAGCCTGCCTTCCTGGCTACACTGCAACACCTGCTGGTAAATAACGCATTCATATAATATTGAAGAAATGTGAACATTCATGGTGTTTGGATTTGTGAAATCTACAAAATAGTGTCTTTCCAATATTCCAAATTCGCATCTTGTGGTCGTATTTCCTCACGTGGTCGGCTGTATTCTCTCTAATAACTAAATTGCCAACTGGGTTCGTCATCCGTTCATGGGACAGGTAATGGATATTGCCTGCATCGCATTTGGGGTCTGGGGCTAAAATTACGTAGGTGGTGTATTTGCAAATAGGTGTCTTTCTTAATAGGACTCTCAAGCCTTTTTGTACTTATATACATAACCCTTTCCCGCCGCTGTGGTGTGGCAATAGCGTGGTTGTTCACTTTCAAGAAGTCACGAGTTCGAATCTTAATTGAAATCAGTTGCTTGGATAAGTATATTTTCCGGAATTGTTTCTTACCCAGAAAGATAAAAGTTAGGTGACCTTATTTTTGTGATTTACGTCCTCCAATGTTAAGTCATATCGGACGATGAATGGAATGGGTGAAATGATGATCAAATGAGCCCAGGGTCCACAGAGCTTAAAGTTACCTGACATTCATCTTTCAGGATAAGGGAAAACCCTGAAAAAAACCGTAACCAGTTAACCCACCGTAATCGAGATTGGAACTCGGGACCCCTTGAATGTGAGGCAGACATGCTACCACCACCACACAGCGGCGGGCAGGTAACTTTGAGCCTAAAAGCTCAAGCACCAAAGATAAAATACAATGTTCCAATGATTTGTTGAGTATAAGTAACATATTGGGCATCATTCCAACCATTTAATTCATCGTCCGATATTATCTACTATAGAGGGCGTTAAATGAATGAGTGAATACCTAAATACCTAAGTACCTAAGTTCCTGAATGCATAAATGCATAACTACAAAAGTACATAAATGCATAAACACATAAACAGGCTGCAGGCAGGCAGGCAGGCACCGATCGTTCCATCTTCGCGTTTTCATTTGTTTCCTGCTCTGTCCTTTGTGTACCAGCTCTCTCTATGTATTTAGAAACGTTAGCCTGAAGTCCCAGTTTATTTAATAATCAACACTTAAACTCTGTAGCGATAATACCTGAGCTGATAAATGAGACGTGGTATTTGCACAGTAATCCCTATTCGTTTAAATGTGTTGCTGGGACAGAAAATTTAATACCTGGTGTTCAGAAAAACACAATAAAATGAAGAGGATACATCAAGAATTGAATCTGTATACTAGACTTTTTGTATTTTCGATTTGGTTTGCATTGAACATGATTAGCAAAAATGATTACTAAATAATATTTTCCATGTTACACTTAAGCGTGTAATTTCTCAGGATGAAATGATTTTCCTCCTTAAATATAACACGTTTTGGATGATTTATGGGAACGGTGAAAGTTCAGTATAGAAAATGATTACAAAACACCGAAATGTACTTGCTAGTAGCTTCAAGATTCGTTTACTGCTTCAGTACCCGAAATGCACTCACTTAAATTTAAACATAAATTAAAACGTATCAATGCTCTAATTGCATACATTAGAGATGTGTGGATCTCATGGATTTTATAATGTTATACCTTCAAATAGTATAAAATAGCAAAGCTTTCCTATCATACGAAGGAGAAAATTCTTGCCAGATTAGTAAGATCATCATCTCGCAGAATTAGAATATACAGAAGGCCCTCCTTGGTAGCGTAGATGGTAGCGTGTCTGCCTCTCGTTAAAGAAGTCCGAAGTTCGAATCTCGGTCAGGATGAGTTAACTGGATAAAGTTTTTTCCGGGGTTTCCCTTATCATGATAGACGATTGTCGGTAACTCTAAGCTCCATGGACCCCGGATTCATATATTTGAGCATCATTTCACCTATTTCATTAATCGTTTGATATGACTTAACATTGGAGTACGTAAATTAAAAAATATTACAGAACCATCACTATAGGTAATACTCCATTGGCTATTAACATGAATTTTCTCTTTTGTTATTTAATTCACAGAAACTAACATTGATACATTTACATCCAAATGCATGATATATCAAGCGTTCATTCATACTGGCTATTAGTAATGAATTCCAGTATTTTTCATTCATTTAAATTAACAATAGCTAGAAATAAATTGATTGCGAATCAATGGTATCCTGGAATTTCCCCGCCCAGGCAAAAAGATAGAATAGCATTTTACTATCAGATAAAAATAGTAAACTATTTCATGGGCTGTTATGCATTCTGCGAAAATTGCGTAACCACACAATCGGTATTTCAACTCCATTAGTTGTTGGAAATACTAAAAGGAAACTAATTATTTTAATAGCATGTATTAAAAAGTATCCAACAGGTTTCCTGTTCAAATATCTCATGAAATCAAACAGCTATTATCAAGTTAAACTCTCTATAATACACGGTTGTACTTGGTGATTACAAATATTGCGTTTCATGCGCACTCAGTTGGAAAAAGAAGTGGAAAAACTTGATAGGACCCTTCAAAATAGTTAACTACGATATTAAGGTTACGGTCAAGTTCTGAATTGAATGATATATTTTTAAGAATGGAAATTTAGCATTTTAACTCCAGACACGATATTGTGCGCAAGTATGTTAATTTACAGCAGTGAGCTATGTGAAGGTATTGTGACTTTGTGGGTTCATAGAATTAAAAATCCAATTTGCAGAAATTCTAATGTTCTTTATTTCCTTAGAAATACACTGATAAATTCTCACGTAAAAATATTACGTCACATACAAACCACAATCTACCAAGGTCGATAACAATAACAAACAACGTTCTGATCAGCTCTCGTTACAGCAAATCTTGTTACACAGTTCACAGCTGACTCTCGTCTTACAACTGTCCACTGGCGTGTCACAATCTCTTATATATCTCATTCATAATTCGAGTGACTTCTCGAGCAAATAAGAAACAACTTCTTCTCTGTCAATCAAGTTATCACTAGAGCCTTCCAAACGTGAAATCCTATCTGGGCCGGCAAGTCACTTATCTGCTTTCGCCGCCTCTTTGTGTACACTAACCGCGCTATCGTTAATTGCTTATGAAAGCTCTTTATTACCGTGAAATACTATCCGCCGTCTCTTACCTATTAATGCCCGTTTCCGCGACAGTATTTGCTTTTTAGGCAGAGTATAACCTTTTTCCTTCACTTTCCAGACCATCTACAGTACGCTTATCACATGAATAAAAATGGTCCATAATGGAACTCACTTAGTTGTCAATGATGATAAAACAAAGCTGCCGCCTCTCAGCTAGGATGCTGTAATTCTTGGGGGTGATGTTTCTACACTCACTGCATTAGATGGGTACTTAACTTACCCCTAAACATAACTGAATTTTCGAATGGAACCATTAAATATTAAATGTTCTCAGTAGTGAATAAGCGCTAAACAATGCTTGATGCTTAATGGTGGTTGTACTCCAAAGCCGATACTTACGCATTGTAGTTCACCATTAAGGAGTTGTCACATGTGTATACGAGAGTTCCTTATATTTTTATCAACACGTGCTCTAATAGCTCACATTGCCAGTTTCCCTTTAGCTAATACTGCTTTCTTTTGCTCAATCCATGTACTGTTACTGGTTAGCCTTACAACTAGATAATTAATTTTCTTTAACACTTGCCAACCACATTTTTCATCCTTCCTTAGCTTATTACCTATTGATAGAGTTCATTCTCAGACTCCTTTTATTATACAATTTCTGTATGGCTCCCATAATTTTTGTACTCTTATATATGTTATAATTCCTGCAACAAGATAATCGGCAAATACCAACTCGGTATAACTATGATTTTCCTTGGATAGAGACGACATGAAAAATTCAATGCCATGGCCAGGGTTTGGACCACGGATCTCCTGGTTTCCGTCCAGTGGCTCTAACCCATTGAGCTACCATAGCCAACGGACACTAAATTAGTCATTTGACTCGTATATTTTCCCGTTAGACCACTAGCGGCTCTCCCATTCGAGATACACCGTTCGTGGCGACTTACTAGCCCCCCCCCCCATGGCGCGACAGCCCTTAGAGGGCCAAGGCCTACCAACCCGACTGCCAGCCTCACGACCACTTACGCACGGCAGAGGTGAACGATCATCCAACCGATACGGAGAGGAGAGCTGGTCAGCATCTCGGCATCCTCCAGTCGGAACGTTGGTTTTCGTGACCAGGGCAGCTTCCCTAGCGTATGCTCCTCACTTTCCTCACGATGGTGAATGGGCACCGGTCCTATACCCGGGACCTAAAATCCCCACCACTTGGGTGGGATCGAACCCGGGCCGCTTTCCGTGGCCAGGGACCAAGGCGCAGGACTGCGACTTACTAGTACCGGAGAAATATACGAGTCAAATGGATAATTTAGTGTCAGGACAGCACTTTCGCCATGGTAGCTCAATGAGTTAGAGCGACTGGACGGAAACCAGGAGATCAGTGATCCAAATCCCGGCCATGGCATTGAATTTTTCATGTTGACTCTATCCATCAAAAACCTTAGCCTATATACTGCTAGTGTGAAGAAATGATTAATTTAAATCAATTAACTAAAATTATAAGAGTTAAATGATGAAGCCTGGGACTGAAGTACTTACGATAGTAAGTCGCCAGAAACGGTGTATCTCGGATGCGAGAGCCCCTAGTGGTCTACCGGGGAAATATACGAGTCAAATGGAGAATTTAGTGTCAGGATAGCACTTTGGCCATGGTAGCTCAATGGGTTAGAGTGCCTGGACGGAAACCAGGAGATCCGTGATCCAAATCCCGGCCAGGGCATTGAATTTTTCATGTTGACTCTATCCATAAAAAATCTTGCTAATGTGAAGAAACGATTAACTTCCATCAATTAAATAAAATCATGGTTTTTCTGCTATAGGACCCTATTTACCACATTTATCCTGACTGTCCCTATTTCTAATTTTTCTTTACTTATTTCTCACTAAACCTAAGCACTTCCCTGTTTCCAATATATTGTTTCTTGATTTAACACTCGATAACTTTTGACTAAAATTTCACTAGTCCAATTCTTTTTGAGTACTTTTCCTCTCGAAAGCTTTGTTACCTCACTTTCTATTAATAAATTCCAAAAACTACTTATTTTCATATTACACAGTATACACTTTTAAATCTTTTAACTTTATCACTCCTGTACTGGCACATGCAGAACTTTCCCTTGCCATTTTGTCACATATATCAACAGTTTTCTCTTTCCCAATATGAGAATTCCTCTGAAGTTTATTGGGATAATGTGAGTCATTTGGAGAAATAACGTCATACAGGTACGTTGGCCATGGTAGCTTAATGTTTAGAGCAACCGGATGGAGACCAGGAGATCCGTGCTGAAATCCTATCTATGGCATTGAATTTTTCAGTATGACTCCACCTGGCCAAAACTTGGACAATCTAGTTTCCATTGAGCCTAATGCAATTTAGGCGAAATATTAAAATAATAAATACTTCTCCATATGAAGGTGAAAGCTCTCATATAAGAGTTGTAACTGGCGTTCGGTTCAACCAGAAATGTATATAATAGCTCACACCTTCCAGTGGAAAACAGAACGATTTCCACTATTGTTTCCTTTCGAACCAAACGTAACAAAACTGTATCACAGGAGTGGTATTTGAAACATCACGGTTTGATCAATAAGTTGGTTCTTAGAAAGAAAATAAATTATTTGGTTTATGCAGGTATGGGCTACGTTTCAAAACACTTCTTATACACAAACATACGTGCTTAGGTTATAAATAATAACTAAACACTAGTAACACAACTTCACTTATCTTATTTAACTCTTGGGGACCGGTTTCAAAGCAAACATCTGCTTTATCCTCAGCCATTCAGCTTGACACTCACCCACTAACTGACGGACTGACCTTGACCACTACCGGAGTTTGAAGGATAGCTCCTTATCTAACTGCCATCTATCGGGGACAACACAAACTTATTGATGATGTCTATAGGAGGGATATCAAAATTCATTACGCGATCCTTATTTTTCAAAATAAATATCTTCTCCCAAACCATTAAATCTATCGGTTCCTTCAATTGTTTCAATAATTTAACTTCTGGATTTACTTCATGATTATATGACCAAAAATGATCAGCCACTGCCGATTTCTCGGTCTGTTTATATTTAATATTTCTAAAATGTTCTTTCGCTCTGGTTTCTAAATTACGCTTGGTTCTACCAATATAGATCTTATCGCATTCTAAACAGTTAACTTGATAAATACCAGATTTTTTGTTGTCTGAAATTTTGTCTTTTTTAGAAAACTGTAGCAAATTCTTTATACTGTAATTATTATGAGGTGCTAGTATTATACCCACTTCTTTGAAAATTTTTTGGAACTTTTTATTTGCCCACGGATGATAAGTAAATTTTTTGAAAATATAGTCCTCTTTTACTTTTTTAAGAGTGGAAACATCATTAACATTTTTTTGATATTTAAATTTTTCCATTCTTCTGATGATAAAATCTTTATTAAAGCCGTTAATTAAAGCAGTGTTTACAATATGTTTATATTCCGCATTAAATTCTTCTTCATTTAGAGGTATGTTTATCAATCTGTAAATCAAACTATTAAAAACAGCAAATTTGTGTGACATAGGGTTAAAACTTTTATTTTTGATATAATTATCCGTGTGAGTTGACTTTCTATAGATGCCAAAACTTAATTTATTGTTATTTTTCATTATTTTTAGATCTAGAAAGGGGATGTAGCCATTGTTTTCAATTTCTATTGTGAACTTGATAGCTTTATCCTGTGAATTTAGAATATTTAAAGCCTCATCTATATATCTTTCAGGAACTATGGCAAAAATGTCATCTACGTATCTATACCATATTTTAAAAATTGAAGGAAAAGATTTAGTGACTTCTATTTCAAAAAAACTCATAAATAGATCAGCAAGAAAGGGTGAAAGGGGACTACCCATGGCTACTCCTGAAATTTGTTGAAAAACATTTCCATTGAAAGTAAAGAAATTTTGATCTAAACACAGATTTGTAAGTTTCATAAAATCTTCTATTGACTCCTTATCCAAATCATTAGAGCTCAACCATTTTCTTAAAAACGTTAGAAGTTTTTCCTTGGGAATACTGGGAAATAGGGCAGTTACGTCAAAGGAAACAAGCCTATCATTTTTTGACAATACTATATTGCTGATCTTGTTTACTAACTCAAATGAGTTTTTTATACTTAAGCTGTTAAATCTATCAAAAGTATTAAACCTTTTGTTTAGCCATTTTGCCAAATTATACGTGGGTGAATTTATAAAATTTACAATCGGTCTCATTTTATTGCCAGGTTTATGTATCTTAGGCAAGGCATACATCCTCGGTAACACTGGGTTACTGACTTTAACCATATGCTGTTCCTTTTTAGGTATGACTTTAACCTCATTAAGTGTTTTATTTACATTTATAATGCACGATTTTAAAGGGTCATTCTTAATGCGTATGTAATCTTCTCCTTGCAGTAAAAGTTCCACTCTGTTGTTGTACTCGTGTTTGTCTAATATTACAACTTTGTTCCCTTTATCAGCTTTAGTAAATATAACATCTTTTTCTTTTAATGATTTAATGATATGTTTATTGTAATTTTCTTTAGGGTGGTTTTTATTTAAATTTTGCAAGATTTTGCTACATTTCATTTTAACCAATGCTTTATCATTTTCTTTTAAATCCTGACTTGCGATTTCAATGTCAACGACGTAATCTTCAATATTTTTTGAAAAACCTACACACGTTTTTATGCCTTTGTTTAGAAAGTTGGTTTCTTTTTCATTAAGATTACAAGTTGAAAGATTAATCACATTATCCTTTTTATTATTATTTTGTGTCGTTGCTTTTATTTCTTTTTGCTTTTCGCACAATCTTTTTAATTTATCCTTTAATCTTTTTGTTTTATTCTTCATACTGAAATTAAGATTTGCCAATAATTTATATTCAAAATTAAGCCAACCAATGTTTCCTAAAACCTTCATTAATTTTAGATGTAAGTTATATAATTTCAGTTCAATATTCTTTAAATTTTTGAAATGTAAATTCCTTTCTGTTTGAATAACTTTTCTATCTGCCGCCATTTGCTGAACACTATAATTTTGAAATTTAACGGTTTTTCTAACAAACACAGGTGTAACTCTACGTTTCAAACACATATTTAAAAAACGAATATCCGCAAAAGTGTGCCTTTTCTTTACTTGGAGTTTACAGAACTGTTTAATTTCATATTTAGCATTATTAAAATTTAAATTGAACGAGTGAATACTCTTCTTTGAGCTATCCATACTCACCCCTACAAAGTGACCAATACAATGCTTCAACCAAATCACAATAGTTATGTAAAAAACTGAAGCTGCTGACAGTGAAGTAAACTAGGTTATAAATAATAACTAAACACTAGTAACACAACTTCACTTATCTTATTTAACTCTTGGGGACCGGTTTCAAAGCAAACATCTGCTTTATCCTCAGCCATTCAGCTTGACACTCACCCACTAACTGACGGACTGACCTTGACCACTACCGGAGTTTGAAGGATACCTCCTTATCTAACTGCCATCTATCGGGGACAACACAAACTTATTGATGATGTCTATAGGAGGGATATCAAAATTCATTACGCGATCCTTATTTTTCAAAATAAATATCTTCTCCCAAACCATTAAATCTATCGGTTCCTTCAATTGTTTCAATAATTTAACTTCTGGATTTACTTCATGATTATATGACCAAAAATGATCAGCCACTGCCGATTTCTCGGTCTGTTTATATTTAATATTTCTAAAATGTTCTTTCGCTCTGGTTTCTAAATTACGCTTGGTTCTACCAATATAGATCTTATCGCATTCTAAACAGTTAACTTGATAAATACCAGATTTTTTGTTGTCTGAAATTTTGTCTTTTTTAGAAAACTGTAGCAAATTCTTTATACTGTAATTATTATGAGGTGCTAGTATTATACCCACTTCTTTGAAAATTTTTTGGAACTTTTTATTTGCCCACGGATGATAAGTAAATTTTTTGAAAATATAGTCCTCTTTTACTTTTTTAAGAGTGGAAACATCATTAACATTTTTTTGATATTTAAATTTTTCCATTCTTCTGATGATAAAATCTTTATTAAAGCCGTTAATTAAAGCAGTGTTTACAATATGTTTATATTCCGCATTAAATTCTTCTTCATTTAGAGGTATGTTTATCAATCTGTAAATCAAACTATTAAAAACAGCAAATTTGTGTGACATAGGGTTAAAACTTTTATTTTTGATATAATTATCCGTGTGAGTTGACTTTCTATAGATGCCAAAACTTAATTTATTGTTATTTTTCATTATTTTTAGATCTAGAAAGGGGATGTAGCCATTGTTTTCAATTTCTATTGTGAACTTGATAGCTTTATCCTGTGAATTTAGAATATTTAAAGCCTCATCTATATATCTTTCAGGAACTATGGCAAAAATGTCATCTACGTATCTATACCATATTTTAAAAATTGAAGGAAAAGATTTAGTGACTTCTATTTCAAAAAAACTCATAAATAGATCAGCAAGAAAGGGTGAAAGGGGACTACCCATGGCTACTCCTGAAATTTGTTGAAAAACATTTCCATTGAAAGTAAAGAAATTTTGATCTAAACACAGATTTGTAAGTTTCATAAAATCTTCTATTGACTCCTTATCCAAATCATTAGAGCTCAACCATTTTCTTAAAAACGTTAGAAGTTTTTCCTTGGGAATACTGGGAAATAGGGCAGTTACGTCAAAGGAAACAAGCCTATCATTTTTTGACAATACTATATTGCTGATCTTGTTTACTAACTCAAATGAGTTTTTTATACTTAAGCTGTTAAATCTATCAAAAGTATTAAACCTTTTGTTTAGCCATTTTGCCAAATTATACGTGGGTGAATTTATAAAATTTACAATCGGTCTCATTTTATTGCCAGGTTTATGTATCTTAGGCAAGGCATACATCCTCGGTAACACTGGGTTACTGACTTTAACCATATGCTGTTCCTTTTTAGGTATGACTTTAACCTCATTAAGTGTTTTATTTACATTTATAATGCACGATTTTAAAGGGTCATTCTTAATGCGTATGTAATCTTCTCCTTGCAGTAAAAGTTCCACTCTGTTGTTGTACTCGTGTTTGTCTAATATTACAACTTTGTTCCCTTTATCAGCTTTAGTAAATATAACATCTTTTTCTTTTAATGATTTAATGATATGTTTATTGTAATTTTCTTTAGGGTGGTTTTTATTTAAATTTTGCAAGATTTTGCTACATTTCATTTTAACCAATGCTTTATCATTTTCTTTTAAATCCTGACTTGCGATTTCAATGTCAACGACGTAATCTTCAATATTTTTTGAAAAACCTACACACGTTTTTATGCCTTTGTTTAGAAAGTTGGTTTCTTTTTCATTAAGATTACAAGTTGAAAGATTAATCACATTATCCTTTTTATTATTATTTTGTGTCGTTGCTTTTATTTCTTTTTGCTTTTCGCACAATCTTTTTAATTTATCCTTTAATCTTTTTGTTTTATTCTTCATACTGAAATTAAGATTTGCCAATAATTTATATTCAAAATTAAGCCAACCAATGTTTCCTAAAACCTTCATTAATTTTAGATGTAAGTTATATAATTTCAGTTCAATATTCTTTAAATTTTTGAAATGTAAATTCCTTTCTGTTTGAATAACTTTTCTATCTGCCGCCATTTGCTGAACACTATAATTTTGAAATTTAACGGTTTTTCTAACAAACACAGGTGTAACTCTACGTTTCAAACACATATTTAAAAAACGAATATCCGCAAAAGTGTGCCTTTTCTTTACTTGGAGTTTACAGAACTGTTTAATTTCATATTTAGCATTATTAAAATTTAAATTGAACGAGTGAATACTCTTCTTTGAGCTATCCATACTCACCCCTACAAAGTGACCAATACAATGCTTCAACCAAATCACAATAGTTATGTAAAAAACTGAAGCTGCTGACAGTGAAGTAAACTAGGTTATAAATAATAACTAAACACTAGTAACACAACTTCACTTATCTTATTTAACTCTTGGGGACCGGTTTCAAAGCAAACATCTGCTTTATCCTCAGCCATTCAGCTTGACACTCACCCACTAACTGACGGACTGACCTTGACCACTACCGGAGTTTGAAGGATAGCTCCTTATCTAACTGCCATCTATCGGGGACAACACAAACTTATTGATGATGTCTATAGGAGGGATATCAAAATTCATTACGCGATCCTTATTTTTCAAAATAAATATCTTCTCCCAAACCATTAAATCTATCGGTTCCTTCAATTGTTTCAATAATTTAACTTCTGGATTTACTTCATGATTATATGACCAAAAATGATCAGCCACTGCCGATTTCTCGGTCTGTTTATATTTAATATTTCTAAAATGTTCTTTCGCTCTGGTTTCTAAATTACGCTTGGTTCTACCAATATAGATCTTATCGCATTCTAAACAGTTAACTTGATAAATACCAGATTTTTTGTTGTCTGAAATTTTGTCTTTTTTAGAAAACTGTAGCAAATTCTTTATACTGTAATTATTATGAGGTGCTAGTATTATACCCACTTCTTTGAAAATTTTTTGGAACTTTTTATTTGCCCACGGATGATAAGTAAATTTTTTGAAAATATAGTCCTCTTTTACTTTTTTAAGAGTGGAAACATCATTAACATTTTTTTGATATTTAAATTTTTCCATTCTTCTGATGATAAAATCTTTATTAAAGCCGTTAATTAAAGCAGTGTTTACAATATGTTTATATTCCGCATTAAATTCTTCTTCATTTAGAGGTATGTTTATCAATCTGTAAATCAAACTATTAAAAACAGCAAATTTGTGTGACATAGGGTTAAAACTTTTATTTTTGATATAATTATCCGTGTGAGTTGACTTTCTATAGATGCCAAAACTTAATTTATTGTTATTTTTCATTATTTTTAGATCTAGAAAGGGGATGTAGCCATTGTTTTCAATTTCTATTGTGAACTTGATAGCTTTATCCTGTGAATTTAGAATATTTAAAGCCTCATCTATATATCTTTCAGGAACTATGGCAAAAATGTCATCTACGTATCTATACCATATTTTAAAAATTGAAGGAAAAGATTTAGTGACTTCTATTTCAAAAAAACTCATAAATAGATCAGCAAGAAAGGGTGAAAGGGGACTACCCATGGCTACTCCTGAAATTTGTTGAAAAACATTTCCATTGAAAGTAAAGAAATTTTGATCTAAACACAGATTTGTAAGTTTCATAAAATCTTCTATTGACTCCTTATCCAAATCATTAGAGCTCAACCATTTTCTTAAAAACGTTAGAAGTTTTTCCTTGGGAATACTGGGAAATAGGGCAGTTACGTCAAAGGAAACAAGCCTATCATTTTTTGACAATACTATATTGCTGATCTTGTTTACTAACTCAAATGAGTTTTTTATACTTAAGCTGTTAAATCTATCAAAAGTATTAAACCTTTTGTTTAGCCATTTTGCCAAATTATACGTGGGTGAATTTATAAAATTTACAATCGGTCTCATTTTATTGCCAGGTTTATGTATCTTAGGCAAGGCATACATCCTCGGTAACACTGGGTTACTGACTTTAACCATATGCTGTTCCTTTTTAGGTATGACTTTAACCTCATTAAGTGTTTTATTTACATTTATAATGCACGATTTTAAAGGGTCATTCTTAATGCGTATGTAATCTTCTCCTTGCAGTAAAAGTTCCACTCTGTTGTTGTACTCGTGTTTGTCTAATATTACAACTTTGTTCCCTTTATCAGCTTTAGTAAATATAACATCTTTTTCTTTTAATGATTTAATGATATGTTTATTGTAATTTTCTTTAGGGTGGTTTTTATTTAAATTTTGCAAGATTTTGCTACATTTCATTTTAACCAATGCTTTATCATTTTCTTTTAAATCCTGACTTGCGATTTCAATGTCAACGACGTAATCTTCAATATTTTTTGAAAAACCTACACACGTTTTTATGCCTTTGTTTAGAAAGTTGGTTTCTTTTTCATTAAGATTACAAGTTGAAAGATTAATCACATTATCCTTTTTATTATTATTTTGTGTCGTTGCTATTATTTCTTTTTGCTTTTCGCACAATCTTTTTAATTTATCCTTTAATCTTTTTGTTTTATTCTTCATACTGAAATTAAGATTTGCCAATAATTTATATTCAAAATTAAGCCAACCAATGTTTCCTAAAACCTTCATTAATTTTAGATGTAAGTTATATAATTTCAGTTCAATTATCTTTTAATTTTTTGAAATGTAAATTCCTTTCTGTTTGAATAACTTTTCTATCTGCCGCCATTTGCTGAACACTATAATTTTGAAATTTAACGGTTTTTCTAACAAACACAGGTGTAACTCTACGTTTCAAACACATATTTAAAAAACGAATATCCGCAAAAGTGTGCCTTTTCTTTACTTGGAGTTTACAGAACTGTTTAATTTCATATTTAGCATTATTAAAATTTAAATTGAACGAGTGAATACTCTTCTTTGAGCTATCCATACTCACCCCTACAAAGTGACCAATACAATGCTTCAACCAAATCACAATAGTTATGTAAAAAACTGAAGCTGCTGACAGTGAAGTAAACTAGGTTATAAATAATAACTAAACACTAGTAACACAACTTCACTTATCTTATTTAACTCTTGGGGACCGGTTTCAAAGCAAACATCTGCTTTATCCTCAGCCATTCAGCTTGACACTCACCCACTAACTGACGGACTGACCTTGACCACTACCGGAGTTTGAAGGATAGCTCCTTATCTAACTGCCATCTATCGGGGACAACACAAACTTATTGATGATGTCTATAGGAGGGATATCAAAATTCATTACGCGATCCTTATTTTTCAAAATAAATATCTTCTCCCAAACCATTAAATCTATCGGTTCCTTCAATTGTTTCAATAATTTAACTTCTGGATTTACTTCATGATTATATGACCAAAAATGATCAGCCACTGCCGATTTCTCGGTCTGTTTATATTTAATATTTCTAAAATGTTCTTTCGCTCTGGTTTCTAAATTACGCTTGGTTCTACCAATATAGATCTTATCGCATTCTAAACAGTTAACTTGATAAATACCAGATTTTTTGTTGTCTGAAATTTTGTCTTTTTTAGAAAACTGTAGCAAATTCTTTATACTGTAATTATTATGAGGTGCTAGTATTATACCCACTTCTTTGAAAATTTTTTGGAACTTTTTATTTGCCCACGGATGATAAGTAAATTTTTTGAAAATATAGTCCTCTTTTACTTTTTTAAGAGTGGAAACATCATTAACATTTTTTTGATATTTAAATTTTTCCATTCTTCTGATGATAAAATCTTTATTAAAGCCGTTAATTAAAGCAGTGTTTACAATATGTTTATATTCCGCATTAAATTCTTCTTCATTTAGAGGTATGTTTATCAATCTGTAAATCAAACTATTAAAAACAGCAAATTTGTGTGACATAGGGTTAAAACTTTTATTTTTGATATAATTATCCGTGTGAGTTGACTTTCTATAGATGCCAAAACTTAATTTATTGTTATTTTTCATTATTTTTAGATCTAGAAAGGGGATGTAGCCATTGTTTTCAATTTCTATTGTGAACTTGATAGCTTTATCCTGTGAATTTAGAATATTTAAAGCTTAGTTTTAATTATTCAGTGCTGTTAGACCATTTATAAGTATGCTTTATTATTTTTAAAAAAAATATTTCATGCTTTAAAGGGCTGTGGCTTTATTCAATGTCTCCATAAAACACTTCGATAAGTGTTTGGGTTATACCCTCCTTCCTCAAAGCTGCCCCTCCTGTAAGCCATCAGGGCTCTTGATAGCACACTTAAAGCAAATTTTATTTTAAATCGATGGAGGAAACTATGATAAAATATATATTCTGAGCCGAGAGTGATGAAAGCTTTTAAAGTGCATATCCGCTTCCCTGCAGATAGTCCAAGTTTATCGTTAAAAGACGCTTACGAAACCAGCGCCCTGGCGTGGTTTTATTTACAGCGTCGTTGTCACCTGGAAGATGCGGATTAACGTATGTGGCTTTCATAAGAATAGAGGGCTCTTCCTTCCGATTTCACATCACTGGGATTACGTCTCCCTCTTTAGAGCATCTCAATACAGCTCCGCTTTTGTTATGGGGTAGCTGATGAAGTGTTTGCAATATTAAGTGCTCGTGAAGTAAATCTGGACTGTATCAAATTCACTGAAGTGGAAGGATGCGGGTTGTATGCATCCAGTGTGAAGAATAGAAAAGTTGACAAAAACCTAGCAGCTGTACATAAAAAATAGAACAATATGCAAATGCAGACGACACCTACATCTTGACTCACTTCTATTCCATTACTGACATTTTAAACACAAATGAGTGTTTCGAACAACTAGTCACATTTCAACAAGTTTTTCAAATGATACAAAAATTCCATAATATTATAATCATAATTGCCTTATTTATTCAGGGCGTAAGGACACTTTGCAACAAAAGGCTTTTACTGGACCAGATGAAAATTTTTTACCTTTCTTTGGTTCCTTATGCGAAAAATATAATAATTCCGTTCTAAAAGTTCTAACTGGGATAACTTACAAATGCTCTAAAGAATATTGTAAGTCAGCATGCCTTGGTTTCTGGCCATGGAATGTGGCCCGGGTTAGATCCCAATCATCGGGTGCGGATTTTAAGAACCGGGTATAGGACCGGCACCCAATCAGCATCGTGAGGAATGTAAGGAGCTTGCGCTTGGTAAGCGGCCCTGGTCACGAAAACCAACGTTCCGGCTGGGGGATGCTGAGATGCTGACCACAACTCCTCGCCGTATCGGTTGGATGATCACCCACCTCTGCCGTCGTAAGTGAGCGTGAGGCCGGACGTCGGGTTAGTAGTTCTTGGCCCACTTAGGGCTGACGCGCCAGGGTCAAATAAAGAATATTGTAGCAACTTTAACTTGGTGACAGCACACTTCATTTGTCATTTAAACGCTCTGCTGCATGAACGTTTCTGTCCTCAGCTTTGACTGCTGATTGACCTGAATCTCTATCTGTAACTGAACTGACCGACTGAGCTCTTCATCGACTCTTGTCTCCAGCGAATCCAGTAAACTGCATTGCACTCAATCTAAACTGCATCCAGACCACCGCCGAACTAACTCCAGCCTGATAATCTTAGTATGGAAAAATATAGTCAGACTGATAAATTCAATTCCATAACCGGGATTTGAACCACGGATCTTCTGGTTGCCGTCCAGCCGCTGTAACCCTTGAGCTACTATGGCCAACGTGCCCACATGACATTAAATTCTCCAACTGACTCGACCATGGATCTTCTGGTCGTTCAATACCCGGCATTGGCACTGAATTTTTCAGTCTATCTTTCCATACTTTAGCCTACACACGGCCAGTGTGAAAGAACAATTAATTTCCACTGATAATGTTAGTGTCTTTTACTGCCTGCCAATTCCAATATATTATAGCTTACAGTTGTGATCATATTTTATACAGAGGACTAACAGGAAACATGGATCCGAGTTTCTGCCCAGTGGCAGTCCCGATTACATTGAAAGTTAAGCTCTAGCTAGTGTTACATAAGTCTTAAATCTGAGTGTCTTTTGCCTTTTAATCTTCTGCTTTCTGGCTCTGGTGGGTATGGGAAGGAATTTGCTGAACCAGATGGCTGCTCTGGTGGTCGAACGATTTACAGAGCCTTTTATAAGCTATATTGCGGACTGTTATTACTTCTGGAATGTTGAGACCTCAGTGAATAGTGGAGTTTCTGACATACCATGAGGCATTGATGATTAAGCGAAGACACCTGTTTTGAATTGTCTTCTTCTTCTTCACTCCATGGTTTGGGCATATCGCATGTTCCGGCTTCTTAGATCTCTCCAGCGTTTCCTGGTCGTCCTCTCTCTTCTTCCTTTTGGATTATAGTTTAATACTGCATTTACATATCTTCCATCCTCCATTCTTAGTATATGTTCATGCCATTGTTGCCTTCGATCTGATATTTTGCCATGGATTGGTTCGGTTTCTTATTCCTTTTTAATATTCTTATTTCTTATTTTGTCCAATACTGTACAACCTTTAACACTTCTTAAACATTTCATTTCTGCAGTCTTTATTTTAAAGTCCTTTTGTGTTGGCATCCAGGTTTCGCTTCCATATAGTAAAGTTGAAATAGCCATTACCTTATACATTTCATTTTTGTATCCTTTCTCACCCTGTTTCTAAAAGTTCTTTGGATTGTCCTACATATTGCTGGGAATTTGTTTACTTTTTCTTCTATATCAGCATTGCTTCTAAAACTTATATTACATCTCAAATATTTAAAACTCGATATCTGTTCTAAAATAAATTTTTTGTATTCCTTTTATTTGAGAAGCTGAAGCTGAACTCCAGATTGAGCTGCTGTACGTCTATGTAGGTTTAATCAGAGAAGTGTACAGTATTCTTCTTGTGTAGCGAAGAGACAGTGTAGATTTTGAAGACACAAGGTGCTTCAGTTGTTGTAGACGGTGACGGCTATTCTTTGTTAAGTGAGTAAAGTGGCATTTCCATTTTAATCGTTGATATGATGTGAGCCTAAGGTACTTCACTGAATCTGATTCTGGAATGGGCTGTCCTCTGAGTAAAATAGGATGATGCTGAGTACTGCGGTTCTGCGTCTGTAGGTCACTTTGAGGATGCTGCCTTTTTGGATTCATTATTGCCCTCCATTGTTTGCAGCAAGTATCTATTTCTTCACAGTAATTTTGTGGATTACTTGCAGCTGTTTCAGAGGTACCTCTTCCATTAGTGTATGGTTTTTGTTTTTAAATTGACTGGTTTTTGGAAATGGGATGTTCAAGGAGCCTTTTCTGTTAGGATAAATTATATAATATACGAAGAAGCATGGGTGCTTCTCAACATCTTCTTTCAAGATGAAGTGGTGTAGAACAAACAACCTTTTTATATACTCGTAGCTCCCCTCAAAAAGCGGAATATCCTCAAAGGCGGAGGCACTTCTCTCTCTCTCTCTCTCTCTCTCTCTCTCTCTCTCTCTCTCTCTCTCTCTCTCTCTCTCTCTCTCTCTCTCTCTCTCTCACTCTCTCTCTCTCTCTCTCTCTCTCTCTCTCTCTCTCTCTCTCTCTCATCTCTCTCTCTCTCTCTCTCTCTCTCTCTCTCTCTCTCTCTCTCTCGCTATCTCCACTGCTACTAAAGAAGTCTCCAGAACTGTGTGATGCGCAATAATGTTTTTCTAAACTATCAACCTCCAATGGCCAACATTCCGATATGCCATAGTAGCTAAATAATTAAGAGCAACCGGACAGAGACTGGGAGATGGTGGTTCAAATCTCGGATATGGCATTGAACTTTTCAATCTGGCTGTGCTCATCCAAATCTTAATGTGGAGGAAATGATTAATTAACATCCTACAACATTGCTATACTGGACAATGCATTAAAGTGGTAAAATGATGCTCAAATAAACACACGTTACGTTACTGTCAGAGGTTCCACTCCCATTAGTCCTGGACCCGTAGGACCAAGGACCCGGGCCCCCTTGGACCAGGGATTTAACCAGCTGTCCCAAAAGGGCGCCCGGCGCGTCCGTGGGTCTTTCAATAGGGCAAGACCTAGAGAATAACAAGGCCCCCCCCCCCATCTGTTCCTGTGAACTCAAGACGGGATGGAAGTGGATACGCACGTACGCGCGCCAACTCCAAAATGGGAAGGCTACCGATATGACCTCGGTGGGGCCGCCTGGTAATCTAGCACAACTTCTACTAGCTATGCTGGCTAATGCGCGGGAATATTAATGGCTTCCCTCAACCCCGTGTGGAGACGTACCCGACCACCCACGGGTATCGGGAACCACTGCCCTCTCGAGTCCAACCCAATCCGAACAACTCCCAATCAGGGAGGGGCTCAAGTTCAAATGAACACAGGGTCCATAGAGCAAAGAGGCACTTGACATTCATCTTTCAGGATAACAGAAAAACCCAGAACCAAATAACACGTCCTGACGAGTTTCCAACTTAGGACTTCTTGACAATGTGGCAGACACGCTACCAACGACGCTAGAGTAGAGCTGTGTGTTCCTTAAACCATTGTCTTTAAACGAATGTCAACCGTATCATTTGATATAAAGATCTTTTATACATAGCGATCTGCCAACTACTCTGTGCACGTAGACATTATTTACCAAATGTCTGAATCCATAGAGAATCTGTAAATCTTACGCTATACATTTATAACAAGTTTTGTTCTCCTACACAAAACACTTTGTTTATTTCTTAACACATTCCGATGTGCTTAATCGTTGTTGATTTTGTGTTACACCTATTTAGTGGTTATAGAATTTCTTTCATAAGAGGGGGACACAAAAGAAACCGGATTATTGTCATAAAAATTGTGTTGATGAAACTTTTTACAAAATTAGTTCAGTCACCTTCAAAATGCTCTCCATTAAATGCGATGCACATGTCAAGTCTCTTTTCCCACTGTTGGAAGCATGTTTGGAACTCTTCAAGTTTGATATTGTCCAGTGCCCTTTGCGAACCTGTTTTTACCACCTCCACATCGTCATAACGTTCCCCTTTTAGCGTTTTTTTTTTTCATTCGTGGAAATAGGAAAAAAGGTCGCGTGGGGCTAGGTCCGGCGAATACGGAGCGTGGGGAACGACAGATCACCTCTGAGATGCCAAATAGTGGGTCACTCGTAAGTTCATGTGTGCTGGAGCGCTGTCGTGATGCAGAAACCAGTGTGCTGATCGCCAAAGTTCCGGGCATTTCCTCCTCACTTCCTCTCGCAGACGCCTTAAAACATCCAAATAAAAGTGCTGGTTAACGGTCTGATCAGGGGGCACGAATTCCCGATGCACAATTCCCCGAACATCAAAAAAGACAATGATCGTCGTCTTCACATTTGACCTCACTTGCCTTGCTCTTTTGGTCTGGAAGAGTTGGGAGTCCTCCACTGGCTTGACGCTTGCTTGGTTTCTGGGTCACACCCGTAACACCAACTCTCATCCCCTGTAATGACTTTGTTCAAGAAGTTTGGATCACGTGCAATCTGTGTTTTCGAGTCCTGACAAACATTCATGTGGATGGTTTTGTGCTCCTGTGTGAGAAGGCGCGGAACAAATTTAGCAGCAACACGTCTTATGTGCAAATCCTCCCTCAAAATCCGCTGGCATGAGCTCCAACTGATTCCTGTCACTGCTGAAATTTGATCGATTGTTTGGCGATGATCCTCGTTGATTTTTGGCGGACCTTTTCAGTGTTCTCACTTCGCGATGTTGAAGGGTGTCCAGAACGAGCTTGGTCTTCAACACACATCTCTCTACGTTTAAGGCGCCCAAACCATTCGAAATCCAATGTGCGGCTCATAGCGCCCTTCTGGAAAGCTTCCTGAAGCATTTGGGGTGTCTCCGTTGCAGTTTTTAGGCAGGGTACAAAATTTGCACACACTCTTTGTTCTTTTAAAGCTGCCATAACGACTTCGCAGAGGTAACCAGCCAACAGTCAGAGAACCACAATACCACACTTACACGTTCAGCTCTACACTGACGTCGTCTACACAGCTGTTTCTTGAAGGTCTCTACTAGCCTCATCTAGCGTGAGAACCCTGAACTACGTATAGGAGTGGCAGCGCCCTAGGAGTCCAGTTTCTTTTGGGTCCCCCCTGGTATATCCTGATGATGAGAGTGCTGTACCCTCCCGAAATGTCGATTTTTAATCGGTTGCTCACCTGGCTTGTTTCCCGAGAGCATCTTCATTATACTCGTCGGAAAGCTGCAGGTCTTGTTTCAATGACAATTATTTACTAATATTAAAAAGAAGAAATAGGTTATTATAGTTGTAAATTTCTGTGTGATATTTGCTTCTTGTATATTGTTGTGCATTTCTGCATTTGATCTAGCTATGACTTCTTTCAAAGTAAACTATAACGGTAAACTGCTATAAGTAGTAATATTTGAGGAAGGAAAACAAAAGTATAATATTATTTTAAAAACAATGAGATTCGGATATCATTTATTTCACACAAGCTGACTCGGCGAAGTTAGAATCGACAATAAAGTTTGCCTGAACTTATCTGTATAAATATGACAGATTCGGTTTTGTTAGCTATTTGCAACATAGTTACAATTAAGTTAACCAATCTATAGCTTTCTGATAAGCACCACTTTTGTATTTTTTGTGGTGCAAAAATATATAATTATGACTGTTTACCGATGCGCAATCTCGAGATGTATAATTGCCCCGAGAGAAACAGGGAAAATCCCCGTTGACTCCGCAAACTTCCAACAACTGTCCTTGCGATTTATTTATGAGCAACGCCAAGACAGGTACACGGGAAATTGTGGACGCTTAAAATCAAAAGGTAAATCCTTGGATTTATCGGAATACGCAGGATCAAGGTATTCTCTCCTTTGTGCTTTTTCTTGATGAATGTGGCCTTATCTGTATTTTATATAACCTTGCCCCGCTGACATGTATCATTCTGCGTGTAACTACCTTCCCCCTCATCCTAATTGGCTAATGCTTTCGCACCATAGGCCATAGGCGGTGCCCTGCCGTCACATTTAAAACTGCAGTAAACGCCATAATAATTGCCAGGAAAATAAATAAAATCATACAAATAAGAATATGAAGGCATACAAAAATAATGAAATTTATAATGAAACTGAGCAAGTGAAACTGAATGAATGAGCAATGAAACTGAAACAAGTTTATAATAAAAGGTCTTCAGCCTTTTCCACTAGGATGTTTTAAAACCAGCACACATACCTTGCAAAAATGCGTGTCTTTCAGTCTTAGAAGTCGTGTCAAGCCATACTTGTTATGTGTCCTTCATTCACCCAAGTCTGTCAAGGTAAGTATATTTTGCGACTTGTATCCCAGTACAGTGTATTTTTCCTTAAATAACATCTTCGCCATACACTCACACCTGTAAGTGCCGAGCACAGCTGTTTGACCCCTCTCACTGACAAAGACGGATTCTTCTCTGTGAGTGCATTAAACACATGCACCACAATCCTTTCTTCGCCGCCTTGTAAAGGTTTTCCCATGCGATGTTTCAGCGAAAAACTGGAGGTAGACTCTACCATTATACAAATAATAAGTACACGCGCAATAAATGATTAGTAAAATAGTTTAGCTCTCGCACTCGGCACAACACACTTTCGAATGGCGATTTACGACTAATCCAGTTGAAAACAAGGTCAGTGATAAAAGTTATATAAACAAATATATCATCACTACCGCTGAAGCACATGTTATCTGAATGGTGAGCTAAAGCAAAGGAACCTCCTCTTTACTTCGTTTGAGAATTAACATGCATCTCAGATAAATCAACTCTGTTGCGTAATATATTTAATTCAAATAGTTACGAAAATATAAATTTGACGATTCTGTTCCAACATATCAAGATATATCACCATGTTAAATAACGAACTAATTTTTACCGCACAACAGTCTATACTACAACAGCAACCAATGAGATGGAACTAGGTCACGTGATCGTTAAGAGATACGGGGCAAGCTTATGTGAAACACGGATTATTTGAAGCTATTCATGAGATTCTTCACGGTTAGTCTCACTCCACTGAACAGTCATGGCTGTTTAATGTAATGCAGCATGATAACAACTGATCCTATTTGTAATTTTAAGTTGTGAGGTGGGAGTCCAGGCAATTCTAATGAATTTATAAACTCTGTGAGATCGTTAACTTTATCCTAGTTTATAACTGTGTCAACTGATTTGTACGAAAACAACTCCCCGGAAGTAACAGACACCATAGAATGCATTTCTGACATACCAACACGACTGTTAGCATTAACTGCATCTCACTGCCCATCAGTGCTGTCAGCACGTGACGTAGCTGGTCGATCATTTGATTGACTTCTACGACTCAGGTCGTCGACTTTTGCTTGGCATAGTAAGAAGTTTCCGCGAACTTAACAAAGTCATAAAGAAATTCAGTTAAATTTGTGTCAGTTCTATTCACATTCAGGAATTCACAAACACATATTATAAAGTAGGTATCCAAAGATGTGCCAATATTTGACTTAAAGTGTCTGTGGTCAAATATTTATAGTGTTATAGTGTGTTTAGAAAATAATTTTGTGTCTAATCATCGAAAGTATATATTATCATACTTGATAAAAGGTTCTGTGTTAATAACAACCGATAAACGTTGTTTAATAAAAGATGGTTAGTGAAATATCTGTGAAGATTTGGTAAGGAGTGGAATATCTTTCTACTCCGCTATGCTTTTGTTTCTCGAAGTTTGAGATTAGACTTTTATGTTTAGTTAATATCCCGTTCTTTTATCACTTCAGGTATTTTATTCTCACATTTTAAATCTTCCTTGGACTTATAAAAATACATCAAAACCAACATTAAGCAAATCGGTTCCACAGTTCATAGATTTTTGGGAGACTTTATGTATTTGGTATCGTTCTGTTGTTTTGAACATTAGTGATTTTATTTCCTGTTGCAAGAATTTGCAAGTCTTGAACCATGGTTTATCACTATTTGATAGAATACAACTGATTAAAACTCTATTTTGAAGGCGACATGAGTATTACTCAAGGCACATATGAGAAAATTTAAAAGGCTTTTAAATTTAAGAGTAGTCGATCTATTCCAATTAGGCTAATATAAGCAAGCATTTGAAGCGACTGTTTTTGTTGCTTGTAAGACGAGATTTGGAAGACCATAAATCTTTAATCAGCTTTATTAAAACACAATGTGTACATAATATAATTAGTCCATTTGCAATCGGTTTTCACCTAAAAAGTATTAAAATAAAGTTATTCATAATTTTTAAAATTAGTCCAGTGACTTAAACTTAAAAAGTATTTTTGCTGTTTTTGGTGGACATATGTTAAATTTAATCATTTTTAACTCCATTTTATATTTATCTATCTATATTGATAAAAATAATAAAAAAATTCTAATCATTTGGAAAACAGTTCATGGGGTGAATATTATCAAACTGTGCTTAGGTGATATTATGAAAAGTACAAGTCACATAACTTGCAGGAACATTGGTTGCTGCATGGTGTAATCCTCGTTTAACGCAAGCCCTATGAGGAAGGCATACTCCGCGGTCCTGGGCAGCCCATATATAGGTTTGAGTTCGAAGTTGGCCCCCTACAACTTTCTTAAGTCATCTTGTCAATTCTTTATAATCGAACCCAAAGACACACCTGATTTAAAATTCTTCTATTCGACTATTCAATATACAATATTTACAAACGCCTCATGTAATAATGCACGTTGCAGATTTTGACATACTATAATAAGTGTTATAAGTAATTTACCGGGATAATTTTGCCTTAAATGATAAGCTATATTGCTGACGTTGTGTAGTGCAAAATTAACATTTTTGTTTTATCTAATACGTATTTTTATAACATTCGAGGTTCTTATTAAGATTTCTTAGTTTCATTTCAAAACGTTCAATTACAAGAAATTGCCTTCTGGCTTTATTTCGGAAAAATATATTTGGAACAACTGAATGCAAGGAAGAGAAGTGCTGATTAATGAAGCTGGAGGACATCTTGCTGAAACATAGGGGTAAACGAAATGTGGATATAAGAGGAATAAAATGAAAAACTACTAGAAATCAGTGAAATTTAAATGGGATGAACTATAAAATAGTTACTTTGGTTGTATAGAAATTTAAAGAAAGAATGGATAAAAGAGGAGCATGTGTTATAAGCTAAAGAAAGGCAGGGATTAACTTCAATGGGAATATAGGCACTGCGTTTGAAAAGGATGAGAGCCAATGAACTAGAAAGGTGTATTGTGGGCTCACAGTGGGACACCACTGTTCGCTTTTATTTAACACAAAGGGATGAAAAAATTAACAGAAAATTTAGGGAAGAATGCTAGAAGGTGTATTGATGAAAATGTTGAGCGAACTGGGAAAGAGAATGAAAACAGAAACAGGAACATTTTGGTAAAGTAAAAATGAATATGATTCAGAAAAATGCTAAGATAGAAACTGGAGGATAACATGAAAGAAAAGGAAACACAAAAAGGTCTACACTGACTAACAGCTACTCAAAGGTTAATCAAACCTAATTATTGCGTTATGATAAGTAAAATAGTTAAATCATCGCTCCTGTTTGAAAATGTAACTTTACTAACTACTTAAATTAATAAGCACATAGGCATATGGGTTTTTAATAATCGGTTGCTATCAGGAAACAACTTGCTATGCATTTGTGTGCATTTGTGCATGATCAGCTGTGCTTCGTCATGATAATTAACTGCCTTGTGGAGCCATCTGCGTTAGTGAGCCTAAATTAAATGAAGATGGAGGCAGCCATGTCAGCTGGTTCAAGCAATGCTCCAGGTAAGGCTATGGTTATTTAAAATTCTTTAATTATATATTGGCATATAAATATTTGTAAACTGCTTAATTTTGTGTAAAACACTATTGAGAAAAATAAAGTATAAGTATTTTTTGCTTTATGTCCTTGAAATACAAAGAAAACTTAGGTATAAAAACAGCGTCCATGATGCAGGACAATTGTATTGAGGGACCACATGGGCAGGCAATAACATAACCTCTATTGAGGGTTCATGCCTGCAGCTAGTTGTTCCATTTTTACCCACAGGTCTTATTTGTTATTTTTAGGCGGTTACTGTAGGCTTAAGCCTATTTAAATGAAG
Source organism: Mantis religiosa (assembly GCA_030765055.1). Classification (NCBI taxonomy): domain Eukaryota; kingdom Metazoa; phylum Arthropoda; class Insecta; order Mantodea; family Mantidae; genus Mantis; species Mantis religiosa. Next base: position 52,483,351 of record CM060952.1, on the reverse strand, counting down.
GTCACAAATGAAGGTTTTGCAACTTGATTTTTACAAAATGGGGAACTTCTGAACAGAAACAGATTCTTTCAGCTGGTACAGCAAAATTAAACAGATTTTATAAAGCTTCCCTTCCTTCAGACAAGGATATGATTAAAAAAAACCAAGAGGACACATGGAGGAAATAAGTAGCCATGATAATAGAGTCAAGATGAAAAATTCAATGCCTCGGCCGGGATTTGAACCACGGATCCTGTTGACTCTATCTATAAAAGACCTTAGCCTGTATACGGCCAGTGTGAAGAATTGATTATTTCCATCATTTAACTAAAGCCACGATGACGTTGTGATTGTATAGTGGCTGGACGACAGACCAGTAAACATGGCATCCAATTTCATTGGAATTGGGGAAACAGACTTGGTAAAACGTTGGGATGGAAGTAAGAAAGAGTACATACAAGTTCCGCAACCAGAAGTAATTCGTCTATACAATGCCTCCATGGGGGGAGGGGGTGGACAAAATGTATTTTCTAATAAGCATATATAGGATATTCACCAGATCCAGAAAGTGGACACTGCGCCTCATCTGGATACAGAATAGATGCCAAGAAGTGTAACATTTCGTGAGAAGAATACCGTAGATCTAAGAGTTGCCGAGGGACTCTTTTGTTGGTAAACCAGACCCTGGAAGGAAACGTGGTCGTCCGTCCAGTGAAGAAGAAAGGGAACCAATACAGAAAACAACAATGAGGTATGAAAGCAGGCCAAGTAAGGACATCCGTTTAGATACCATACACCACCTGTCTATTCATTCAGGAAAAAGAATAGCTGAAAGATACAAATATGAAAATTGCAAAGATAAATCACATTTCAGGTGTGAGAAATGTCAAGTATATTAATGTCTTAGCAAGGACAGAAACTTTTACCGGGAGTTACGTATCAAAATATAAGTTCGAAAACTTAAAATTGCACAATTATTCATTATAATCAGGATAACTGTGCAGTTCCATTTGTTATTGTTAGCTTCTGTACTCATTTATAAGCATTAATAAAACTGAGGTTTTGCTAGAGAAAACATAGTATTTGCACTTGAATACCTATTCTCAGAATCACTACCTTCCAGTACTTTTGTCCACGATTATGCAAAACTTAAAACTCAAAAACAAAATTTGAAAAATAATTCCAAAAAAGTTCATAAGCTCTTATTGACCGTTTAGGAACATTCCCTGAAAGTTTCATACTTTTCCTGCAGATATTACGGAGTTGGCACTGAAAGGGTTAAGGAAACAAAACCTCTTACTTCCTCAAAGTAAAATAGATATCAGTAGTTATATACTCTCTAAACTTGTAACATTGTTGTCGTGTACGTTACCTTAAATTACAAGTTTCATGGCCCATCCTCTTTATAACATTTACAGGTACCATTGGACTAGTAAGAGTTCTTATGTGCGTCAGCAATTTGAACGTAAAGTACACAGCGAGACAGCGTGAGATATTTTAATTTTCCAGATCGTTAGGGAAGTAAACGCCGGTAGGGGATGAAGACTGTGCCAGGCACTGTACTTCTCCTTGCATTGGTATAACAGTTTAATAATAATTACGTTATGGAAGTGGCGGCCACGCAAGCACAACCGCATATCAAACATGGAGGGAACTTCAAAACGTCACTCACCCGTTTCCTACCTTCCTGTACAAAAATAAAACCTTCATGCAACGCTCTATAGGGTAGCGCATTCCAAACTTTCTTCTCTGAGACGTCTTTTAACCGATTTATTATGCTTCATTACCTCAAGATTTAGCCTCCGTTCTATGAAGTTGATCTGTTAATCAAATACTAGGATTTATTACGCTTAAAATTCCAATCTGAAATCAACTACGGAATTTAATTCTGCCTGCTTTTATACTGACTAGCTTTTAAAGGCCTTAAAGTGGTCGTAGAACCACGCTTTACATTGGAAGTAAGACTTACAGACACAATAAACATTAATACTTCAAAATTTTAATTCTTTATGTAATCAAAACGTTAACCGTAGTTTATTTTGTCAATTCTCCAGTGATAATATTTCTTTTTTTGTAATTTACGTCCTCCAACGTTGCCTTATCGGATGGTCAATGAACTGGGAGAAATGATGCTCAAATAAGTCCAGGGTCCATGGAGCTTAGAGTTACCTGACATTCGTCTTGATAGATAAGGGAAAACCCCGGAAGAAACCTTATTCATATAACTCACCCTGACCAAGATTCGAACTCGTAACCTATTGAACGTGAGGCTGACACGCTACCATCTAGGCTACCGAGGCGGGTAAGTGACATTCTATAAAGTATGTTACCATTCAGCATGCTCAACACTGTGCTTTTCGCATTTCCTATTTGGGACCAACTTAACACATATTTGATTTATACCGAATAAGCAGTACTTAGCGGGAGCGATTTCGTTAGTGCATTCGACCGGCGAAGTTGCTTGCGGTGCGGCCAACAGGAAGTTCGTAAAAAGTTTTATAAAACAGATTTTGGAGTAAGGTATTTATAACAAATTTAACGCAAATATCCAAAGTTCTCAAGATATTCTGAAAACTAAGTATCACATTAAAATTTCGTTTGAAAAATTGGCAGGAATTAATTTTTGAATTAGATAATGTAAATTGTGTGGATTCTCTACGCAGATTTTCTATATACATTTGATAACCTTTATGAAGTTTTCATTCATGCACTGTAGTTTACATGGAGGTAAAACTAATTTATCTGTTGATATGTTCTGCAGTTCATCTAATGTGTTTCATTTATGAACTTTACTTTGAAAGTTTACCTATGCTAAATAAAGAATTGAGCTTTGAGTTGCTTGAAACTCCAAAGGTATCCTAATTTAATGATTGTAACTGTACGTGCGGTTGCTGAATATTGCTGAAAATATACGGACCAAAATTCAGTTTGCCTCAACTGGACGAAAATGGGTGAGGATTTCATTCCAGAGGTCCAAACCATTATTCTTTATCACAAAAGGTAACTCCGTTTTTTCTAGCGTAATTGAGTTTTCGGCTGTCAGTTGTGACTATTAAATCTGATGTCGGCTTTACAGAATCTAGTGAATGAAAATAAACCCCGAAACTTCAGAGATGAGTATTAATACTTAATAAAGTTTGGACAGCGTTCATTTTACTAGTTGCTACGCTGAGTTTATTTTGGTAAGTTTTGAAAACCGTTAAAGATGTTAGAAGATAAGCTTCAACTTCTTCTAGCTTATTTTCAGCAATTATTCACCCCTTTCATTCGTCATTTCTTACGTAGAATCAACCCGTTTCACAAATGTAGCTACATGTTTTAGCGCGACTCCTTTCCTTCGAAAATGTTCACCTGAAATTTGTTATAGGGCGTCTTCTAATACGAGGGCTGTTCAATAAAGAAAGATTTTTTTGGGGGGGGGGGGGAAACGTGTCTTTACTCATCCTCATAATTTTGATGGTCCTTCTCAAAATAGTCTCCCCTGAATGCGATGCACTTGTCCCAGTGTTTCTACTAGTCTTCAAGGACATGCTGGAAACCATTTTTGAGAGAACCTTCAAAATCGCCTCTGCAATACTTTAGCCGTCCTTCAATTCGAAACGCACACAGTCCTGGTTAATCGGCATGCCAGCTGTTCCTGCTGGGGGCGGAGGCGGTCGCCCTGGGTTTCCAGGACACGCAGGTTTTCTACACAATGACTATAGCTCAGCAACGCAAAGAAGGTCCCTGTAAGGAATGTGCTCTCTTACACAGTGGTACAAGTACAGCGAATGGATGTGACAGGGAATGCATGCTACACAAGGAGCACAACCGTTAAGAAACATACGCCCTGTTCACTCTGCGCAATAAAACCGAGAATATTCATTTACAAAAGTGGAAGACGTCAGAATATTTTGGAATGGTCCGTAACTGTATTGACTTGGGGTGTCATAAACCTGCTTAGGGAGGGTGTGGGGACCTTCTCCAACCCCCCTGCGTCTTATCCCTCGGAAACTTTCTTTCCTGTGGAGGAACATACCTACAACAGGACCGTCAAGATGAGCATCCGAAGTGTGGAATGCTTTATCCCTACAAACATCCCTTCCTTTTTCCTTCTATCTGGCAAATAAACAAACAGGTTTCCTGTGGCACTGTGGTGGTCGTTATTCTGGTTTTGGATGAAAACCACTATTTGGATTTGGTGAACATAATGAAATTATAAGTATAAATTATAAATGCAAGGCTAAATGTAAAATAAGTACACAGTGTTAGAATAGTTGCACAAGGATTGGGGCGGTAAATAATATCAATTACCCACGATAGTTAAAAAAAATGTAAGGTAAGGCAGATATTTTAATTACAGTTGGAAATGTTAAAGATGTATCAGTTTCGTTTAAATGGGCTTGAAGAACGTAGCAACTGATACACAAAATAAGTAATGTTTAAAACTATGAAGATAGAGCCAGACTGCAAAATTCAATGCCATAGCCGGGATTTGAACCACGGATCTTCTGGACTCCGTCCAGCCGCTCTGACCATTGAGCTACTATGGCCAAAGTGCCGATACAACGTTAAATTTTGCAACTGTCTCGTGTTTTTCCTGGTAAACTACTTAGGAGTTCTCATAAACTGATGAGACAACTACCTTAAGGCGACCTACCACATATAGGTACTTTAAGGCCCGGGCTTTATAGTTAACCACTATTAGGTCAATTAATGGAAATTAATTGTTCTTTCACACTGGCCGTGTGTAGGCTAAATTGTGGAAACGTAGAGTCAGACTGAAAAATTCAATGCCATAACCGGAATTTGAGCCACGGATCTTCTGGTATCCGTCCAGCCGCTCGAACCATTGAGCTACTATGGCCAACGTGCCGACATGACATTAAATTTTCCAACAGTCTCGTATTTTTCCCGGTAAACCACTTTGGAGTTCTCATAAACACATGACAAAACTACCTTAATGGCGACTTAGAACATGTAAGTACCTTAAGGCCCGGGCTTTGTAGTTCGGAGCACTAATAGGTACAATTAATGGAAATTAATTGTTCTTTCACACTAGTCGTGTGTAGGACGCACTATAAAAGGGTAGAACTAGACTGAGAAAGTCAATGCCATAACCGGGATTTGAAGCATGGATCTTCTGATCTGATTCTACGTTTGCAGAAAACAGTTTTTCTTTGTAACTTTTGATCAGGTGTCAACACAATCATACAGAGACCTTGTGAAATCCCAAAAAATTACTTAAAATATTACCTACACGTTCTTTTGATATGTTTATAGCCTCTGCTATCTCAAACAACTTTTATCTGCGGTCTCCAGTAATAAACGATGAATTTTGTTCAATATTTCTGGAGTTGTTACTTCCACAGGGCGTCCATAGCGAGGCTCGTCGATAGTGATCGTACGTCCCATTTTAAGCTATGCAACCCTTATTTTAATCGTTCTATATAAGGGGGCAGAGTCTTTAAGTATACTGTCCACTTACTCCTTGATTTGCTTAAGCGTTAAGAGCTTCAAATGGAATTATTTAATCACCGCTCGATTTTTCAAATCCACCCTTTTCGTGAAACATCTGCAATTGTCTTGTTTATAAAGCTGTCCAGCTATTGACCTGTAACTATGAAGACATGCTAGTCTAAAGCTAAACTATATGTTTTCTTTTGTTTTATTTTTTTTTTCCTTGTTTTTTTAATTTAAATCCTCCAACTTATCGGATAATGTCATATCGGACAATGAATGAAATGTGCGAAATAATGCTCAAATGAGCATGGGGTCCATAGAGCTTAGAGTTACTTGACATTCGTCTTTCATGATAAGGGAAAACCCCGGAAAAACTTATCCAAATAACTCGCCCTGACCGAGATTCGAACTCGGGACCTCTTAAACGTGAGGCAGACACTTTGTCATCTCGGCAACCGAAGCGGGCAAACTATATGATTATCTCTCACAAACTGGCCCAGTAGCGCCATCTCTACGTGAGGCCCGTGACTTATCAGCCTGTTTCACTTCATATCTGACTATCTTACATCATGTTATTCTAGGTCTACACCTTCGTCTACTCAGTACCTGCGGGTTCCAATCAAATGTCATTTTCACCTTTATAAATTTAATTTCTTTATAAATTTCATGTTGATCTGCTCTTTTACATATTTGTTGTTTATAATCTGCGGCCACCAGAAACACATGCTATTTCTCAGGCAATGGTTTATAAAGACTTGTGATTTGCTTCCGATTTGCTTGGCTGTTTTCCAAGTTTTACAACGATGTATTAGAACCAGCTTTCGCGCGATATCTTAAGAGGATCACTCGCTTGTATAATAGCTTAACTTTATTGTGTTTGAAAAATTTAAAAAAAAAAAGTAATAAATTTATGTACGTAAATTATAGGGAGTATTTTAGTAGATTGCTTTTTCTGTTAAAAGTTCGATGGAGTATTCCAGAAGGAAGTCAATATTGGCGTACATTAATTTGTCAGTGTCCATTCCATACCAAATAAAAAGCAGGAAGCGATGTAATTTGCTTCCATCATAAAATTAGGTTTAGTAATCTTCTGAACTTCAATTGTAGATACCTGTGTAGTTTCCTGTATCAGTAAGAGAGGGGATGTATGATAGACAACAGGAGAGTAGCAGAAATATCCGATAAGCCCTGACCTCCCTAATTGGTGTCAGATAAAGATACTGCAAGGAGATTTACAAGCAAATCACTCTACCTTAAACTCTGTTAGGGAAATGCCTATTCCAAAGTTCCTGGTTCCACAGTGAGTGCTCTTAAAATTTTAAAAGTAATGAGTAGACATGAGTCTAAATTAAATGTACATCCATTAATGAAAGCAGTACATACAAGGTTAAGTATCAGGAATGCATGATGAAGAGCCTCTATGTGGCATAGGGGTAACAAGGCGGCCGACCTGGGCACCGCCACGACGATCTCAATGCATCACTGTCACAACAGACAAAGACAAGTAACTTGAGTCCTCTTCCCCGCCGCGCAAAACAAGTTGGAGCTCCTAGGGGAAACCACAGCCCTCCGGCCTAGGCTCTGACCACACAGCTAATTACCAACATGCAACCCTCCCTTTCTAAATGACGTAATAACGCAAATGAGCTAGTGGTCCAGATTCAGTGTTCGCCTTATAAGGAACGTTTGCACTGCTACAATTCCCATGCTAATTACCTACGTAGCAAAAACAGAAATCAGTCTTGAGGCAAGTTAAAAAGCACGTACTTTCACAATAGAAGAACTTTATATGTCTAACTCTTGTAAACTAAAGATTTCTGAAATGCATTCAATATTATTCTAAGGGATCCATACAGTTTTAGTATTATAAATAAATTCAATATATGGAACATTCCCTTAAAAAGTATGTTACTCTTACACTACCTTCTCTTAATACTTCCGACTAGTCTATTCCTAAGAAAGCGTATTCTTCAATCAGGCATGATATGAAGTAAATAAAATAAAACATAAAGTGGTGTTCTCTGCAAATTAGAGGAGAACCACTCAGTACAGAATTATATATAATGATGATGAGGCCGAGCAACCCGACTGTCAGCCTCACGTCCACTGGGCGATCATACAACCGATACGGGGAGGAGATGTGGTCAGCATCTCGGCATCCCCCAGCCTGAACTTTGGTTTTCGTGACCAGGGCCGCTTACCTAGCGTAAGCTCCCCACTTTCCTCACAATGCTGAGTGGGCACTGGTTCTATACCCGGGTCCTAAAACCCGCTCCCCAAGGGTGGGATATAACCCGGGTCACTTTCTGTGGCCAGGGACCAAGGCATGCTGCCTTAGCCCGCTACGCCACGGCGCAGCACTACTCAAAACAGAATTACGTGGACATTTCCCCACATTTTCTGTTTTTTTAACTTTTATCAATATCAGAACGTAATGTCCCGGAAATTTGTAATCGAAGGCTGCATGTTAGATTGTGAACCGCCAAGGTATTTCGGAGTTTGGACTTAGCTAATTTCATAACAGAAGAAAAATGTTCCTACACATAAGTCGAGCCAAACATACACAATGTCCGTGCGGCAAGTGAATACAACCTCAGAAATCTGGTTTGGGGGACATCCTTGTAAAAAGTCAGCCCAGTCTTTCTTGTGTGTATATTTTTCCCTCAATAAATCGTCACATTGTAAATTTAACAGTTCTATTAGCTACGTGGCAGCTACATTGTCATCGAGTGTGCTACACCTGACAGCCCTCAGCTCATGTACTTACAGTGCCATTTATATAGGCAACTTTATACTACACGGCTCTTGCCCGACGTCACACGCACTCCAGGACTCGCTCCAGGCTGAAACTCGAAGCAATCTTCCTCTGGCATAGTCCCTTAAAAATATCTTAATTGAGGAAAAGATAACACAGAAAATCACGAAAGCGTGCGCGCGCGCACACACACACGCGCGCGCGAATGTTTTTTTGTGAACTTCTTATAAATTTTGCATTCAGGGATCTCAATAGGTATTTTCAATGCAATCAAAATGCTGAACTTCAGGCAGAACCGAATAGCTTCTTTATTTGTTACATACTGGTAGACAAATTTATCTATTTGACCTAGTATACAATTAAATATGCCTCAGTAAAATATAATGAATCAAAAAACCGATTACCAAATACTGAAAATCAAACACAAACCAAGTGCCTTAATTGTAATATCTAATGCAGAATATATATGCGTAATTGTTGACAGAAAATGTCGTTATGTAGTTCAACATTGATAGTGCACCTCATTTCTAACATTCTGTTATTTAATTCGATTATTTAACTTCATGTTGGAGGAACAGCTCTACACTTGTAAACCATAACCTGAGAGCTTATATATGTGTAACCACTTTGACAAATGTAATCAACAGGCTCTAGAGCCTATATTCTTCTAGTTACACATCGTGTCCATGGCCGGTTCACTATGGTGTCACCTTTCTTTTTAATTTTAGTCATATCGGACGATGTTTGAAATGGGTGAAATGATGCTCAAATGAGTCCGGGTCCATGAAGCTTAGAGTTACCCAACATTCGTCCTTTACAAAATGGGAAATCCCGGAAAAAACTTATCCAGGCAACTCACCCTGACCGAGGTTCGAACTCGGGACCTCTTGAACGTGAGGCAGACACGCTACCATGCATGCTAGCGCAAGAAACACTTCTCTTTGGCTCCGTTTTCCTAAATCCTATCACAATTAAGTTTCAGTTATTAATGGGACACTGTCAGCGGAGTGCTTATAGACAAGTATGTAGGAGCTAGACTTACAAAGGTTTGAATCCCGAAAATTATTCTGATATATCTTACTGTCGAAATAAGAAATGTGTATTGCGCACATTGTAATCTATCTTCCGGTTGCTACGGTTTGCTTGATTTTGTAGCATTTGTGCTCACACGTAAAAATTGAAACACTGTACTTTGTTTTTAAACTGTATTAGATGAATAAATGTTACATTCATATGTAAAATCAAATAAAATGGTAATTTATCTAATATGGGTTGTGTACACCCTATGTTTCTATTACTGCCGTCATTCTATAGGGCATAGATGAGACCAAATGTTTGTGAAATTTTCATGAGAGATACTTCGCATTTGTTGCAAGCACCATTCATAATAGAGAGTTTACACAACCAATATTAAGGCAATTTTTTAAGAACATTGCATTTATTTTGAAAACGATACTAATGTTACTTGCGTTTTTATAAATGAATGTGTGTAAAATATTATTTTCTTCTGCAAGAAAAGCATAAGTCATTGCTGTTAAAGTAACACTAATGAAAAGAAGCATGAATATCAAGGATTCGAACTCCTGTTGGTCGACTTAGAGACACATTTGTTTTACTGCTCGCTTACCATGCATACAGCCAAGCCGCACAGCATCTCCCTATCCATAAGCCAGAGTGGTTGGTACACTGCATGCTGTGAACGTTGTGTCATCGAATGCTTCCGATGTATTACGAATAGAACTTTGTTTCTGGTACCATATATATAATGCTTTTATGGTTTCAGCGAGTGATTCAAAAACACATTGAAAACTTTAACAAATACACTATCATTCCGAAAGACACAAAAACAACCTGTTCATATATTATTCGTTGTTCCCCTATTACTGCTGCCAAAACAGTCATGCTATACCAGCTGTGGCTCTGTGGAAATTTAGAGGAGCAACAATTGCTTAGTTGAAAAATTAAGAAAGTTTGAACTGCAGTGTTCCTACTCTCCTGTGATGAAGCGTCAAACAAAAACTACATGGCACTTTCCGCCTCTCTTCTCTATAATACAAGTATTTATTGGGTATCCATATACACAGAGATATGCAACATAATCACACTGATTACGTAAGTTACCATGTTGCTAAGCTTTGCTAAATAATATTACAATATGATACCGAAATTAAGGATTGCCATAAGGAAAGAATCATGATGGATTTCAAAGGAATGTTGGTTCTTTGTTACAACACGTGCAAGGGCAGTGGAGTCGAATAGCAGTTTGGGTGAATAAGTTGTTTTAAGAAAATAATCGTAAGAAATAGTGTCCTTTGCAGATTTCTAAAGGATGGCACTTGACTTGTTGAATGAGGTATTTTTCATTCCCTAATAATGATAAAGACAAAATTGTTGCAAAGGGAATCTTTGGTTGAATGAAGAGGGCTTTCAGAAAGTGAAAGTGATATATACACCCACACGCGCAGCTGTGGACAACAGTCTTCGGCGTCAGGCCGATTAGAGCGGTCCTAGGCGTGAGGGCGATTAGGGCGGTCCACTTCTTCTGTCTTGGTTGAGGACAGACCAAGAACTGATGAGAGAAGATATTTGTCAGTTTATACGTAACTAATTAAGAAGTGATCGAGTAATAAGCATTCCACCTTCAGTCTCTCTGAACAGTGATATTGGTAATCCTTGGTCGGCAACTTCAAGTTTGATGTTCGGATTAAAGAAGCAGTCAATAAATCAGTTTGAAACGGGCATTCCAGTGTCATTCAAACTATCCTTCTCACACATATCCACGCATTCCCTGTGATTAACCTCATTTCTTTACCCTGAGCCACACATTATATTGCTTCAAACTGTAGCACCAACGTAGAACTCTTTGATCGCCAATCATATTTGTATCAAATTGGCGCCCAACGTGTGTCTGTGCGCCCTTTTTAAATTATTGCTTCAAATGATAATACTGATAATTATATTAGTTACAATGATAGTAATAATTCACTATCCATTCATACATTCACGATCGTATTCTGATGATCGGCTACTGACATATAAACGTAACAGCAATTTCATCTGTAAAAAGAAGGTTATTTTTGTAATGGAAATTTGATATTTTTATAAGCAGGTAGAGAAACAAATATTGATTGATGCATTAGTGTGGGCGTGGAGAATAAAAACTATATCAATATTAATTTTGGCCATTCCTTACGTTTGTCTTTAAGGTAGTTATTGGAGCTGAATACATTTTGAGTAGGTGAAAATAAATGAGGTTAATTACAAATTTGTATTAAAATTTTAGGTAACTGTGATGAAGTGACGTTTCTAAAAACGCTGTTTTTCCGAACACTGAAAGCCCCACACAATACTGCGTATTTCAGCTAGATATATAATAAAGCTCGTTCCGGCGTTTTTTAATTTGTAAACCATAAAAAGCTAAGGAATATTTAAGCAAGCATAAAAGAACCAAAAGGCTTAAGGTACGCAAAATTCGACATGGAAAGCGTATCCCATTCCATAAGCATTTTATGGTCACGCACCCTTTAACTTATTAAACGTAGCAAAAGTAATGAAATAATGAAGCATTTCAGAAATATTTTGCATCTCTTTCCACGTAATGGTACACAACATCAGCAATAGAAACATTTTGTTTAAATAATCTCATTATAAATATCAGGTGATCCAACTGTCCCAACTTTTTCTTTGGGCGTTAAAACAGTATGCAACGGGGCAATTCCAGTTAAAAGGACAGTTGTGGCGTGGGCAGATTTGGTTCTACCCCGAGCGACGATAGGCAGTTCCCGGGGTTAAAGTAAGTATATAGAGTTTGTGTATGTTTCAAACAATATTATTGGCAATACCCACATGTCTGTAAACACTACATTTTCTTAGCTTCCACTTCAAATGTTGTGACTTTGTGGGTTCGTAGAGTGAAAAATCCGATTAGAAATACACTCTGATAAACTCTCACGTGACAGCGTTACGACACATACACATAGTCCACCAAGGTCAATGACCAAACAGCGTTCTGATTACATCAGCTCTCGTTACATCAACACTCTACAACTGTTTACTCCTTACTGTGTTTACTACTGCTCACGACTGACTCTTGAGTGTCGTCACTCTTAAATACCTCATTGATAAATTAGAGAGACTTCTGCGGCAAATAAGAAAAACAACTATTCTCTGTCAATTGAGATATCACTAGAAACTGCCTTACGTGAAACCCTATCTGGGCAGGAAAATAACTTATCTCAAGCGCTATGTTTATCTGCTTATGCAAGCACTGTCCGCGGGATCTTTATCTGCGGGATCTTTGTGGACTCAAGCCGCACTTATCTCACCGAAATTTCGGTGCTTTTCGCCGCGACAGTATTCATAACTCTAGCACTTAATGAATGCGTGGGCTTCCACGGTCTGTGTCTTGATGGGTATATTTAGCTTCCGTTGAAGGCCGCGTCATCTTGGTCAGACTTGCCGTCGATTCTCTCATCTTGCCATGAGCTTCTTCTAGGCCTTCACCGGAAGCTGAGGATCCCCATCAGCTAATGTCTTACCCAAAAAAGTGGCACCTGGGTACATTACTCCATTGCTGAAATAAATTAAGAATATTAGAAGAGTTCAGGAATAAGGAGGCAAACTGCTTATTAGAAAACATGAGTGGTTCGAAAAGGTAACAGGGTACCATTTTGGGCAAAAGTCTATAAGTTTTCGATGAAATAGTATTACGCTTTTGGGGTGCAACGGTATGCTTCACCTAAGGTAGAGAGAAAGGGCTGATATACAAATCTTTCTACAACTAATCAAGCAACTAAGCGTATGTGTTCCTTGGAGAAATAACACATATTTAAATTAGCTCTGGGAATGTTAAACTTTAGGCTTTCATTCCATCTTCTCAATACTCACAAATCCCCGTGCCCATTTCTCATATTCTCGCTGCCTGAAGGGTCATTTCCATGCGAGATTCTGCTCTCAGGAGACGACTCGAACGTTAAAGTACTTCTTTTCGTACTGCCTTCAACTTATCGATTACAGCTCCATTCCTTGCAAGCTCTGCATTACGCACGCAGCCTCTCTCTGAAAGTATACAAAATAAGAAATCTAGCCTAGCTCTTAGCACAGAATTAATACAAACAAGTGAGTATAAAGTTATATTAAACATTTGTTAATAAAACTGTTAGGAAATGATAACTCAGAGAATATATTGAAAGAAAAATAAATAAGGGGAATATACGAGGGCTGTTCAATGAAGAATGATCACAATTTTCTTTGGACAACTTACATCTTCTCATCCTCATAATTTTGATGGTGCTTCTCAAAATAGCCTCCCCTGAATGCGATACACTTGTCCCAGCATTTCTGCCACTCTTCAAAGACAGGCTGGAAACCATTTTTTGAGAGATCCCTCAAAATCGCCTCAAAAGCCTTCATCACTGTTTCTGATTTTAGATAATGCCTCCCACGAAGGCGTTTTTACAAGTTAGGAATATAAGCACGTCACATTGGGGCTAAAATCCGGGGTATAGGGAGGGATGCACTTCATGTTGATTTTTGCAAGATATTCAGAAACAACATTGGCAATATGCGGCCGCGCATTATCGTGGTGCAGCACCCAGCCTACTTCACGGAAATGTGGCACCCAATATAATGTTGAGTATTTCAGAAAGTGATCTTAAAGTAATTCGTCGATCCTCTCTTACAATGGCAGCAGCAGTGCTGATGTTTTCTTCCCTAAGAGCAGTAACTGGAGCACCGGTCCAGCTTCCTTTCAAATTGATTGTCTCCGCCCTTTAAACATTTTAAACCAACTTCGAGCTGTGCTGTAGGGAAGAACAGACTCTCCATTGGCCTCCTGTAACACTTTATAGGCCTCAACTGAATATTTGTTGAGACGAAAGCAGAATTTCAAAGCCGCATATTGTTCCTCGCGTGTTACCT
>CM060952.1:52456756-52464256 GCA_030765055.1 Mantis religiosa | reverse complement strand
CACACAAAGCATGGTTTTCCTTATTTTATTACGCATTCCAATTTATTTACTAAAACATTTATAATAATTATTTTGAAGTACATGTAAAATGAAATGTGCTGATTTTCGAACTACAGGCAGACATATCTCTGATATAGATGTGGGATATTATATGCAATTACTATAAATTTTGGTTGGTAATGCATTCACAATTTTCAGAATACAAGTAGAAATTCCGGTTTCAAAGTTGCATACATATATACCAACCGAAAACTGGTTCATACTTTAGAAATTTTAGACAGACGACTTTGGACAACGTCTTCAAAATTTGCCATAACTTCTCAATTGCAGTTCTTATTAATTAGTTTCAGAAAATGGAACAAAATAAATATTTAGTCTTCTATTAACATGTTACATATGTGGTCTTTTAATATAAATCTTTGTGGTGAAATTCAATAAACTGAAAGATAAGGAATGACCCTTTACAGGAAGTTTACTTCGGAGTGTTGAAAGTTTTGTGGAAAACTTCTTATGGCATCATTCATGATACCCAATGAGATAAATATGGAAGTTTGAGGATCTCTCTATCTCTATCTGTTACTATTTCCCACACAATATGTGTTCCAAAACGGCCTTTGTTTGGCTTGTATATTTTTATATAATATCTCTGCAGTTTTTTGGTTAATTGTATATTGTAAACTTAAGCCGCTAAAAGAATAATGTGGAATATGGTAAGTGACTCTCAATTTTCATGATTTTAGACTGATATTTTTCTTTTTCAAGCCGAAAGTAATCTTGAAAACGAAAGTAAATGAATTAAGGAGCTGTCCCACTCAGTACTTCCGGGAATGTGCTTTCTTGTTCTTTGATGTTCTAATCAGCAATTTCTTCGGCACTTTGGCTTCTGCAGCACACCTGCTACCATTTTCTGTTACCTAAAATTACCTAAATTCACGATCTTTACTAGTCCCATTGTAAAAGAAACATCATAAAAGCACGTAACTCCAATTTCATTTTAGCGAAATTCTCCTGCGGATGATACCTAATGCTAGTGGTTTTACTGCTACTTATAATAGTAGTAGTAATACTAGTGATAATTGTATGTAAAAGGGATAAAAATTTGTGAATTTGTTGTGTAAGGGTTAAAGGAATATAGTTATCGTATTTGGTAGATTATATAATAATCTAGCTTTGCATGCTGCATTTCCTGTGCTAATTGGTCTCGTCAGCATTCAATGCATTAAAAACACATTATTTTCTTCTAAATATCTTAGAGACTGACTGATGGACTGACGGACTGAAAGTGTAAGTTTGATGGACAAGGCGGTTATACTTTCTCATAAATTTTCAACACAACATATTCAATACCTTGACCTCAAACCAGTTTTATGAATTAGGAGATTGTGTATTATCCTTCTTATAACTCTTAATTGTTTAGCTTTCCTTAAATGCAGAATTCTAGATAAAAGATTTCCTGTTTGTTTTTATACACATTTCCCTCCTATTTCTTTAAGAAGAAATACCCGAAAATATTGCTGTTCATTTTCTTATTTTATTTGTGTTTATGTATACATTTATTCAGGTACTTTTAATTTATTTATATGTCAGCATAACACGTATTCCCAAATGCAATTATTCTTCAAAACTATAGCTGCTGGAATTCTAGCATATGAATATAAGAACTGACACATTCAATACTTTTAAAATTATATTTATTCACTTTTACTTTATCATCTTTCTACATAATATATTGAGTAGATGACATTCCTTCCAAAATGTGTATGCGAAAAGTTAAGTACAACTATGTTTTGGCACAACCTGATTAAGAAAAAAGAAAGAAAAAGAAAACGTTTGTTACCTTTTAAAAGAAACTCTGAGTGTTTGTGTGTCTATTTGCTTGCGTCTGTATTTACATGTGTGTGACTGCGTGCGTGCATGCGTGCGTGTTTATCTCTAAACAGGATAACTCAAAAGGTGAAGGGCAGTTATTTACAAAATTTGGTGTGTAAGTTCAGCGTTTTCCAATAATAGTGTAAGCCGAAGCCTTTGAAGAGCATACAATCACTCCAGACTACCCTGTGCATAAAACATTTTTAGAAAATTTGCAGTATCTTATAAATTAATGATGAATTTCATGAAAGTACCAGATATAGAAGGATGTTCACAAAAAATGAATTCACTGAGAATTTCCTGTGAAATTGTGGACCACTGTTTAAACCTAAAGGGGGACAAAATCTCAACTGCACATGAAATTATATTTCGTTAAAATGCAAAGGCTAGTTTAGAGAATGTTTTGTGTAAAGGAAGAATTCCGAGATATTACTTATCTGTTCGAATTTTACAGATCCCAATTTTGTATTTTAGGCTTACGTTGGAAATATCATTTTCCATTTATCATCCGTGCAAAATCAACGGGATTTGAATAGAATCATGTAGTATTTGGCTAATACTACTACAAATTACTGTTTATCTCACTTAACTACGGAGGATGAAGAATATAAAGTCCTGTGAGTGTAACATTTAACATGCTCAAACCAACTTATTTAAAGATCTTCAAAACTTTCTATTTCCATTTATCTACCTTAATGTTCTCAGCAGCTAATTTACTAATGCTGTTACAAAAGATTAAATTGTATACTGAGGGTCCCTGCACCATAATGTTACGAATAGAGTTGTCTATGCTTAAAGTTCGTTCACCAAAAGGTTTATAATCTACTCCGTATCAAGGAGCGTAGCTGGAAGGATATAGGAAGGGATGTTAAAACCTAAGTGGTAGAGAGATGTAGAAGCTGAATTAGAGATAAGTAGATACAGCACCGAGTTCAATAATATGCCAATTTACCATATTCTAATAATTAAGTTCAAGTACATGGCACTCCCTAAGTTTACTTCGGTGTGAAATAGTGTTAACAGTTACATTATTATATCAAAGAGCCATACGGGCTCACCTTGGGAATACACAACCGTGTATGGTCAGAAAATGTGTAGAGTAGCCATAACAGAGGGCAGCGTGCCGACCCTGAATCTAAGAACACCGTCACCTCCGGAAGTACCAATCTAAAGCGACCCCACCTAGAACTACCAAACTAGAATGACCCCATGACTAAGAAAATATGTGGTCTTTAAGTATTATTACTTTCAATATGGCGACTTACTGCCAAATCAGCATTCCTAGCCCAAAAACCTACGTAAATGATTCCCAAGCTAAGCTAAGCATGTTCTTATTCGGCGTCTAGATGACTCATATTACTTTGGTCAGGAATGTCCACACAAGTAAATAGGAACTTACTTTTTTTTTCTTTTCTTTTTTGTGTAATTTTACGTCCTTCAACATTAAGTCATATTGGACGATGAATGGAATGGGTGAAATGATGCTCAAATGATCCCAGGGTCCATAGAGCTTAGAAATGCTTGACATTCGTCATTCAGGATCAGGTAAAATCACGGAGAAAACCTTATTTAAGACCCTGACCGAGATTCGAACTCGGGACCTCTTGAACGTGAGGCAGACACGCTGCCACTACGCTACCGAGGCAGGTGAAAGGAAAACTGATGTCATATGCTAAAATCATGTAAATCTTCATATACCTCTGCTCTCATAAATCAGCAGAATTAATAAATTTAGAATGTGCAAAATGGGCCAGGAGGTCATGGCAAGAAATAAGCATTAAATACCAAGATTCCAAAATTTGATATGATCCCAGAGTTCCTCAGTCCTACACGTGACGGTGTATTTATCATGATTCATACAAATATCATGAACACACAACTCGACTATTCTATGGGGCATTTCCTACTTTCACGGGATATTTACATTTTATCTATTAGGAATTGCTCCAGCACCAACTGAAATTGTAGAAATAAGACAGGAAGTTATGCTCAGATTCTTCTCGGGCAGCGAGCAGGTGAAAAGTCAATTAGAAATCCACGTTTCGGAAGTGTGCATCTCTCCCACCATCAGGTGCTTATTAAATGTTATAACCTCGAATGGAACACTGGATATAACACAAATATAAAGAAAGAGAAAACACTATCAAAATTCGCATTACTGAACAAAAACTGTTTTCGGTAAATTAGATGCCAGGCCAGGAGATGGCATGAGTATTGAAAATTATTTGGGTCAAACAAACGTAACTACTTAACTTAATTGTTAAGCTGTATTGATCTGTGCTTCTTGAGCCAACGGATTTCCATTTTAAGGCCGGTTTCCAAGGGGATTTGAACTAAAATCCAGCATCACGATTAAGCGTGATTCTTTCGGAGGAAATGGCCAAAGCTTTCTTAATTCTCCGCTCCCAGTAGCTTTTGCTTATTGTCAAGATGGTCTTCTCCCGAAAATTGGCTCTGTAATCGTTATGAAAATAATGCTCTGCCAGCCCAGACTTCTCAGATTGCATGACACGAATGCTCCGTTCATGTCGTTTACTCTGGTAGCGATGGCCCTTCTGGTGTGTCCTACATACGGCGTCCCACATTCACAGGGAGTGCGATACACTCCTGGAACTTGGAAGTCCGGCTTATTTTGTTTATTACTGTTCTCAACAGATGTTTAATCTTCGGAGGTGGCTTGTGGATGGCGTGATGTATTTGCCTAGAATTCTGCTGATTCTGCCGGATAGATTGCCGGTAAAGGGGATGCAGGCTTATCTGACGCTTGCTGTATTAGAGGTTTCCCTTTCCCAGCTTTGGTGATCGAGGTTTAAACGTCATATTCGCAGTAGCCGTTTTGACGGAAAGTGAGTCTCAGGTGCTGTAACTCTTGTTTTAAGTGGCTGGGATCAGAGATAGACAAAGCTCTGTGGGCCACTGTATTGAGAACTCCCAGTCATTGAGACTTATGATGGAAACTATGAGCGTTCAGATAGACATCGGTGTGTGTAGGCTTGCGCTGTACAGCATGCCCCAATGTACAGTTACTGTTTTCTGAAACAAGAATGTCTAGGAATGGAAGAGTTCCATCCTTAATTTCTGTAATTTAATTTCAGTAATTTTATTTTCGTTTTCTAGAATTAAATGTATGCGGTAATGGCATTTACTAATTCATTAGATGATGGTGATTCTGATGTGAAAAGGGAATTCCATATTGCAATACTGAGTATACATAGCCAAAATAAACTGCTTTTAGGACATCTAAGTTGCATGTTTTAGCTAGCACCCTTATAGCATAACATATATGGCTTATTTTAATTACCTAATTGATGGAAATTAATCATTTCTCCACACTAGCCGTATATAGGCTAAGATATTTGATGGATAGAGACAACATGAAAAATTCAATGCCATGGCCGGGATTTGAACCACGGATCTACTGGTTTCCGTCCAGTCGCTCTTAACCTTTGAGCTACCATGGCCAACGTGCCTTCCTGACATTAAATTCTCCAGTTGACTCATATATTTCCCCGGTAGACCACTAGGGGCTCTCGCGTCCGAGATACACCGTTTGTGGCGACTTACTATTGTAAGTACTTAAATCCCAGGCTTCATCATTTAACTCTTATTATTTTAATTACCTAATTGATGGAAATTAATGATTTCTCCACACTAGCCGTATATAGGCTAAGATATTTGATGGATAGAGACAACATGAAAAATTCAATGCCATGGCCGGGATTTGAACCACGGATCTACTGGTTTCCGTCCAGTCGCTCTTAACCTTTGAGCTACCATGGCCAACGTGCCTTCCTGACATTAAATTCTCCAGTTGACTCATATATTTCCCCGGTAGACCACTAGGGGCTCTCGCGTCCGAGATACACCGTTTGTGGCGACTTACTATTGTAAGTACTTAAATCCCAGGCTTCATCATTTAACTCTTATTATTTTAATTACCTAATTGATGGAAATTAATCATTTCTCCACACTAGCCGTATATAGGCTAAGATATTTGATGGATAGAGACAACATGAAAAATTCAATGCCATGGCCGGGATTTGAACCACGGATCTACTGGTTTCCGTCCAGTCGCTCTTAACCTTTGAGCTACCATGGCCAACGTGCCTTCCTGACATTAAATTCTCCAGTTGACTCATATATTTCCCCGGTAGACCACTAGGGGCTCTCGCGTCCGAGATACACCGTTTGTGGCGACTTACTATTGTAAGTACTTAAATCCCAGGCTTCATCATTTAACTCTTATTATTTTAATTACCTAATTGATGGAAATTAATCATTTCTCCACACTAGCCGTATATAGGCCATGGTAGCTCAAAGGTTAAGAGCGACTGGACGGAAACCAGTAGATCCGTGGTTCAAATCCCGGCCATGGCATTGAATTTTTCATGTTGTCTCTATCCATCATATATGGCTTAATTTGTTGACTAGAAAGTTGACATGCTCTGTCAAGTTCAGCTGGGTATCAATGGTGTCCCAAAAACTTGGTGTACAGGTTCTCACCAACCAATGTACTAAATATTGAAACTGAAACAGGATTAGGTACTGCCAATTGTTGATTGAATTTACGAGTTACTGTCTTACTTATGTTTACATGAAGTTTATTATTAGTCATCCATTTCTCTAATTCCGTAATGGCATAATTGATTTCTTCCTGCAGAGATCTCTCATAATTATTTCTGAACATAATGTTTGTATCGTCTGCATAGAGAATATTGTTGATCGGTAATAGGTAAGATGGAAGGTCATTTATATAAATTAGAAATAGGATAGATCCCAAAATGGATCCCTAGTGAAAGCCAGATTTTATAGTAGCAGGATTTGAATAAGCACCTTTTAATTTAACCATCTGGTTCCTTTTTTCAAGATAAGAAGCGAACCACTGATTTGCTAGTCATCTAACATCATAAGCATCTTTCTTCTTTAAAAGAATAGTATGATAAACTGTATCAAATGCTTTAGTTAAATCTAAGAACAAGCCTGCTACTGTTCTTTTTTGTCTTTTGCTTCCAGGATATACTTTATAAAAGAAAAATTGCGCTATTAATTGATTTTCCATTTCTGAAGCCAAATTGAACTTGTGATATGACCTTATGCTTTTCTACGAAGGTAGCTATATTAAACACATTTGGAAAGCTTCCCGTTTCCAGTGAGGCATTGCAAATATTAGTAGGTGGTTTTGTGAGATAATGGATATATTGCTTGATCAGAGAATCGTGCATTTCGTTAATGCCACACGAGTTCTTATTTTTTAGAGTTCTTCCTATTGTTATTATTTCATCTTCACTGACCGGATATAGAAACACGGTGATGTTATTTGCAGCAATACTGCTAAGTGGATTTAAAGAAGCTCTGCCTATTGAGCTTGCTAATTTTTCGGCTATATTCACAAAATGCTCGAATATATTGGATATTCTGTGATGGTTCAAAACTTGTTCTCCACCATGACATAATGTAAGTGTTCTTGGACGGTTAGTTGTATTTAACTCCCTTCTAACAAAAATCCAAAGGGCCCTGCCTTTACTATCACTATTTAAAACAAATGCTTTGTTACTGTTTTTCTTTGTCTCGATAATAACTTTGCTGAGAATACTACAGTACTTTTTAAAGTACTTTTAAAATACTTTTAAA